>MNCI01003683.1:396820-513732 GCA_015680685.1 Gnetum montanum
AATTCGGGTTGGGAGACACGTGGGCGTATACGCTACATCAGGCCAGATTTAATTTACAAGTGTTACATTTGCTGGCGTATACGTCGGGGCGTATATGCTGTGGGGAAGGCGTATACGCTGTGGATGCTGAGCGTAGAGGATGCCAGCGTAAGCGTATAGCATGCCAGCGTAAGCCAAAAATGTACCTGGCATATACACATGAAAATGCTTCATTTTAAAGTCAAAAATTGATTTTTGGGTGCCAAAGAGCTACTGGGAACCTTGGGGAAGGTTTTGGGGGGTCTGGACGCTTGATTCTGGCACGTTTTGATGCATTTCTGGGGCCCGAAAGTCTGTCTACGCTGGCTGCACCTTGGCGTCTATGCTGGGCGTATAGGAATGGAAGACCATCATTCGAAGCCAAAAATTTTATTTTCAAGTACCTGAGACCTTCTAGGAACCTTGGGGAAGGTTCTAGGGGGTCTGGACACTCGATTCTCCCACGTTTTGATGCATTTCTGGGGCCCGAAAGTCTGTCTACGCTGGCTGCACCTCGACGTCTACGCCGGGCGTATAGGAATCGAAGACCATCATTCGGAGCCCAAAATTTGATTTTCAAGTACCTAAGACCTTCTAGGAACCTTGGGGAAGGTTCTAGGAGATCTGGACGCTCAATTCTGGCATGTTTTAATGCATTTCTGGGGCCCGAAAGTCTGTTTACGCTGGCTGCACCCCGGCGTCTACGCCGGGCGTACAGGAATGGAAGACCATCATTCGGAGCCCAAAATTCAATTTTCAAGTGCTTGAGACCTTCTGGGAACCTCGAGGAAGGTTCTGGGGGGTCTGGACGCTCAATTCTGGCACGTTTTGATGCATTTCTGGGGCCCGAAAGTCTGTCTACGCTGGCTGCAGCCCGGCGTCTACGCCGGGCGTATAGGAATGGAAGACCATCATTCGGAGCCCAAAATTCGATTTTCAAGTGACTGAGACCTACTGAGAACCTTGGGGAGGGTTCTGGGGGGTCTGGACGCTCAATTCTGGCACGTTTTGATGCATTTATGGGGCCCGAAAGTCTATCTACGCTGGCTGCACCCCAGCGTCTATGCCGGGCATATAGGAATGGAAGACCATCATTCGGAGCCCAAAATTCGATTTTCAAGTGCCTGAGACCTGTTGAGAACCTTGGGGAAGGTTCTGGGGATGCATTTCTGGGGCCCGAAAGTCTGTCTACGCTGGCTGCACCCCGACGTCTACACCGGGCGTATAGGAATGGAAGACCATCATTCGGAGCCCAAAATTTGATTTTCAAGTGCCCAAGACCTGCTGGGAACCTTGGGGAAGGTTCTGGGGGGTCTAGACGCTCAATTCTGGCATGTTTTGATGAGTTTTTGAGCCCCGAAAGTTGCTGTACGCTGGGCCTTACGCCGGGCATGTGTAAGCCAGCATATAGGATGCATACTTAGTGAAAACCAAGTATTTTGAGCTCAAGATTTGCCATGTTTGATGCTGAATGTCATCGTAGTCTTCTGTGGATCCCAAGGAACTTTTACTTACTTACTTTGACTTCGTTTGATGCTATTTTAAGGCTTTCAAGCTTGGTCATGCTGAGGACCAACATGACTTAGCTTAATTTCTGTCTAGAAGTGTTAGCCAAAATTTTTTGTGGTGTTTCAAAGACTACAGGGTGCAGTGTGCTGTAATAAGTAGACAGGTTTTGCTTAACAGCTAGTGGGACCCAATGCCCATTCACAGGTTGTGAAGTGATCAATGGTGCTTGTCGGATTTGCACTTGAGGTATGTAATGGGTGGACGTGGAAGCTAGTATGACCAATGTCATCCCAATCACTTGAGGTCGAAAGGTCAACCCTATGTTAGTTTGGGGAGGGAGTTGTTGGGACTACACCCATGGAGGTATGATGGAAGTGGACGCATCAGAGTGAATATTGAGCATGGAGAAGATAGGAATGGAAGTAGGTACCTCTTGTTGGGAAACTGGTGCTCGAGTGTTTGCGGATGGAGGAAATACAATTTCTTCCCAAAAAGGGTGGAATAATGGGTTTGTATAGGTATGGGGACTAATAGTATGGTACAAATATCCATGTTCAGATTGGGCTACAAAGTCAGCTTCCTCATCACCACTCTGAGGCTCTATTGGAGGTTATAGCAACCAAAAACATCGACCGCTAGAAAACACCAAGAGGTCATCGGTCATTGATAGTCTTAATCCCATTTCCACATGAGGGTCGTGCTGGATAGAATGGAAATGGGGCACCATGAATGGTCTAGTCGATCAGACAGGGACTTATTCGGTGTTAATATAACCTTTTGCAACCAGATAATTTGAAAACAAAACTAATAGTGTGAAGTAATGCTTAAATGTAAAAGGGATGGAAAATAATGTAAAATGCAATAATAAGTAGGAGACAAAGTAAAATGTAGTTAGAAAAATACATAGCTTTGAAGCTACAACTTCACTCTGTCAAGGTGGATACAATCGATTGCACAACGCTGAGAAGTATAGAGATCCCGAGAGTAACCAAGACGTGTAGAGCAAGACAGCTGTGTGCTTGAATGCAAACTGAGGTGTTAACAATGCAAGGTTCTACCAAGGTGGTAGAAATGAGTAAAACAAAATGCCAACTAAGAGTGCTAACAGTTTACAGTGTCAAACAGAAAGCTTACAATGCTCAAGGTTATAGTGCTAACTTTTTTCTTATCAGCCAACCAGATTGCCAAAAAAAACCCAAACTTGGACCCCTTGAGCATTGCTCATTAGGGTATTTATACGGCCAAGGATATGTGAAAGATGCGGTTTGGACACCATGTGCCCTGGGCTTGCGTTCGTGCCTGCATGACCATTGGGCGACTCTTCCATGTCATAATTACAAGCCTACCATGTTGTAATTGTGATGTCAGAGCAACGGTGCAATCAAGTGGAGTGCATTGATGTAGTGTAGCGTAGCATGTTTGGTGTAGCATAACATCTTATTACGCTATGTTACGTTACACAGCGTAGCATAGCCGTTGGTTTGAAGCAAAAAATTTACGTTGTGTCTTGCTGCATGAATTGGAAACCTTTGAAGCATGCTTACTATTTATTGCATATTTACTATGCTATGCTATGCTACGTAGCGTATCATAGTGTAGCATCTGTCCTTAGTCGCAAAAAACATCGCCAATCTGCAAATTTTACCTTTTGCACTGCGAAGCTTGCAAACTTGCTGATCCTGCCCTTTGAGATGCCTTCTGTCACTTTCATAGAATTGCTATGCCATGTTGCGCCATGTAGCTTAGCCTAGCGTAGCAGCCAACATGGCCTGCTTCTTGCCAAGTTCATTGCTTTTTGATGGAAGGAGACATTGTTGAAGAACTTGAAGTTGGGTGAGGGGACTGACCATCTAGTTTTTTGCTATGCTATGCAACGCTACGTGGCATAGCATAGCATAGCACTGCGCTTCTACAAACATCTTTTGAAGTTTGCTACGCTACATAGCATAGCGTGGCATAGCAAAAATCCTTGACTTAGAAAACTTGCTGAAGGGTTTTGCACATTCTAAGCACCGCCAACAATTCCATGCACCGCTCCTAAGTGTGCTATCAGCTAGATGAACTACTCAGGTGGGTAGGCTAGAGAATCCATTTAGCCTATTGACACCTGGGGTAGAAAACCTACCAAATTGGACAATCTGAACATTAGAGCATCCATCTCCTGAAGAACTACCGTAACATTACACAAATTGCAAAGACCTGGTGAAGCAAGCATGCCTTCGAATTTTTGGGTGTTTCATTGGTCCCTCTTTGTCGACGTTTGAAGGATGGCCTCAAGAGACGTTGACAAAGAATACAAAACACCATGAAAGACATGATGCTAACATTGCTACTCAGTGATCATCAAGACATTGCTTGGCTACGCTTGAGAGTGTTGCATTGGTTTTTGTAGGGGGAAAGGGCAAAGCAGGGATGAAGGAGGTTTAGGAAGAAGGGTCAAGATGAGGCTTAGTAGAGTTCATCATCAGAGTGCTCATGAGGGAGTTGTTCACTTTTTCATCTTTACTTTCACTAACCTTTGACCTCTTGTAGGAGAAGTTTTTTTTTCCCAGGATGAGTTTTGTTACATCTGTGTGGGGTTTTGACCTATGTACAGATGCTTCCATGTGACAAGCTGTGTTACGCACATCATGGAATTTGCACTCTGAAGTAGCAAAGCTAGTTAAGGCACTCACTTTGCGATGTCGTAGCATTTGCTACTATGGCAATACGTGCCTTCGGCCGATGCCTCTCCGGAACATACCCTGCAAACACAGAGAGCAAACCAAGAGAGACAACCATGATGCAAAATGAATGCAATGGTCTTGCTTACTATAGGAATTGTTGAAGCTCTTGGACACCTTTGCTGGTGTATGGTGTCCAAAGTAGGAAGGCTAATAGAGGCCTCGGTAGCATCAACGTGGAGGAGCTCGCATCGAAGGAATAGGAAGTTGTTGTGAGTGTAGATGCTCTGGAATCCCTGCCAAAGGCATGCACTCTCAGTTCAGCTATGGGATCAACTGCTAAATAGCTAAATGTCATGTGAGCCTAGCCGTCAGCAGGAAGCTGGAGGGTAACAATATTGTGGCTAGGCCACAATACTGCCAGAACTCCAGTAACAAGCACTAACCAAGGAACTAACGTCAAGGTAGTGAGCTGTGGTGAAGGTAGGTCTGGAGGGCCAATGCAATGTCATACGACATATTTGAAGGGATAACACGATGCCAAGGGTGGCAGCGTCGCGTCCATTCTAGATCATGTTCTCATTACATCGTGAACTACGTTCTGGAGCTGCAATGTCCCACCCCCACGTAGACACTGCGCACGCTCGTTTGATGTGTACTTGGCACATATGCACGCTAGGGATGTGATAGCAACGCAATTTAAGGTCTTGATAGACTGTATGCTAGGTTAGGATCCCAGTAGACCACTATGCTAGTTTAAGGTCCCAAGAGATCATACATGCTAGTTTAATGTCATAGCAGACATGTTGTGCCAGTTTATAGTCATAGTGGACTAGCTATGCCAGTTTTATATTGTAGCGGACAGTCGTTGCCAGTTTAACATTGTAGGTGACCCTGGTGTTGCATTCACACTTTAGATGTAGTATGGCTTGAGGTACGAGTGATTCACTGGGTTGGTGAACTCGTTGCCATCCATGTCCGCCAGCTTAAAGGCTCCATTCCCAAAGGCTTTAGTGACCATGTATGGGCCTTTCCAGTTGGCTGATAATTTTCTCACATGCTTACTGATAGCTTTGAGGACGAGGTCTCCCTTCTGTATTGGTCGTTGATGCAGGTCTGCACAGTGCTTTTGCTATTTCTTGCTCTAGTAGTGCTCTATGTGGCTTAGTGTCTATGCATGCTCCTCCTCTATTGAGTCAAGATTGATGATCCACGACTCGTTATTCTAGGCTTCGCTCATGACATCAAATACGATCATCCAAAGTGATGGTACCTACAATTCAAGAGGCAACACTGCTTCAGATCCATAAAAGAGACTATTAGGGATCTTACTCATCGTGGTCCTGCATGTCATTTTGTAGGCCCATAGAATGTAGAGGATTTGCTCATGCCACCGCCTCTTACTGTTGCTAAGCATCCACTTCAGCAAGTTGATGATGGACTTATTTGTAGCCTCCGCCTATCCGTTCTCCTATGGGTAATACGGGGAGGAGAATGATTGCTTGATGCTTAGATTGCTACAGAAGGTTTGGGTTTCCATACTACTGAGTTGTAGCCCATTGTTGGTTACAATAGTCATCGGAAGCCCAAACCTTGTCACGATGTTATCCAGGATAAAGTGGGAGATCTACTGAGATGTCATCTTCCTCAGGGGGATAGCTTCCACCTAGTTAGTAAAATACTAAGTGGTAGTGATAATGAAGCTATGCCCTATGGAGGACTTAGGTGTGATAGGTCCTATGAGGTCTAGTCTCCATCGTTGAAAATTCCATGTGATTTACATTGGGTGCAAGTCTGTAGGTGAGACGTGTATGAGATTTGCATATCTCTGGCACGTGTCACACATTTTGACTTTTGACAAGAAGTCATGCTATATATGGGGCCAGTAGTACCCTAGGCTTCTAATTTTTACGACCATAACCCTAGGTGGTATGTGTCCACCACATAGTCCCTCATGCACTTCATTAACTACCCTTTGTGCCCGCTCCTCACCCACGCACAGGGCATCATTTCCCATGAGCATATATTGCTAGGCACGATTACGAATTCCATCTCTCTGGGCAGATGTTATTCTACTTGGGGGTTCACCATGTTGTAGGTAGGCTTTAATGTTAGCATACCACTCCTAGGTATCCATAGCACTGATAGAGGCCACATGTAAAGCCTGAGTGATAGACTGAGTACATTCGACAATCGAACTCAGCAAATTTGCAAATGAGTGTGGTGGGATATTTAGTACTAGGTTGGTAAGGCATCTGCTATGGTGTTCTCATTGCGTGGCACATGTTGCACATCTGTGGTTACAAATTTCTTAAGCATGTTTTTTGCTAGATCATAGTAGGGTTGTAGGTGCGTAGCTTTGCAGGCATAGACTTCGATGATTTGATTCACAACTAGTTGTGAATCACTGTGGATTGCCAAGTGTTGTATGCATAGTGTTTCAGTAGCTGAGAGGCCTCTGAGTAGCCCCTCATACTCTGCCACATTGATGGTATAGGGGAAAGCAAAATGATAAGAAAATGGATGCATTTCCCCAGAGGGGAATGTAATGATGGTAGATGCACTACCTCCTTATTCTATTGAAATGCCATCGAAGTGTAAAGTAGCTTCTAAGTGTGATGGGATGATGTTGATAGTGCCAACATGCTCATCTGGGAATTCAGGATCTATGGTTGTGTGGTCGTCAATGGGTGAGGTCATAAGTTGTGTTGCTATGGCTTGACCCTTCGTCGATGATTGGCTTACATAGTGTAAGTCGAACTCCATGGTTATTGCTTTCCATCGGGCTATCTTGCTACTTTCATACAGGTTGTTAGTGATAGCCCGAAGTATGTTGCTTTTGTAAATGATGTTAATTGTACTACGAAATAGGTAGTGCCTCCACTTTTTAACGCAAACACTAAGGCAAGGCAATTCCTCTCCACTTTGTTGTATTTCGCCTCATGCACTATTAATGCATAACTCAGATAATACACTGGTATCTCAGATCTGTCATCTCATTTTTGACATAGAAGTGCTGCGATAATGTGTCAGACATGGTAAGGTAGATGAAGAAAGACTTATCCCTCTATGGCCAATGCATAATTGGAAGGTGCAAAAGCTCTTCCTTCAAGTTATTGAAGGCTTGTTGACACTGGGTTGTCCACTCAAAGTTAACCCCTTTCTTTAGAAGATGTTGCATGGGGTGTAACTTGTTAGTCAACTTTGCTATAAACGTTCGGATGAACTGTACCCTACATTGAAAACCGTGTAACTCTTTAAGGTTTATAGGAGGTGCTAGGTTGACGATGGCCTTGACTTTGTTAGGGTCCACCCTATTCCAGCCTTCAATACTACGAACCCTAACATGCATCCAATTTTTACCCCAAATACACACTTCTTAAGATTAAGGCGTAGATCATGCACTTGACAACACTTAAGGACTACCCCTAGATCATGTGGGTGATCAACTGCCTCCTTGGACTTGACTGCTATATCATCCACGTAGTCATTTAACATTACTAGGATGTAGTCATTGAAGATGTAAGTCATGGCTCATTGGTAGGTTGCCCCAGCATTCTTAAGCCCAAAAGGCATCATGGTGTAACAAAAGGTTCCCCATGGGGTCATGAAGGTTGTTGTTAGCTGATGCTCCAGGTTGATGCGAATCTGGTTGTAGCTGGAGAAGCCATCCATGAAGGATAGCAAGGCATGGCCGATCATAGTGTCAATGAGTTAATCCATGCTTGGAAGTGGGAAATCTTCTTTGATCGTTTCTTTGTTCAGATCCTAGAAGTCTATACAGATTCGTATTCCTCCTGTTTTCTTAGAAACCATGACAATGTTGAACACCCATTCCGAATAATCAATTACGTGGATGAAACCAGCTTGGTATAGCTTTGTGATTTCATCCCTTATGACTAGTGTAATTTTTGGTTTAACCTTATGAGCTTTTTTCTTGACTACCTTCATGCGCGGGTCTAGGATGATGTTGTGCTATATCAGCTTCAAATCTAAACTGGGCATGTCACTGTATGACCATGGAAAGACTTTCATGTTGTCTTGCAGAATCTTGGCTACATTTTCGTGTGTCTGTGCATCTAGAAGGGAGCTAAGTTTTAACATTTCTACTTCCCCCTTGGACATGATCATAGGCATTGAAACACCCCAAAATTTGAAGGCATGCCTGCTTCACCAACCCTTTGCAATTCGCATAGCGTTACGATAGTTCTTCAGGAGATGGATGCTCTAATGTTCAAACTGTCCAGCTTGGCAAGTTTTCTAAGTCAAGAATTCTTGCTATGCTACGTTGTGTAGCATAGAAAACTTCAAAAGATGTTTGCAAAAGCACAGTGCTATGCTATGCTATGCTACGCAGCATAGCAAAAGCTAGATGATCAACCCCCTTGCCCAACTTCAAGTCCTTCAGTAATGTCTCCTTCCGTCAGAAAGTAGCAAAGTTGGCAAAATAAAGTCATGTTTGCTACTATGCTATGCTAAGCTACAAGGTGCAGTGAGGTATTGCAATTCTACGAAAGTGACAGAAGGCAACTCGAAAGGTGGGATCAACAAGTTTGCAAGTTTTGCAATGCAAAAGATAAAGTTTGCAAATGGGTGATGTTTTTTATGAATAAGGCTAGTTGCTACACTACAATACACTATGTAGTGTATCAGAGCGTAGCAAAAATGGGACAAATAGTTAGCACACTCCAAAGGTTTCTAACGTATGCAGTAGGACACAATGCAAGTTTCTCACTTCAAACCGGCAGCTACACTACGTAGCGTAGCAAAGCATAACAAAATGTTATGTCATGCCAAACATGCTACGCTACAAAGCATAGAAAAACATGGCAAGCAGTTATGCGACATCAATGCACTTCACCTAATTACACTGTTGCTATGATAGCATAATTACGATGCAACAGGTTTGTAATTATGGCATGGTAGGCTCACCCAACAGTCATGTAGGCACGTGCAGCATAGACAGGTCAACATAGGCCCAAGGCACGTGAAGTTCAAACTACATCTTTTGCGTGCCCTTGGTCCTATAAATACCCCAATGAGAGACACTTATACTCTTCCTCTGGTTCTCTCTCTCTGGTCCTCTTTTTTCGAAACTTTTCGATCCAAGGGACTTCCTTTGCAGCTTTTCAGTTTCGATTTTCAGAGCAATCTAGTTGGCTAATGATTTTTTTGGCTAACAAACAAGAAAAATAGCACCATAACCTCGAGCATTGTAAGCTTCCTGTTTTGACATTGTAAACATTTAGCATTCTCATTTGGCATTTCGTTCTATTCTTTCCTACCACCTTGGTAGCACTTTGCACTATTAATGCTTGAGTCCGCGTTCAAGCACACAGCCATCTCCCTCTACATGTCTTGGTTATCCTTGGGATCTCTGCACTTCCTAACACTGTGCAAACGATTGTATCCACCTTGACAGAGTTGATTTATAGCTCCAAAGCAGTGCATTTTTCTAACTGCATTTTTACTTCGTTTCTTGCTTACAATTTGCATTTTACACTATTTTCTGCCTCTTTTACATTCAAGCATTACTTTGCAATATAAGTTTCTTTTTCAAATAACATGGTACAAAAGGTTATATTAACACCACCAAAGTCCCTGTCTAATCAACTAGACCGTTCAGGATGCCCCATTTCTATCCCATCCAGCATGGTCCTCCAATAGAAACAGGGTTGAGACTGTTAGCAATCGATGGCCCATCGGCATTTTTCCAGCCATCGATGTTTTCGGTCACTACAGGTGTCTCGACAAGAGGGTCCTCAGTTACATCTTCTGCCTCCAAATCTAGAGTTTGGACCAGATGCTCGGGCTAGTCTATGGATGTTTCTAAAGACGCTATGGTGCTAGTTGTAGCTGACCCCTAGTCGATTAGGTTGGGGTTCAATTGTCTTGCGAGCTTGCCATGTGGACCTGCTAAAGCTAAATACATGGAGAGATCATGATGGATTTCCATTTTTTGCTTAACCTATCAAGATGAGATGAAAGCTTGGTTAAGAGGCACTTGTTGGTAGTAATCGTGTATAATGAAAACTTGCAAAGCAATGATGAGAGGTAACTGGCGAAGTATGATGTAAAGATTAAAATTTTTCTAGTTTAAATTCATGGAAAACTTCTATGGCATGGAGATGCAGAGCTGCTAAAATAGGAAATGTAAAACTGTCGATGTGAGAACGTGAAACTGCTAAGAAATGCAAAACTACCGATGCGAAAATGTGAAACAGCTAGTTTAGCATCATTGAAGACTGCGAATGTATAACAGATCGAAACTGCTAGTTTAAGGTCTTTTTGGACTGTTAAATTCACTGCTATGCTAGGATTGCTAGTTTAAGGTCATTCCGGACTGGTAACAAGAGTGGAATGCTATGCTAAAAATGCTAGTTTAAGGTCTTTTTGGACCGCGAAAGTTACAACTGCGCTGGGGTTGCTAGTTTAAGGTCTTTTCAGACTGGTAATAAAAACTATATATATGTATTTCTAATTTTTTTGGAAAGAAAGTAGTTAGCTTGAAGCATGTCAAGGTTTTAATGCTAACAGTGCTACAATGTCGTGGCGAGCATGCTATGTTGTATGGTGCACTCCGCATTAGACAGACAGAGAAAGTGGCAAGTTTCCTTTTTTCACCATTACAACCATAAATAGGGATTAAACCATGGTAAGTTTGTCATTCTCACTGTAAGAGCGTAGAGCCCATATTCGGAGCACAAAGCGATTTCGAAACACAAAGCGATCGTGTTAATAAAGAGTAAGGTGGTTTTTTGCATTGTGATAAGGAAAAGTCTGCAAGCAAGATGATGGCTCCAAAGAAGGAATGTACTTACTTGGCACTCACAAACGTTGAGGAGGTGAAGAAAACACTAGGGCACGTGACACAAGCACTCATCGCGACGTGGGAGGACACGTCATTGACCCGGTAGGCTATTATGCTTCCTCTGCTTTTTCACAATTCTGTTATCATTTTTTTGTTTTCTGCTTTCATTTTGTATCCTAGTCTTAGTGATCTATGTTTTCTGTCATTGCATTAATTTAGCCTTTGCATCACTGTTGGTGCCATTTTGGCTGCGGCGGATGCATAAACACTATGCTCTCATTGCATATGTAAGATCTCTTAAACCGCCACTGCTGCGGTTGTCATAACCGCGGGGGTTTGGACAGTTTAAGTTACTTGGCTTTCGAATGACATAGTTTAGGACCTTCAGGAGGGTTGGGTCATGCGTGATGTAATAGTGTGACACGTGTTCTATCAGGGCGTATTGTTAATTACCCTGTTAGGGTTAATTGCTCTGTTGCTATGCTAGGCTATTTTCACTGTACTATCGATTTCATGTTCTTGCTATGCTATGTGCGGGAAGAGGGTTATGCTACGCTATATGCATGGACTGCTAGGTATTGCTATGTTATGTGTGCATTGCACTTAGACATGATGCTAACACTTGCTAGTTGTGTTATGTAGGATGGGGCTAAAGCTGATTCTGATTATCCTAGAAATTGCAGGTGTCCTATGTCACGTAAGAAAACCTGTGGCCAATGCTCCTCCTCCCCATATACGTGTGGGAGAGTGGGGGGTCTGGTTCAGGAAGGGAGCATAGTAGTTCCCACAATACCTCCTCCAACACTTCAGTGTGATCGTTTGGTCATACCTAGAGGAGGAAGAGGCAGCCGTCATAGTAGAAGTCATATTGCCTGGGGCAAGCCGGGGCATCCTAAAGTTTTTGACGGATTGGGCAATCATTAGCAAGTAGGGAGAAGGATCCAGTCAATGCCCCATATGGTTAAGGCATTTAACCTAGATCTAGGATATTCCTGAGTACAGTTGCTACCATCCTTACAACACACTATTTCTTGCACGTTATATGGCAACGTGCTTCCAAAACCCACTAGGAACTATCTATTGTGCTAGCGGGTGAGTTTTGTAGCATTATTCCACTATGTTGTGCGACACTGGCCATATTGGCCAAATGCTAACAATATGTTTTTATTACCAGGTTGTACATCAACAAGGAAGGGCTTCAAGACCGAACGAGTCTGTTGACTACAACACTGATAGCCCTGCAGGAGTTCTCTTCTGCTGAGAACTTGTGCGCGGGTGTGATTGGTCAATGCAGGGGTAAATACCACACCTACCCAGACCTATACCCCATTCCCTATGATCAGTGCAAGGGATTTGGTTGGCTGGATGATGGGTGGGCACAACCCTTCAAACCAATCATCGTTGAATAAGTTCTAGTTAGTCTTTCACCATTCCCATTATCATACAAACCTGGTAGGCTAAACAATAAGTGTTGCATGCTTAAATGTTTTTGTAATCTTTGGATTTTCTACGTTTTTATGCTAAACATTTTTTTTGAAAACTGTTATAGGGGCGAAGAAGTCCCAGGAGGTGATGGTGGTAACCGTCGAGACACCAGAGGTAAACATCTACTTCAAGTATAGAGAAGTAGATACGAGCCAACGCTGGATAAATGGTGCAGCTTCGAACTCCTTGGTCCATAATATCCAAAAGGTTGGGCTTACAGATCTATTCCTGGCCCTGAATCCGAGCATTCTTACCACCTAGATGCTCTCCTTGATTGACTTCTTTTCTAACAAGGCGAGTCGCTTCCACATGTGCATACAGAACATATGAGTGATCATTGAAATTAACGATTAGCTATTTGCAGACCTGTTCGGTGTCCCTACCAATGGCATTCTCATAGGGTTAAAGGGCAAGAAGGAGCTGACCCTTCAGAAGAAGGACATTTAAGAGTGATTAGGGATTTCCAAGGAGCATAAGGGGCTTCTCATGGAGAAGCTCAAAGTAGGACCTGCCAGGGAGATTTACCATATCTTCTGTGCTCACGCATTCCCCTAGCTGCTTTTCCAAGGGAAGGTCCTGGGGATTAAGCAGGTCTAGATAATGCATGAGGTCATGGAAGAGGGGGCCCATTACAACTAGGCCAAGTTTCTATGTAAAGGCTTGCAAACCAAAATCTTAAGGCTCCATAAGAAACTGAAGTCCCATTCCAATATACATTATGCCTTTTACATAGCCTGTCTGAAGTGTTTCACAGAGTTTCTGGTGGTTCACAAAAATGAAGCCCGGGTCATGCTAAATCGCAACTAGATTTCTAGACCATGGATCTGCCAGATCCTGTGGACCACCCGAGCCCAAGATCCCCCAGAAATAATTGGGGAGTCATTCTCTATGATGACTAAGGATCGTGTGGCCGACAACTTTCATGGCCAAGATAGAGTAGGAGAGATGCCCCCTGTTGTAGTTGGTAGCATGTTGCGGGGGGAATGTCTCATAGTCAAGACTGTGGCTAGTAAGTTGTAGCGAAAGAGACCTCCTCTAGTTAAGGAAACCCTTCGCATGGAGGAAGAGGAGGGGCGGAAACTATGACTTAAACTACAGAGGACGTAACCCCCCATTGGTAAACACTTTTGGTTAATTCCTACTTTTTTATTGTTTTCTACGCTATGCTATGCTAGGTAGCGTAGCATAGCATAGCACTTGCTTTAAGCTAACTTGTTTTGGACTAATGCAAACATGTTTCGTGACTGGTAGAGGAAGAAGAAGAAGAAGAAGAAGAAGAAGAAGAAGGCAACAAAGAGGTGTCAGCCCCTATGATGGGGGTGACAAATAAAGACTTGAAGGCCCCAATCTCAAAGAGAAGGGTCCCAGTCAAGAAGGAAAGAACTCCTGTCACTAAGGCAGGGGCTCTTGTTATCAAGCAGAATCCTCCTACTAACGAGGAGGGCATTTTTGGAGACGAAAAAGAGTCTCCCTTGAACAAAAAAGATGTTGGTCTTTCAAAAGGAAAGGCACTAGCATATGAAGAAGATGCCCATACAAACTTAGCGGGGACTTCTGCCAAGGCTACTGCCATCGTTTTGTATCAGCAAGAAGGGTGATCATAATCAAATGCTGGTGAGTTTTGCAATGTGTTTGCCTTTTCATAGTCCATTTCGGCCATTTTTGATATGTTTAGTTATGTAACAGGAACCACTATTGATGCCGCAGGACCCCCTCTGACTCATGTGGAACCATGGGCTGAGATCCTTGATAATTTTACGTTCATGCAGGGAATCGTCGATGACATGATCAGCTGCCTTTAGTAGGTGGACCCTGACATGGGTAAGTAGTAGTGTTAGGTGCTCTCATGTTGCTATGCTAGAATTTCTTGAGCCTGCTAATCTTGCTATGCTAATGCGATTTCTACGCTCTTTGTGTCATTGTAGCCTCTCGGCTCAAATGGGACCCAGTACGACCTTTGAAAGTCAGTGTCAGGGCTACATTCTCACTTGAAGTGACCGAGGTGTCTCGTCGTGCATACGATGAGGCTTGTAAATGCGCTTTGCACTCAACATGCTCCTTGTGGGAGTATAAGTGCATCAATGAGGACCTGTGGAAGAGGATCCAAAAAATTGAGGAAGAGAAGGCCAACCTATGCACCGAGGTGGAGGATCTCAAGTGGAGGAACGAATTCCTCATAGCTTGTGACACTAATAATGAGGACCGGTGCACGGCTGTGATAGATTACGTCAGATTTTATACAGTTGCACATAAGAACATTGAAGCCACTCGTGAAATAATAGAACAATGGATGCAATAGGTCTTGTTAGCCTAGAAATGTTAGGATTTGAAAGATTTTAGCGCCAAGGTTTACGAATCAGGGAAGTCCCAGAAAAACCATAAACATATGTATAAACTGGAACATGCCACCACTCATAAACTTTAGAGGGATGTTGTTGTGGAGGCGTTTATGTATAAAGCATTTGTAAATGCCTATTCCACAATAGTCGTAGATGTCTCATTATGTTCATCCTCAGACCTAACAAACCCTACAAATGGTACAACCCAACACGGGGCTATGGTCTGTTCCACTAGTGACACAAGCGATCTATCCGGCAGCCCAACTTGCAATTTCTTCTCCAACAGCACCACCTACCGGGTGGTGGACAACGCAAGCAGCACCATTCACGGGGGCTATCCTCATGGTAGTGCTGATGGGTCATGCCACCATCCCCGCCATTCCATAGATGGGAGCTTCCTTAGTAGCTCCCCAACCATCCACAACATCGTAGGGTCTGGACCAAGCATTCCAGCTTATCTAAACCCTCATCGAGGAAATAAAATGTCTGAAAGCTGATGGGTCTGACACGGTACAAGTCATGAACTTTTACCAAGATGACCCCATCAGCCCTGCAATCCCTACTCTAACATTACCCCCAGGGATGTCCCTCCTCTACTTCACGAAGTAGAATGGGGAGGGAGACCCTAATGCACATCTTGTTACCTTTAGGTTTGAATCCCTTCTATTGCAACAATGGCCATACATGATTATTCGTGTCTTTGCCATGTCCCTAGCCAGGAAAGCCCTAAATTGGTACTGCGTGCTACCACGCTCATCCATTTCAACTCTAGAAGAGCTTTTGATCTAGTTCATGATGCACCTCAAGTATAACTTGAAGGCAGAAACCACGTTGGCCCAACTAATGAGCGTGAAGTAGGATTCTTTAAAACCAGTCCAAAAGTTCATCCAACGATGGAGCACAACCCTTAATGAAATCCATGAGCCCATTGTGGAGGCCCACTTGTTGACCGTCTTTAAGGGTGTAGTGAATGACTTTATCAAGTCTAAAATGTACTACCTTGCCCCTTGCACTTTTAGTCAAGCCTTTGCTCAGAATAAGAGTATACATGATGCAGGTAAGGCAAGCAAAGACTCAGCCTACATTGCCTACAGAACCACCTTCGCAAAGAAGGACAAGGGTAAGGACCCAACAACCACAGTGGCCGCTGTGGCGACTGAGGACAAGCCCAAACCTAGTAACAATGGTAACAAGAATAATAGGAAATCGGCCATACCTGCAGCTAACCCTATGCCCAAGCAGGGAAATACACCACAACCTCCAATACCTACACCTGAGACATCTGCACAACCCAAGACGAACTTTGAGGATAAGAATCCCTCAAAGTACACCCCACTGCCTCTCAAGCCTTCAAAACTTCTGAAGAAGCTATTGGCAGCAGGGCACATCCGATACAAGAAGATGTCAGAAGAAGGGATTAGGAGATATCAACACTACTGGAAGCTCCTTAGGAACCCCTCTTTGGCCTTGCCCAATGAGCCTCTAGTTCCTAAGGGTTTCAGGCTGGACAGGTTTTGTGACTATCACCAATAGTGTGGTCACAACACAGATTACTATCTAGAGTTGCAGGATGACATCCAGAGATTGATTGATCAGGGAAAATTGGTATTGGACAAAAGCAACCTAGTACACCTTGAGAACCAATCTATGCATGTCTACATAGATCACCTTAATGCCAAAAATGCTGATTATGTCATCAACGCCATCGGTATTGATAGTGATCCTAGGCCACCCTAGCAGCCATTCGTGGTCCGTGTGCCTCAGTGTAGTGCACTAGCATCACTATCGGCTAGCCGAAGCTCACAACAGCCGTTCATTCTGAGAGTCCCTCAACGGGCATCCATCTACACACCACTTGTTAGCAAAATCGCGTCACCCCCTCACATTAACACCTTTAGCTCCTTTCATCATCTAGGGGCTGACTCCTTCGATAGCCCCCCATCTAGCATAAGACAGCTAAACAACATTCTAGTCCTAAAAAATAAGAAGTGCATTTCATCGGTCAAACGTCAAGAGGAAGTACTATCCCTAGTATTTCCAAGCCTACATCTTCATCCCCTATGTCCATGCCCTCGTCATGAAAGAGGGATGTTGCTATAACCGCATAGTCCACATCTCCCTACCAAAAAGGGTCTAAACCCAGACCTGATGGGAAATTTGTCTCCTAAGCCAAATAGAAGAGGAGGAAAGCATTAAATAGGGGGATGGCCAAAACCTCTTGGATGCCCTCACATAAGTCAAACAAGCTCTAAAACAAAAAATACTACACTGATCTTGTACGGCCTAATCATGATGTCTGTTCCACATTATGAGGCTCTGATCCGCATGTTGATAGTGATTCCAATAAACGAAGGCATGCCAGCGAAAGAGGAAGTGATCTACTCGGTCATGCTCCCCTTTGCACCTGCAAAGCTAGAACAGTCTCAACTCACTTTCTACGATGACGCCTTTAGGGAAGATCCCGAAAGGGGTCAGGTGACTATAGCACCCCTATTCATCATAATTTGGGTCAGCCAACGCTAGATCCAAAGAATACACATTGATGATGGGGCCGCCATGAATGTCATCCCCTTTTCTATTGTGGACAAATTGGGCTTGGTTGACCAAATCAAACCCATAATAGTGTCATTGATGAAGTCATTCAATGGGGCATGCATCCTGGTGAAGGGCACAATCCACATAGACTTCATAGCAGGGGACCAGTTTCCCATAAACGCAACATTCATCGTGGTCGAGGAAATGTCTCGGTTTAACCTGATCTTGGGGAGATCATGGTTAGCACAACTTCAGGCTTTCTCCTCACCCATACATGAGGAGATCCATCTACCATACATAGGCAGGGAGGTGGTGATCCATGGTTATCCAATGTTGGCTCGCATCTACTTCTCTGTACTTGAAGTAGATGTTTTCCCCCTATGTCTCTACAGATACCACCATCACCTCTTGGGGCTTTTTCATCCCTATAACAATTTTCACAAAAAACATTTAGCATAAAAATGCAGGAAATCAAAATATTGCAAAGACACTTATGTATGCAACACTTACTGTTTAGCTTACCAGGTCTGTACAGTAATGGGAATGGTGGAAGACTAACTAGAACTCATTCAACGGTGATCGATTTGAAGGGTTCCACCCAACCCTCATCCAGCCAATCCTACTCCTTGCATTGACCATAGGGAATGGGGTATAGGTATGGGTAGGTGTGGTATTCACCCCCACATTGACCAATCATGCCCATCCATAGGTTCTCAGTAGAAGAGAACTCCTACATGGCTATCTGTGCTATAGCCAGCAGACCCGTTCGGTCGTGAAGCCCTTCCTTGTTGATGTAGAACCTGGTAACTAGAACATACTTTTAGCATTTTGCCAATATGGCCAGAGCTGCACAACACAATGGAATAGGGTTGCAAAACTCACCCGCTAGCACAGCAGACAGTTCCTAGTGGGTTTTGGAAGCACATTGCCTTATAACATGCAATAAACAATGTGTTGTAAGGATGGTAGCAGTTGTACTCAGGCATGTTCTAGATGCAAGCCAAATGCCTTAACCCTGTTAGGAGTTGAATGGATCCTTCTCCTTGCCTACTCATGATTGCCCCCTCCGTCAGAAACCTCAGGATGTCCCAGCTTACCCTAGGCAATATGGCTTCTGTTATGATGACCACCTCTTCCTCCTCTAGGTATGACCAAACGATCACACTGAAGTGTTGGAGGAGGTATTGTAGGAACTCCTGTACTCCTTCATTGAACCAAACCCCCCACTCTCCCACATGTATATGGGGAGGAGGAGGATTGGCCATAGGTTTTCTTATGTGACACAGGACCCCTACAATTTCTAGGACAATCAGAATCAGCCTTAGCCCCATCCTGCATAACACAACCAGCAAGTGTTAGCATCATGTCTAAGTGCAATGTGCACGTAACATAGCAATACCTAGCAGTCCATGCATATAGTGTAGCATAACCCTTTTCCCACACATAGCATAGAAGAAACATGAAAGTGATAGCACAACAAAAATAGCCTAGCGTAGCAACAAAGCAATTAACCTTAATAGGGCAATTAACAATACACCCTGATAGAACACATGTTGCACTATCACATCACACATGGCCCAACCCTCCTAAGAATCCTACGCTATGCCATTCGAAAGCCAAGTAACTCAAACTATCCAAACCCCTGTGATTATGACAACTGCAGTGCTGGCAGTTTAAGCGACCTTACATTCAATGATAGCACAACGTTTATACACCCATTGACAGCGACGATGCGAAGGTCAAAACAATGCGATGATAGAAAATACAGATAGCTAAGACTAGGATACAAGACGAAAGTAGAAAATAAAAAAAATGATAATGGAATTGCAAAAAGGTAGAGGAAGCATAGTAGCCTACCGAGTCAATGGCGTGTCCTCCCTCGCTGCGATGTGTGCTTGTGTCATGCACCCTAGGGTTTTCTTCACCTCCTCAACCTTTGGGAGCACCAAGTGGGTATGTTCCTTCTTTGCAGCCATCATCCTGCTTACAGACTTTTCCTTGTCGCAATGAAGAAAACTTCCTTACTTTTTGTTAGCACGATCGCTTGGCGCTCTGAAATTGCTTTGTGCTCCAAATATGGGCTCTGTGCTCTTATGGTGAGAATGACAAGCTTACCAAGGTTTAATCCCTATTAATGGTCGTAATGGTAAAATGGGGAAAGTTGTTGCTCTCTCTCTCTTCATTTAATGCAAAGTGCATCGTACAGTGTAGCATGCTCGCCATGACATCGTAGCACTGTTGGTGGTAAAACCTTGACACATTCCAAGATAACTACTTGCTTTCTCGAAAAATGAAAAAAATATATTTTTTATTATACTAGTCTGGAAAGACATTAAACTAAAAATTGTAGCATAGTTGCACTTTTATCTATCTCAAAAGACCTTAAACTAGCAACCCCAAAGTAGTTGTGCTTTTATCGGTCTGGAAAGAGCTTAAACTAGCAGTTTCAACTAGTTATACGTTCGCAGTCTACAATGATGCTAAGCTAGCAATCTCACATTTTTGCATTGGTAGTTCTGCATTTCTTAGCAGTTTCACGTTCTCATATCGACATTTTTACATTTTCTATTTTAACAGCTCTGCATCTCTATGCTATAGCGGTCTTCCATGACTTTAAACCAGCAAAATTTCAATCATTACATCATGCTTCGCTAGTTACATCTCGTCATTGTTTTGCAAGTTTTCATTATACACAATTACTACCAACATGTGTCTCTTAACTAGGCTTTCATCTCATCTTGACAGGTTAAGCAAAAAAATGGAAATCCATCATGATCTCTCCATGCTTTTAGCTTTAGCAGGTCCACATAGCAAGCTTGCAAAACAATTGAACCTCGACATGATTGACTGGGGGTCAACTACAGCTAGCACCATAGCATCTTTAGAAACATCCCCAAACTGGCCCAAGCATCTGGTCTAAACCCTAGATTTGGAGCCAGGGATGTGACTGAGGATCCTCTCATCGAGACACCTATGACCACATCCAAGGGGGAAGTAAAAATGTTAAAACTTAGCTCCCTCCTAGATGCGCAAACACACGAAAACGTAGCCAAGATTCTGCAAGACAACATCAAAGTCTTCACATGGTCATACAGTGACATGTCGGGTTTAGATTTGAGGTTGATACAGCACAACATCATCCTAGACCTGTGCATGAAGGTAGTTAAGCAAAAAGCTCGTAAGGATAAACCAGAAATTACACTAGCCATAAGGGGCAAAATCACAAAGCTATACCAAGCTGGTTTCATCCGTGCATTTGATTATTCAGAATGGGTGTCCAACATCATCATAGTTTCCAAGAAAACAAGAGAAATACGAATCAATATAGATTTTAGGGATCTAAACAAAGAAATGATCAAAGACGATTTCCCACTTCCAAGCATCGATCAACTCATCGACACCATAGCTGGTCATTCCCTACTATCCTTCATGGATGGCTTCTCCAACTACAACCAAATTTGCATCAACTTGGAACATCAGCTAACAACAACCTTCATGACCCCATGGGGGATCTTCTGTTACACCATGATGCCTTTTGGGCTTAAGAACACTAGGGAAACCTACCAACGAGCCATGACTTACATCTTCAGTGACTACATCCTAGAAACGTTAAACGACTATGTAGATGATATAGCCATCAAGTCCAAGGAGGTAGCTGATCACCCACGCGATCTAGGGGTAGTCCTTAAGTGTTTTCAAATGCATGATCTGCACCTTAATCCTAAGAAGTATGTCTTTGGGGTAAAAATCAGATGCATGTTAGGATTTGTAGTATTAAAGGCCAGAATACGAGTGGACCCTGACAAAGTCAAGGCCATCGTCAACCTGGCACCTCCTACAAACCTTAATGAGCTACATGGATTGCAAGGTAGGGTATAGTTCATCCGATGGTTTATAGCAAAGTTGACTGGTAAGTTACACCCCATGCAACATCTTCTAAAGAAAGGGATTAACTTTGAATGGATAACCTAGTGTTAACAAGCCTTCGATGACTTGCAGAAAGAGCTTTCGTAGCTCCCAACTGTGCATCTGCCATAGAGGGATAAGTCTTTCTTCATCTACATTACCACCTCCGACACATCTATCATAGTACTATTATGTCATAAACGAGATGACGGATCTAAGATACCAGTGTATTACCTGAGTCATGCATTAATAGCACACGAGGCAAAATACAACGAAGTGGAGAGGAATTTCCTTGCCTTAGTGTTTTCATTTAAAAAGTGGAGGCACTACTTGTTTCATAGTACAATTAACATCATTTGCACAAGAAACATACTCCAGGCTATCACTAACAACCTATATGAATGTAGCCAGATAGCCCAATGGAAAGCAATAACCATGGAGTTCGATCTACACTATGTAAGCCAGTTGTTAACTAAGGGTCAAGTCATAGCAACGCAACTTATGGCCTCACCCATTGACAACCATGCAACCATAGATCCTAAATTTCTAGATAAGCATGTTGGCACTATCAACATCATCCCATCGCACTTGGAAGCTACTCTACACTTTGATGGTGCTTCAACCACACAAGGAGGTAGTGCAGCTGCCGTCATTACATTCCCCTTTGGGGAAATGCACCATTTTGCTTATTGTTTCGTGTTCCCTTGCATCAAAAATATGGCAGTGTATGAGGGGTTACTCAGAGGCCTCTCAGCTACCCAAGCACAACGCATACAACACTTGGCAACCCGCAGTGATTCACAACTAGTCGTGAATCAAATCACCAAGGTCTATGCTTACAAAGCTATGCACATGCAACCCTACTACGACCTAGCAAAAAGCATGCTTAAGTAATTTGCAACCATAGATGTGCAACACGTGCCATGCAATGAGAACACTATGGAAGATGCCTTAGCCACCCTAGCACTAAATATTCCACCACACTTGTTTGCAAGTCTGCCAACTTTGATTGTCGAATGTATTAAGCCTATCACTTAGGTGGGACACATGGCCTCTATCAGTGCTACGAATACCCAGGAGTGGTACACTAACATTAAAGCCTACCTGCAACATAGCGAACCCCCAAGCAGACTAACATCTACCCAGAGAGATGCGATCCGTAAGCATGCCTGGCAATATACACTCATGGGAAATGACACCTTGTGTAGACGCTCCTACGATGGGATATTGTTGGCATGCGTGGGTGGGGAGCAGGCGTAGAGGGTAGTTAATGAAGTGCATGAGGGACTATGTGGTGGACACATAGCACCTAGGGCTTTTGCTACGAAAATTAGACTCCTAGGGTACTACTAGCCCCATGTGGAGCATGACTACTTGTCAAACGTCAAGATGTGTGACACATGCCAGAGATACATAAATCTCATACACATCTCACCTATGGACATGCATCCAACACAAATCACATGGCCTTTCCAACGATGGGGACTAGACCTCATAGGACCTATCACGCCTAAGTCCTCCATAGGGCATAGCTTTACTATCACTGCCACTGAGTATTTTACTAAGTGGGTGGAAGCTATCCCCCTGAGGAAGACAACGTCTCAGCAGATCTTCCACTTCATCCTGGACAACATCATGATAAGGTTTGGGCTTCTGATGACTATTGTAACTGACAATGGGCCACAATTCAGTAGTATGGAGACCCAAACCTTCTGCAGCAATCTAGGCATTAGGCAATCATTCTCCTCCATGTATTACCCATAGGTGAATGGATAGGCAGAAGCTACAAATAAGTCCATCATCAACTTGCTGAAGTGGATGCTTAGCAATAGCAAGAGGAGGTGGCACAAGCAAATCATCTACATTCTATGGGCCTACAGAATGACATGCAGAACCGTGACAAGTAAGACCCCTTACAATTTCGTTTATGGATCTAAAGCTGTGTTGCCTCTTGAGTTGCAGGTACCATCACTCCGGATGATCCTCTCGGATGTCATGAGTAAAGCCCAGAACAATGGGTTGTAGATCATCGACCTTGACTCAATAGAGGAGGAATGCGTGTAGACGCTGAATTGCATCAAGCACTACCAAAGCAAGCAACAACAAAAGCACCATGCAGACCCGCATCAATGGCTGGTATAGAAGGAATACCTCATTGTCAAAGCTATTTGTGAGCATGTGAGAAAATTCTCAACCAACTGGGAAGTCCCATACATGGTCACTCAAGCCTTTTGGAATGAAGCCTTCAAGCTGGCAGTTATGGATGACAATGAGTTTGCCAACCCAGTGAATCACTCGTACCTCAAGTCATATTACATCTGAATCATGGCGACAACAAGCATCGTCCGCTATGACATTAAAATGGCAGCAACAAGCAACATCCACTACAACAATAAACTGGTAGCAGTTGTCTGCTATGATGTCAAATTGGCACAACTAGTCCACTATGACTATAAACTGGCATGGCACGTCCACTATGATGTTAAACTGGCATGTACAGTCTGCTAGGACCTTAAACCAGCATAGCGGTCTGTTGGGACCCTAACCCAGCATACAGTCTACCAAGACCTTAAACTGGGTTTGCATCACATCCCTAGCATGCATCTGCGCCAAGTACACATTGAACGAGCATGCACAGTGCCGACGTGGGGGTGGGACGTTGCAGCTCTAGAACATAGTTCACGATGCAATGGGAACACGATCTGGAATGTATGTGACACTGCCACCCTTGGCATCGTGTTAACCCTCAGGATATCTCATATGACATCGCACTGGCCCTCCGGACCTATCGTCGCCACGGCACACCGCCCTGATGGTAGTTCCTTGGCCAGTGCCCGCTGCTAGAGTTCCAACAATATTGTGGCCCAACCATAATATTGTTACCCTTCAGCTCCCTACCGACACTTGGGCTCGCACAAAGTTTAGCTATGCGGTAAATGGTCCCATAGTTGAACTGAGATTGCATGCCTCTGGTAGGGATTCCAGAGGATTCACACTCATGGTGACTCCCCAGTGCCTTCGAGGACAGTTCCTCCACATTGATGCTACCAAGGCCACTGCCAGCCTTTCTACCTTGGACATCGCACAACAGCAAGGATGTGCAAGAGCTTCAACAACGTCTACAGCAAGCAAGACCTTTGCCCTCGCTTCACATCGTGGCTATTTTGCTCTCCGTCGTGCTTATAGGGTGCAAACAAAAGCACATTTTTCCACAGCGGCAAATGCTACGGCTTTGTGAAGTGACTGCCTCGACTAGCTTCGCCACTTCAAAGTGCAAATTCCATGACATGTGTAACACAACTCACCACATGGGAAGCATCTATAGACATGTAAAAACCCTACACAGATGTAACACAACTCATCCTGGGAAAGAAACACCTGTTCTACGAGAGGTTGTAGGTTAGCGAGAGTAAAGATGAAAATGTGAACAACTCCCTCATGAGCACTCTGATGAGGGACTATGCTAAACCTGATCTTTACCCTTTTCCTGAACCTCCTTTCTCCCTACAACACTCTCAAGAATATCCAAGCATCGTCTTGACAATCACCGAGCAACAACATTAGCATCATGTCTTCTATGGTGTTTTGTATTCTTTGTCAACATCTCTCGAGCCCGTCCTCCAGACGTCAATAAACAAGGGCTAATGAAACACCCAAAAATTCTTTCTTTGCAATTCATGCGATATTATGGTAGTTCTTTGGGAGATGGATGCTCTAAATTTTAGACTGTCAAGTTCTCCAAGTTTTCTACCCCAGGTGTCAACAGATTAAACGAATTCTCTAGCCTAGCCACCTAAGTAGTTCATCCAGCCGACAACACACTTAGGAGTGGTGCATAATATTGCTGGTAGTGCCCAGAACACGCAAAATGCTTCAGCAAGTTTTCTGAGTCAAGGAGTTCTGTTATGCTATGCCACGCTATGTAGCGTAGAAAACTTCAGAAGATGTTTGCAGAAGCATAATGCTACGCTTTGCTATGCCACATAGCATAGCATAGCACGGCAAAAACTAGATGGCCAGTCCCCTCGCTCGACTTCAAGTTCTTTAGCAATGTATCCTTCTGTCAGAAAGCGACAAACTTGGAAAAAAGCAGGCCATGTTGGCTGCTAGGCTACGCTAAGCTACATGGTGCAGCAATGTGTAGCAATTCTGTGAAAGTGACAGAAGGCATCTAAATGGGCAAGATCAGCAAGTTCGTAAGCTTCGCAGTGCAAAAGGCAAAGTTTACAGATTGACAACGTTTTTTGAGATTAATGATAGCTACTACGCTATGATACGCTACATAGCGTAGCATAGCGTACCAAATATGCAATAAATAGTCAGCACGCTTCAAAGGTTTCCAATGCATGCAGCAAGACACAATGCAAACGTTTTCTTTGAAATGGCGGCTACGTTATGTTGTGTAGCGTAGCACAGCATGACAACATGCTACGCTACGCCAAACATGCTACACTATAAAGCATAGCAAAGCATACCAAGTAGTTATGCTACATCAATACACTCTACCTAATTGATTCGTTGCTCTGATAGCGCATTTACAGCATGGCAGGCTTGTAATTATGGCATGGCAGACTTGCCCAATGGTCATACAAGCACGTGCTAGATAGATATTAGCATAAGCCCAAGGCACATGGCGTCCAACTGCATCTTTCGCACAACCTTGTGTACTGTCTGAAATCGTCGGTATGACACTGGAATGGAACGAGCATCAAAAAATCTACAGACGGGCATAGAAGACCCTACCTTCACTTGAGGGCAAACTGGAACTGACAAAAGGTAGAGTACCTTGGGTGGTCCGCACACGGATCAGACAAGGATTTCCCCGAACGTATGCCAATGTGCAATACGCTGGGTTATATGTAAACGTTGTAATAAATGTAAACTAGAACGTAAATGTGCAGGGATGTAAACAAGAGGCAAACAAGAGCGAATGAAAAATGTAACAAATTTTTTCTGAAAATGCAAGAAAGAATGAGAACTATAACAAATCTTGGTCAAAAATACAGCAATATTATTGCATAATGAACATTACAATGCACCGATCTAGACGCAGTTGTGGATCTGACATAAGGTGGACGAAGAGCCTCGGTGGCTGCAGAGGGGTGATGGTATGCTGGTTTGGGCTGCAGGCATAGTGTGAAGGCTATATGCTCAGCATGCAGGGTAGAAGTCCAGAGTGCAGGGTGGGTGTTCTGGATGCTCTAAGTGTGGATTGCCCAAATTTTTGCCAAGATTTTGAATTTTCCAACCTCGATCAGGTCAAGAATATGGGTTTTTATACAAGTTTGGGTGTTAAATTTGGATCTAAGATGGGATGATTGGCTGTGGGATGCTAAAATTTTAGATCGAGTGACACATGGAGTGTTGATTGAGTGCAAAAGAATGAAATTTTACAAGTGTACAACGTGAACCATGCCAGTGTGTACATGCTGGGCATGCAGGCCAGAGTGTGGGCATGAAAACTATAGTTTTGGAGCCCAATCTTGTACACTGGAGTTGGATCCTTGTTGCCTAAATGTTGGTGGTTCTCCAGGGCATTTGGCAGCTCATTTTGGCTTCATTTTGATTGAGTTTTGGGCATCTCTCTAGTGTGCACGCTGTGCTGCACGCCGGGCATGCACTCTGGGCATGCAGGGCCAAAAATGACCCTTCTGATGCCTAAAATTGATGTTTCTAGAGCATATGGACTTGTAGATTCATTGACCATGCCGTGAGGGCTAACTCCATGTCAAAATCCTACCTAAAATTCCCAATCAACCTTGTTCAAAGTGGTGTATGCTGGGCTGCACGCTAGGCGTGCAGGTCAGCATACAGGCATGAAAGTGCCATTTTTCAAGGTTACAAATTGATTTTCAAAAGCCTAGGATGATTCCTAATGATTTTCCTACCTATGGGAGTTAATTGAATATGAAAATCATGCTCTGAGTGCCTATTTTGATCTGTCTATGATGGTACATGTTGGGTGTGCACGCTGGGCGTGCAGGCTAGCATGCAGGCATGAAAACCCATTATTTGGAGCCAAAACTTGATTTTCAAGAGCCTAAGTGTTTCTAGGGACCTTGTAGAAGGTCTAGGGGAGTCCAAACCTTCATTTCTGGCTTTTTTGGTGAGTTTTTGGAGCTCAAAAGTTGGTGCACGTTGGGATGTACGTTGGGCGTGCAGAGTATGTATGCTCAGCGTACACACATGTAAATGCATCATGTCGAGGTTAAAAATTGATTTTCAAGTGCCCATGATGATGCCCAATAGTTTCCCTACCTCCAAGAGTGAATTTTAGGTGAAACTATTACTATTTGGTGCCTATTTTGAGAGATCCTTGATGCTGCACACTGGGCATGTACGCTGGTCATGTGAGCCTGCATGTAGGCAGGAAATGACCCGTTTGGTGCCCAAAATTTGATTTTTAGGAGCCTGAGACCTACTTGGAACCTTAGGTAAGGTCATGAGGAGTCTAAACCTTTGATTCTTGCCTATTTTGATGAGTTTTTGAGGCCTAAAAGTTCCTACACGCTGAGCTGCACGCTGGGCGTGTAGGCTGGCATACATGAGTGAAAACCCATCATCTGGAGCATAAAATTTAATTTTCAAGTGCCAGAGAGCCACTGGGGACCTTGGAGAAGGTCTTGGGGGGTTCAGACGCTCAATTCTAGCATTTTTTGGCTTATTTTTGGGGCTAAAAAATTATTGTACGCTGGGCTGTACGCTGGCCAGCGTACACCAAGGTGTGCCCAGAGTATACTTGGTCAAAACCAAGTATTTTGAACCCAAAACTTGAAATTCCTAATGCTAGATGCTGATGTAGTCACCTATGGGTCCCAAGGAACTCTTTCTTATTCAATTATGCTCTATTTAATGTTGTTTTTGAGGTTCGTAATTTTTGGTCATGCTGGGAAGCATCATGACTTAGCTTGATTCTTGTCTGAAAGTGTTGGGTCCAAATTTTTGTGGTTTTTTACCTTGGTCCTATAAATACCCCAATGAGCAATGCTCAAAGGGTCCCTAGTCCTATTTTTGGCAATTTTAGTTAGTTAACAATTTTATTTTCTGACAAGTAAAAAAAGGTTAGCATTGTAACCTTGAGCATTGTAAGCTTTCTGTTTGACTTTGTAAATAGTTAGCGCTCTCAGTTGGCATTTTGTTCTACTCTTTTCTACCACCTTGGTAGTGCTTCGCATTGTTAACTCCTGCGTTCATGTTCAAGCACACAGTCGTCTTGCTCTACACATTTTGGTTACTCTTGGGATCTCTGCACTTCTTAGCACTGTGCAACCGATTATATCCACCTTGACAGAGAGAAGTTGTAGCTTCGAAGAGGTGCATTTTTCTAACTACATTTTACTTTGCCTATTTCTTATCATTTTCATTTTACACTATTTTCTACCTCTTTTACATTTAAGCATTACTTCGTGCTATCAGTCTCATTTTCAAACTATCTAGTTGCAAAAGGTTATATTAATACTGACTAAGTCCTTGCCTAATCAACTAGACCGTTCAGGGCGTCCCGTTTCCATTCCATCCAGCATGGCCTTCCCGCAGAAACGAGGTTACGATTGTTAACGACCGATGGCCTCTCAACGTTTTCTAGCTATCAACATTTTCAGTCGCTACAGCGGTGCTAGTGCACTACGCTGAGGCACACGGACCACGAATGGCTGTTGGGGTGGCCTAGGATCACTATCAATACCAATGGCATTAATGACGTAACCAGCATTGTTGGTGTTGAGGGGCTCTGTGTAGACATGCATAGATTGGTTCTCACGGCGTACTAGGTTGCTTTCATCCAATACCAGTTTTCCCTGATCGATCAATCTGTGGATGTCATCCTGCAATGCCAGATAGTAATCTGTGTTGTGACCACACTGTTGGTGATAGTCACAAAACTTGTCCAACCTGAAACCCTTAGGAACTAGGGGCTCATTGGGCAGGGCCAAAGAGGGGTTCCTAAGAAGCTCGTAGTAGCATTAATATCTGCTTGTGTTGGATGTGCCTCGCTACCAATAGTTGCTTCAGAAGTTCTAAACGCTTGAGAGGTAGTGGGGTGCACTTTGAGCGATCTTTACGCTCAAAGTTCAGTTTGGGTTGTGCAGATGTCTCAGGTACAGGTACTAGAGGTTGTGGTGCATTTCTCTACTTGGTCATGAGGTTAGCTGTGGGTATGGCTAGTTTCCTGTTATTCTTGTTACCATTGTTACTAGGTTTGAGCTTGGCCTCGGTCACCACAGCGGCCACTATGATTGTTGGGGCCTTACCCTTGTCCTTCTTTGTGAAGGTATTTTTGTAGGCAATGTAGCCCGGCTCTTTGCTTGCCTCAACTGCGTCCTGTATACTCTTAGTCTAAGCAAAGTCTTGACTACGAGTACAAGGGATGAGGTACTATGGTTTATACTTGATAAATTCATTCATTGCATCCTTAAAGATGGCTAGCAAGTGGGCCTCCACAATGGGCTCGTAGATTTCGTTAAGGGTTGTGCTGCATCGTTGGATGAACTTCTGGGTTGGTTCTAGAGGATCTTGCTTCACGCTCATCAACTGGTCCAGCGTGATTTCCACCTTTAAGTTATACATGAAGTGTTTGACAAACTGGGTTAGAAGCTCCTCTAGAGTTGAAATGGATGAGCGTGGTAGCACGCGGTACCAATCCAGGGCTTTCCCAACTAGGGACATAGCAAAGACACGAATAATCATGTGTAACCATTGTTCCAATAAAAGGGATTTAGACCTAAAGGTAATAAGATGTGCATTGGGATCTCCCTCCCATTATACTTCGTGAAGTGGGGGAGGGACATCCCTGGGGATAACATCAGAGAAAATATTGCAGGGATGATGGGGTCATCCTGGTAAAAGTCTATGGCTTGTGCTGTGTCAGACCCAATAGCTTTGAGACATTTTATTTCCTCGATGATTGTTTGGATAAGCTAGAACACTTGATCCAAACCCTATGACGTTGTGGATGGTTGGGGAACTACGGAGGTAGCTCCCATCTATGGAATGGTGAGGGTGGTGGCGTGACCCATCGACGGTACCATTGGGATAGCCCCCTCGAATGGTGCTGCTTGCGTTGTCCACCACCCGGTAGGTGGTGTTGTTGGAGCAACAACCGTAGGTTGGGCTACCGAATAGATTGCTTGTGTTGCTAGCAAAATAGACCATAGCCCCATTTTGGGTTGTACCATTTGCAGGGTTTGGTAGGTCTGAGGGTGAACATAATGAGACATCTGCGATGGTTGTGGAATAGGTGAAGAAGTGAATGGGGTCCACCATGTGGATGGGCCCAGGCCCACCGCAGTGGGTGGAACAGACGTGAACAAAGAAATTAAAATAGAAGTTGCATATGACTATGAAGTAGGTACAGTATGAATATATAGTAGGGTAGCCGTGATTGGTGTATGATGTGCTATAGGAATGGGCTAATGAATGGTTTGTGGAGGCATAGTTGCTACAAATGAAATAGGGGAATAAGGGCGTTAATACGCCAGGAAGGTGACATGGCTATCCATTGCAATTATGATTGTAGACTGCGGGAGTGTAGGCATGATCACAAAGGGAGCGGTGGCAGATAATGGATTGGCCCAGAAGGACTAGGTAGGAGGGACTGTGACAGGGTTGGCCTGGACCCCCCCCCCCCCCACCCCACCCCCATCGAACTGAGAATCAAGCTCCTCTTGTCCATCCTGAAAGGTGTCATCCTGGTTAGACGTTGTATCCTACTGCTCCCTAAGCCTAGCCAACTAGATTAGTTGGTCTAGAAGCCATTGATTCGTCTGTTTCAAAGGTATGGAAGCACCAAGAGTGGGAACAAACTTCTTCCCATCGTAATAAGAGAACTAGAAGCTACATTTTTCTTTGAATTTGTGCACATCCAAACGCATGTTTGCCTGAACCTTTGCATAGAGGAAGTTATAGTGCTCATGTTGCTAGGCCAAGCCCTCAAGTCCCCAATTTTGGATCTTGAGGGATCAACGTGTTTCTAGCATTGAGTTAAGTGATTTTTTGGCACCTTTGATGCCTTGAGCCATGATAGGAACTTCAACGTTGAAGGTGTTAACAATAATGCTTGAGGAAGCCATTGTTAAGCTAAACAGTTTTGCAAATGGGAAAAAAGCAAAGATATTGGAAAGCTAAATAGTTTTACGAAGGAGAAGAGCAAAGAAATTGGAAAGCAATCAAAAAGGCTTTATCTCTTGCATGGTTCTTGAGGAACCGTTGAAGCGACTGATCTGTACCACATGATGCATAAACAACCGTGAAAGAGTGTCACGTTTACGCTAGTGCGCAATAGGGTACAGAGCGCATGCAAGACTACTGTAAGATAGGCAAGTCAGCTAGAAATCGGAGGCTTTATGTCCTATAGGATTCCTGATGGATTGTCGAGGCAACTGATTTGCACCGCATGACATTTAAACAACCACAGACAGGTGTTAAGTTTACACTAATGCGTATTAAGGTGCAGAAGGCTTAAAAGACTACCATGACACGCAGAAAGGGAACCAAAAGGCCCTCCTTCTAGTGCCAAAAAATTGTAGTGACTGAAGACATCGATGGCTGGAAAACACCGAGAGGTCATCGATCATTGACAGTCTTAACCCCATTTCCGCAGGAGGGCCATGCTAAATAGAATGGAAACGGGGCACCTTGAATGATCTAGTCGATCAAACAGGGACTTAGTCGATGTTTTATATAACCTTTTGCAACCAAATAATTTGAAAATGAGACTGATAGCGTGAAGTAATGATTAAATGTAAAAGGGATGAAAAATAGTGTAAAATGTAATAATAAGCAGGAGACAAAGTAAAATGCAGTTAGAAAAATGCACCATTTCGAAGCTACGACTTCGCTCTGTCAAGGTGGATACAATCGATTGCATAGCGCTAAGAAGTATAAACATCCCAAGAGTAGCCAAGACGTGTAGAGCAAGATAGCTGTGTGCTTGAATGCGGACTCAAGTGTTAACAATGCGAAGTGCTACCAAGGTGGTAGAAAAGAGCAAAACAAAATGCCAACTGAGAGTGCAAACTATTTACAATGTCAAATAGAAAGCTTACAATGCTCAAGGTTACAGTAATAAATTTTTGCTTGTCAGCCAACAAAATTGTTAGCTGACTAGATTGCCAAAAAAACCCAGACCTAGACCCCTCGAGCATTGCTCATAGGGGTATTTATAGGACCAAGGGTGCACGAAAGCTACGGTTTGGGTGCCACGTGCCCTGGGCTTGCGTTGACCTATCTATGTTGCATGTGCTTGCATGACTATTGGGCGAGTCTGCCATGCCGTAATTACAAGCCTACCAAGTTGTAATTGTGCTATCAGAGCAACGGTGTGATTAGGTGGAGTGCATTGATGTAGCGTAACTACTTGCCATGCTTTGCTATGCTTTGTAGCATAGCATCTTGTTACGCTGTGCTATGCTACACAACGTAGCATAGCTGCCAGTTCGAAGTAAAAAATTTGTGTTGTGTCCTACTGCATACATTGGAAACCTTTGAATCACACTAACTATTTATTGCATATTTTCTACGCTATGCTACGCTACGTAGTATATCATAGCGTAGCAGCTGTCCTTAGTCGCAAAAAATGTCACCAATCTGCAAACTTTACCTTTCGCACTGCGAAGCTTGCAAACTTGCTGATCCTGCCCTTTGAGATGTCTTTTGTCACTTTCGCAAAATTGCTACACCACGTTGTACCATGTAGCTTACCATAGTGTAGCAGCCAACATGGCCTACTTCTTGCAAAGTTCACCGCTTTCTGACAGAAGGAGACATTGCTGAAGGATTTGAAGACGAGTGAGGGAACTAACCATCTAGTTTTTTGCTATACTATGCTATGCTACATGGCATAGCATAGCGTAGCACTGTGCTTCTGCAAATGTCTTCTGAAGTTTTCTACGCTACATAGCGTAGCAAAACTCCTTGTCTTAGAAAACTTGCTGAAGTGTTTTGCATGTTCTAAGCACGACCAACAATTCCACGCACCGCTCCTAAGTGCATTGTCGGCTGGATGAACTACTCAGGTGGGCAGGCTAGAGAATTCGTTTAGCCTATTGACACCTAGGATAGAAAACCTGCCGAACTAGATAGTTTGAACATCAGAGCATCCATCTCCTGAAGAACTTCCGTAATGCTACATGAATTGCAAAGACCTGGTGAAGTAAGCATGCCTTCAAATTTTGCGGTGTTTTAAAGGTAACTGTAAGGCTTGACTTCTTGCCATGAGAAGTTGGGATATGAGCTTATGATGGTGTTCAGATAGAGGGATTATGTCAAATGCTGAAGGGATGAACTCATGACCTCCTTTGTGGATAAATTCATAGTCTCACTTTGCTTCCCTCTCCACACGATCTATAGGGAAGTTGGCTTGGATCTTGACACAAATGAAGTTATACTGCTCGGGTGTAAGAGTCGCATAGGTAGGGTCTTTACCATGTAGCCTGAGTGATTAGCACATAGGGCCTTGGGGATTTATTTGCTCAATAACAGTTATGGATTCCATACTAGTCACATGGTTCGAGGTTTTAGCCCCAAAGTTAGAGATTGGCAGCATTACTAGGTTAATTTGGGAGGATTCCATAATGAACGTGAGTAGCCTAAGCTAGATTATCTAAATGTGAGTGACTATAGCATAAGCAACTATAGCATGAACAATGGCAACGTGAACAATGGTAGCGTGATCAACAGCGTCAACACCTACAGTGTGAGCAACTGCAGTTCAATGTGACCAACAACGTCAGCACCTACAGTGTGAGCAACTATAGTGCAGTGTGACTTGACAAATAGTGAGTCAACTACAATGTGACCGACATACTATGTGACCTAACAGTGTGATATTGACAGACAACATGAGCTGACTACAAGAGGTATTAGGAGCAACAAGATAAGTAAGTCAATCTGGTGTGTGTAAACTCACTAGGCTTTAAGCAGCACTTAGTTTGTGCAGCATTTAAACAGGTAGCATGGCCAACATTTTGACAGACAATAAACAAGTCAGGTCCTCCTTCTAGCACCAATTTACTGTCCTAACCTAAATCGTCGGTGTAAGGCTGGAAGGGAAAAATAAATACCAAAAGATCATTGAGCAGACATAGCTGACTCTACCTTCGCTTGAGGGCAAGCTAGAAAATGGAATGAAAGCATAGTGCCTTGGATGGTCTACACGTAAATCAACTAAGGAATTCCCTGAGCATAAACTATGGCTTGCACTAGGGTTATCATAAATGATTTCTTAAACGTAAACCGTGTGCATGAAATGTAAACAGAAACATATGCAGATATCATAAAAAAAATGTAAACTGAATGTGAAAGAGAGTAAACAAAAATAATGGCTAGCAAAACAAACTGTGTTGTATTTCTTATAAAAAAATGTGCACCAATCAAAGCATAGCTACATGTGTGGATGGCAGGTCAAGCGCCAAGCCCCAGGTTGATGTGATGTGATGTAATGATGTGATATGATGTGTGTCAGAAGTGCTTGGATGCCAGGAGTCAAGTGTGTCGAGTGCCCAAGGATTGCTGGTTTGGGTTTCCTAAGTAGTCTACCTTCAAAAATTTCCACCCTCATTTATGTGAATTGACAGGGTATTTATAGGGCTAGGCCAGGCTCGGGTGCGGAATCCAAGAATTGAATCAACAGCTGGGAGATGAGAGGAAAGCAAATCAAGTGACATGTGTCCAATGGATAGCTATATGTGAGTTGGACATGTGTGGGAAAGCTATGTTATGGACTAGGTACATTGTATCTTACAATGTGTGACAACTTACCCAAGCTAGCTTACGCTCATGGAATCACATACAATTCAGAGCATAAGAGCCTGACAAATGACAAATGATGAAAATTTACAATGAAATGACAATGTACAACAAGAGAAATTGACTCTCTCTCACTTGAGACTTCTGGATCTTTCAATTGACTACAAGATGTCGATTTGAGTGGTTCTATGGCTGTTTGAGGTGTGTTTGCTTGACAAGAACTTCCAGCATGAGGTGATTTTGTCACAGCGTGTCCTCAACATGCGCATGCTACACTCACACTACACTCATGCTGCAGTGTGTCCCCAATGTGACCTTAGTGTGAGTGACTTGAAAGTGATGCATTTTACTCCAGATTTTGATTTTTGAGGCCTGATTCTTGAGTATAACAATTTCCTGTCTATGTATGACCAACCTTGAGAGTGATCTGAAAATCAGAAACTAACCTTGACAGTGCCTTGTTTTGAGCCACCTTTGGCAACTCACACTAGACTCACACTGTAGCATGACCATAGCATGAGCTACAGCGTGACCACAATATGAGCCACAAAACTACCATTTTTGGACTCAAAAACTGAAATTCTAAAGGCTGAAGGCTGAAGTTGTCAAAAATGAACTCTAAGGATGACTTGCTCTTTGGAAATCAAGTCATTTTGACTTACTTTTAAGGCTTCCAGAGTTGGTCACACTGGACTCATGCTGCCAATGTGAGTGCAGCGTGACCACAGCATGACCTGCAGTGTGTGTGTGGAAATGTGAATAGTTTGTCTCCAAATTTGAATTTTCTAGATGCTAAAACCTAGAGTGAATATCAGTGGCCCTCGGGGATGGCTTTCACTCTCATATTTTGACCATTTTTTACTTGGTTTGGAGGCTTCTAGGGTAGGTCATGCTGGACCCATGTTGTAGCGTGACCATAGTGTGACCTGCAGCGTGAGTGTGAAAATTTGCAATTTCCAGTGTGTGTTGCCCAGGATAAGCCAGTGTGAGTGAGCTTGACTTAGTGAAATTTTTGCCTTCCAAAGGTCAAGAGGGTTTTGAGTTGTTCTCGCTTCAAAGTATTAGGCCGAAATTAGTGGTGTTTCAGTAGACATCATAGACACTATGAGAGAAATAACCATGAAGAACCCCTACATGCGACCTGAAGCATGTTAGAAATTATGGAGGCCATTAGAATTCCTACAAGGCACTAGAAAGATAGTAGGATCAAGAGATTAAACATGAATAACATCCCACGATTTGAGAGGGGATACTAAACTGATCCTCAAAACCATCTACAAGCATTTCATGATGCTTGTGCCTTGTAGAATATTGAGAACGAATGGCAAAAATTAAAGTTGTTTCTAAGGACACTAATGAAAGAAGTAGAAAGCTGGTACTGATCCTTAGAACTAGAATCCATTTAAAGGTGGAGTACGATGCTAGAACTGTTTAACGATAAGTATCAAACGTACTCCCTAGTGTCCAACCTGCAAAATAAAATCCAAGGATGGAAGTAGGGAACTCATGAACTCTTGGATGCTACCATGGGTCGATACTATGCACTACTACATTGTTTCCTAGGCCATGGTTACTTGCAATAGGATCAACTACGCCATCTTGTAGATGGACTTAGGTGTGAAACTAGGAGAATCCTTGGAATGTATGCCCAAGGGAGATTATCAGAGCTCAGCTCTCATTAGATCCATAGATTGCTGGAGCAAGTAGCTAAGGAAGAAGGAGAGCTACATAAGAGAGAAAGTGTGAAAGAGTACAACCATGATCCTTCCCTCCAAAAAAGGGGAGTAAGATTTTCTGAGGAAGAGGATGAGTCACCACTCGAAGAGATGGTGAATAGGAAAACATTTCCACTTCAAAAATTAACAACAGAAGTGTCAGAAAAGGTAGATCAAATGTGGGACTTCTTAGATAGTAGATTTGAAACCATTCTAAAAATTGTAGAGGAGTCTAAGGAGCGAAGTAGTGACCATGATAAAAAGAAAAGGAGGGATTTGGACCATGCACGTAACAAAGGTAAGGGTAAAATGGCTATCACCAAAGAGGTTGTGGATTCTGATATAGACAATGATGGTGGATGTGAGCTATGCCAGTATGACCATCCTAAGGGATGTTTCCCAATAATCTCACATCTACAAGAGTTTGGGGTGTATGCACTCAACCCACAACTTAACAAATGACAAGCACCCCAATGGTTACCTTATCCCCAAGGTAACCCAAGGCAGTTCCACCAACCATTAACATATTATCTAAGTGGAACTCCACCACAACCTATCGAGCAACACCAGAAGTGGCAATACCCACAGTCATGGGGGATGCCACCACCAAGGCAACAATACCCTTACTGGCAACTGGATCCATATGGCTATTATGTGCAGTAGCCAATCTTTCCAAGTGACTCTATTGGTCATGTGAGACCACAACGTCACTACCAAGCTTGGGAGTATTATAGGACTCCTTCTCCTAGGAGAGAAACACCACACACATACCATCCTCTAAACCCATCCACGACTCTTATACCAATAGCTCCACTACCACCTGCTCTAGCAATGTAAGGGGAACACCCCACTCAACTGCAACAACACAATGCCACAATAGCTATAAACCTTGAACCCGTTGTTGGTTCTGACAACCCCACAAAGAGAAGACCTTTCATTAGAACTAACACTCCAAGCAAGATCTCACAACCAAAAGCAGTTGAGCCTCCAGATGCTTCTCCATCAAATAAGGCTTCGAAGCTCCTTTCAAATCAACAATAGAGCTCAACGCACATAGTTATGTTAACACATACCATCACTGACTGGATCAAGGAGGGCCACCTTCCCAAGAAATTCTTTAATCTTAGAAGTCCTTTAATCTATCCCCAAGTCACTAGGAATGAACCATGTAAAGCTCTTCTAGACTCAGGTTCCAGAGTCAACTTGATATCACAAGAAATGTATAAAGCCTGGAACCTGCCTCCACTAAAGAAGAGCAATATTCACTTAAAGCTGGCTAACCAGTCCATCACCGTTCCCTTGGGACTGGTTGAGGACATTGTTACCACTATGTGTGGGTGGTCATACCTAGCTGATTTCCTAGTGATACAGGTCAACAATGACAAAGGGGACTTCCCAATAATAATGGGAAGGGCATGGCTAAGTACCACGAATGCATGCCTAGGAATCCATGATCTTTCCCTAGAAATATCTAAGGAAAACACTTGTGGAAAGATTGAGAAGAAGAAAGTTCCATGCATCACATATAGTGATATAGGGTGTGATTGCATACAAGAATGTTTAGCATTACCTACATGCAACCAGTGTGCACCAGAGGTTAACATACAAAGGTGCCTGTATGTAGCAACAACACAACAAGAAAACACCTAGTGGTTGATAGCTAATCAAGAGAGCAACTCATCAATATGCATGGAACTAATTCGGGGACCAACTTGCGGCCACGTCGAAAGCATGGATACACTGGAGTAAGAGTGTCTCCAACTTCCAACTCTTAACCTAAAAACATCAATTGGGAGAAGTTGGACACTTCTAAAAAATTCAAACAAGCACTCATTATTTTAGATCTCTCCCTTTCAATTCATTCATGGGGGAGATGGCCACCTATGCTTATCAATCACATCCCTCAGTTCCTTTTTACGTTTTTGTTTTACACATTTTTGTTTTACAAATTTCTTTAACTTTTCTTGTTTTTGTTTTACAACATCATTTATACTCTTTCATTTCTTTGTGTGTTTGTTTATTTTTTTGATTTGTCACCTAATAAGTGCTCCTAATGGTGGTATGAACTATATTCCATTGATTGCTAATGTTTGGTTTTTACCTTTAAGTTATGATGTTGATACTAAGGTATGGTTCTTTTGATATAATAGGCAATGAGTCCACATCACCCATACATCCATGAATTTCTATGGTCTCTCTTGGCTTGGAACTATATAGTCCTCTTTCTCACTAATAAGAACTATCAACGAATTGGTGACTGAGTATTTCTCAAACTAAGGACTCAAGGACTGAAAAGGATGTGAATTCAAGGGAACTTGATGCATTTATGCTGGCCATTCTCTTGGGTGCTTGGATATTTTCTTCTTGAGTCTCTTGTACCATTCTTATGTTGCTCCATTATCGAGAAGCTGAGCTAATAAAAATAATAAGTCTTTGCATGGTGTGGTTCTCATGTAAAACACAAAACAAAAACAAAAAAATAATAGTGAGAATTCAAAGCACACCCCTTAGATGCAATAAGAATCTGGGCTACAAGCACTAGTTATGGAACTAAACAAACATGTTTCCTCTAACTAAGGCCCTTCTCACTTCCTACCTTCTCCTCTTTCGTTTCGTCAGAATGGTGATGGATCGTTGATGGAGGCATTCTTGTTACTTCAAGTGGATGGATGGGACAAATGTATTAATGCGAAGCCACTGGATGTGGATTATTTGAGACTGGATTTGGAATGAGATCTACTAAGTCACATTAATCATTAATACACAAGGGGTTGTACACCACCTTGTTCTTGAGATTCCATTTCATTCTCTTCTTTCCATCCTTCTTTCCCCATATTTCACCTCATTGCCATTTATATCAGTAGTCCATATTTTGGTTAATTCATTGTTTTCTTTTTGCTAAAATCTTGTGGTTAAGAATTTAACTCTTGTCTCCAAATGACATTCCTAGAGCCTACAAACTCTTTGAATGTGGGATTGTCAGGGCATTAAGGGCATGAGCCTGATTTTGGGAGGACCCATTGGCATTCCTATTTGGTGCATCCATTAATTTCTTTCCCTTAAAAATTTCGCAATTTATTTTTTTCATCTCCATCTTTGACATCCATTTTATCGACGTTTTTGTTGTTCCTTCTTCTCCATATTTCTTATTCCTTATCTTTTTTCATTCTCTTGCTACCATAGGTTCGCTCTCAATCATGAGGGTCCTGGTCAAATTTTTTCGATTTTCTCTTAACCCCTACACCTTAGGTAGTCACCAATATTATATTTCCAGATCTGCATTAGCCATATCACAACTCAGCCAATGGACCTTATACTAAGGTAAGGTATTAACTACATTGTGATTCATTTACCCTTTCTAATATCATACTATGTTGCGTGTGCAAATGGTAATCATACAACAACGGATTGGATCTAGAGGGAACACTTGGAATGGACTAGTGCTAAAGCAGTTATGCAAAGAATAAGATTGATGACACGCTTATGGATGGACAACGAATAGTGAAATCTTGGCATCAGTAGCAACAGACTTCTTCTTTTTCTCTCTCTTCTCCCTTAGCTACCAAATAAGGCTAGATGTCAAATGTGTATAGTATTCACTCTTGTTGTCATGAATACTAATTTTGTCATGTTTTGTAATGATGATTTGTTCACATGTCACCCCATCTACCATTAGTATTATTCAAGTCAATAATCCCATAACTTCCTAATATTTTGTAAAGAACTTAAGGATAAGTTTTCATTCATTCATGGGGGTATGATGAGCCACAATATTGCGTTGACCCCTGCGATATCACGTACATGATATCGTAGCCTGTCACCAATTCTATAAATAAAAGGTGGCTTTCCCTTGTTTCTCCATATATATCTAGACCCTTAGCCAAACTATAGTAGTTTTACCATTCCAAAGTTAGAATAATTTCCATGTGCCCGCAGTAGGAGTCTCAAAGTGAAAGAATCTTTATTCAAGCAAATTGTACCTGAGCACACATTTGTGTACGACAATAAAGATGAACATTCTGATAAACCTTGCAGCATATGGCCTAAGCTAAATAGGATTTAATTATTTTTAAATTTTTAAATTCTTTTTTTAGATAATTGATCTCCTTGACTCTCGTAGTTAAGTGCATTCAGTACGACTACTTCAAGCATGTGTGTAACGCTTGGCAACCTAGTAATGAGTAGTGTTTGGTAATCCCAGTAGCATTGCAATGGTTCAGTGTGTGTGTGACAAGTGGGAACAGATACTGGTGCTAGGACACTTAGAACTTAGTTAGCAAAATTTAGTCGCTTAGTCTCTTCACCCTTCCCTCTTAGCATAGGCATTAAAAAGATAAAAGTTATAAAAATCACATACCTTAAACTTACTTAACCATACAACCGTGACAATACAAGTAAGTTTGGGAGGACAATGATTGATTAACCTTAAGTGTTCCATTAGGATGTGTAAGCACTTAGTCCTTGGAGTTTGACCGGATCGTGCGTGAGATGCTCGTATTCGTATGGTTGAGTGTAGGGGTACATTGCCACTCATCAGTTGCCACTATGATCGAACACAGTATCTCTGTACGAACTCTGGGTGTAACGTGTTTCCTCAATGCTCATATAAATGTAACAAGATTGGGCATTGTCCCTTGGGGTGATCGTACAGGTAGATGTTGGATTCATACGTATGATCGACAGTTGAGCTCTTATTTTTCTCACCCCTTTGTTTTGAATGTTTAATGATATTTTATCCTACTTCTCAGGTTGTCAAAACTCTATCTCCAATAATATTGATATATTCTTCACACTTTTTATCCATCCATTCTAGCATCTTATTGATATTTTCCTTGAATTCATCTAATGATTATTGTACTGGCAAAGATGGTTCTTCCTCCTTGAGATAGGTTGATTTCTCCTTTTTTGTGATTATGGACCTTTGTTAAGTTGAGACTTTGGTCCCATTGATTTTTTTCAACACTCTCCCATCTAGTCATTTCTCCTTCTTCTTTTGCTACCCGCTTAATAAGCTCATGGAATTGATGGGTTCGTAGTTCGTATAGTTGACCTTGGGCATACATTCCTAGGGTCTCTCTTGTTTCATCATGGAGCCCATCAATGATATGGTACATTAGCCTTTCCTTGGAGAACTCATGGCCTAGACAGTTGTTTAATAGTGCATAATACCTTTCTAGGGCCATGTCCAAGGGTTCATGTTATGCTTGTTTCCACTCTTGGATTTGTTTCCTCAAGGCCAACAATCTTGCGTAGGTTTTGATATCTTTCATTAAAGAGCTCTACCATTGTTGGCCAATGTCGTATTGAATTTGGTTTTAACGATCTATACCATACTTTTGCTTGGCCAACAAGTCTCATAGGAAAGAGCTTGAGTTTTTGCCAACTATTATCAATGTTGTTCCATGCACAAGCATCATAGAAGGCTTGTAAATGTTGTTGCAGATCTAAGTCATAGCCTCTTGAGAAATTGGAAAAGTTTTTTAAATCAAGCTTGGGTAGGCGGCTCTCTTTACGATGCCTACGGGAGATTTGAACAGCCTCTTGTATTTGCGTTAGGCTTGTAGTGGCCAGTAGGGGTTCATCGTCATTGAGTAAGTTATGCTTTTGTGCATTGGGACAATGTTTCCTTCGTATATGTTTATAAGAAACCCCCACCTCGGATTTTGTACTCCAATCTTCATTGTCATATAATTCGTTGGTTCTCCAATGAATTGCCTCACTAGATATGGCATTATCGTAGTCTTGTAGGAGAGGCATGGTTGTGAATTTATGTGTGAATTTATATGTGACTTTTTATAATTATTTCTTCCTAAAAGATATGTTGTTAATTCCTATATAGCGACTTTGTATGATACAACTAATCTAGATAACTAGCACCATCCTTGTCAACGGTGCCAATGATGAGTGGTGAGGTACCCCTACACTCAACCATACGAATATGAGCGTTTCACACATGATCTGGTCAAACTCCATAGATAGACTAGTTGTGGATCTAGACAATTACTCGTAGGTCACAGTTCGTTGTCTTTCCACCTAGACTAGTATTAACTTTGTCACATATGGTTTAGTCCAGAGTCAGGTGTATGATATGTTCCTACACTAATGCTACTCCTGGGTATGATGGGAAATAATATTAACTAAGATAAGAGAGAGAGGATGAGAGAGAATCTAAGCTAGCCTAAGTGCGATGAGTATCCGTTCCTCAATCCTCCGTACACATCTTGGACCTCGTGCATGACTACTGCTGGGATTACCTAGCATATGGCCTCGGTATGCTACTGGGCTACCAAGTAGTCACACTTGAATGCTTGTGATTAATTCATACTCATTCTACGTTACTAGGAGATAAGGGTAGAGAGATGTTAAGTATGAAAGAAATAAATACAAATAAAAATTAAATAATTAAACTAAGTGAATGCTACAATGATGAAGTAATCTTGATCTTTATTTTCGGTCATGTGCGTGTCCAAGTACATCACACTCGAATAAAGGATGTCGTACAATTACAATCATCACACTGCAGCCATGCATTGAGAAATAATTCTAACTCTAAAAAGGAAAAACTACAAGATTTTGAATAAGGGACTAAGAACTAATGCCAAAACCAAGTGCACCACCTTTTATTTGTAGGCTCACATGGGAACCACGATATCATGTATGCAATATCGCATGTAGCAACTGCGATATCGAGGGTCCAATAATAGGACCTAATAGACCATAACTCATCAATGATTTTAGTACTTGAAATAAATAGGATAAGGAATAAAGTAATTTAATGTCCACTTTAATCTAATTGACTAACTATTATCTAACTAGTCCTAACATAAGTATTCAGTTCCTGCTGTACATATCCTAGACACATATAACATTGCTAGGTTATCAAGTGTTAAGTGCTACTAGGATTACCAAATGTTATATGCATGCTTGAAGCGATCGTACTTATGTGTTTACTTAATTACTATTTATCTTATCTTGCTTAATTAATTAATTAGCTTAATTACTAAGGAACATTGAAAAAATAACTATAAACATTAAATGCATAAATAAAACATTTAAGCTATTTAGAATGTTGCAAGGTTTATCAAGAATCTCATCTTTATTACTACACACATTGTCATGCTCAAGTACAGCAGTGCTTAAATAAAGATCTGTACACTCAATAACTTCTACTATGGGCACTTGGGAAAATATTCTAACTTTTGATTGTAAAAATTGCAAGAGCTTCACTACAATTATGACATGACTCTCATAAACATGACTATGATCCCATATTTATAGTTTTTATTATTGGACTATGTCAACAGGACCCCATAGACATAGCAAAAGATGAGCAACACCATGTAAATGGGGCTACATTGATGGGGGATTGTTGACGAGGCCATGTCAATAGGGGCCTATCGATGCAACACTTTGATGTTCATTGGAAACCAAGCATCACCTAGGTAAACAACCAAGCACCAAGATTTCTGCATCCATAGACTTAGTGCTAAACAACCAAATAATCAAACATTGAATATTAATAAGCCAAAACATCAAGTAAATAATATCAAATGGCTAAGGTATCCAAAAAATATTCCACCATCATCCAAACCCTAATTTGTAGAAGCTAGCACCCATTCTTAATTTTCAAAATGCTAAGGCTAAGATGTGCACTTTTTGTTCATAAAAATTTTTATTCAAATCCAAAATTAAAGAAAATGTGCTTGTAGGACTTATTAGTTATTTCTTGAATTTGGTACCAAGGTTAGCTAACATAGCACCTTGATTTCTATCGAACACCAAAGTAAGGATCCTAAAGTCTCTTATATTTCCTATCCATGCATTGTTCTTTAAAGGCTAATATGACATAGATTTCACTACTATAAATAACAAAGGATTATAGTACACCTTAAGATTCCTTTAAAACCAACCATCCAACTCCCTTTATGCTAGCTCCACCAAACCAAACAAATAAAGTTGACCTAACAACTAAATTGTCAATCTACCAATGTTAGATAAAATATGTTATCAAATAAACAAATATAATAAATCAAATCTCAAGGAAATGGAAAAACATATGAATTGTATACTAAAATATCTAAATGTTGAGAAGCCTTAGGGAAGGGGGTATGGTGGGGAGTGGGGAGGCATGAAGTTGTGGAGGGTGTTCAAACCTCAAAACTATGTCTCCTATTTTGTCAAATAGTTGATGAGCCCAAAGTCTCATACAATGTCAAATCATTGATCAGCCTAAGAACTTATAAAATGACTAAATATTAAGTTCTAAAAGGTCCAAGACCCATTGTGATCATTTACAAGCTTAAAAGGTAATTAGTTACTACTCCCAACTTTTAGTCACTCTAGAAAGACCTAGAAGTTAATTTTTTGGTCATTTTCTTAATTTTTAAAGTTTTATAGAGGTGGAGTTGCTTTATAAAAGTTGTTTTTTTTTTCATGCTCTTTAAGAAAATGATATCAAAATTCATTGTATCCTAAGTTAAGGCCTCATGAAAAGGTCACAATTCACCAATAAGAGTATCTTAGGGTCCATGCCATCATGTTGAGAAAATTTTCCTTCCACACTAGTTTCATTTGAGGTATTCTTGGACATCAAAGGCTTGAATTATGGTAGAAACCCCTAGATTTATAGTTCAAAAATTTGGCAAAGAAAAAGAAAAAGCAAAATGGATCCTAACTAAGAAAGATTCAAGATATAAGGTTCTAACAATGATAAAAATAATATTATAGTGTTAGCTTGTAAAAACATACATTAAAAAAATTTATTTGGTAGAGAAGTGCCCTAAAACATTTTATCAAACAATTTCTAAACAAAGTAAACTAAATAAAATCAAATTTGCACATAACCAAACATTCTAAAACCCTAAAAGAAGAGCATTATAATAAATGTTTCTCCTTGATTGATAATTCTTATGATAAAAACTTGTGTGATTGAGATCTCCTAAGTGTCTACTCCAAACCCTCATGTAACTACAATCTCCTAAAATTAGCTTCAAACTCTTAATGGAAGCAAAGGTCAAAGATCAAATCTAGGCAAGATTTGAAATAGAGCCTATAATGTAAAAACAAAAAGAACTTACCTTGATTTCAATGGTTATGTTGACTTGCACGACTTTACTCTTTTTTCCAAATGTGTATGAAGCAAATTAAGGATTTTTAATGATAAGGTTGCTAATTTTTTTATACTTACAAAGACATGCTAGAATCAAACTTATTTAGGAATCTCTCATGGAAAACTAAAACTAAAAGATAATATAATTAACCCTAAATTTCTAAAATTAAAATAAACATTATTTTTAAAAAGAAACTATATCCCAATGTTGGTTTAAACAAGAACCTTAGGTACTACCTCATAGGTATGTTGACTCCAAATACTAACCAAGGTGAAAGGTATAAACTTACATGTAACAAAGGTGTTAACCCAAGTTATTACTATAAAAATAAAATACTAAAAAAATCATTCATAATTAATTAATTTACCAAACAAATATAAAGACATGTCAAACACATAACAAACAAAGCATACCACATGTAGAGGTAGAACCCATGTGCCAATGACTCATTTAATACCTAATACCTACTTACTCAACACTCCAATAAAAAGGGTTAGTGCATATATGATAAAAATAATATAAATATAAATATCACATATACCCAAAAAGATAATTACCAAGCACATACCTTAACCATGTAAGATACATGAGATTAACATATGATAAAATAAATTAAAATACCAAAAATCTTACAAATGTAGTTATGAAAGTACATAGCTCAACCATGAAATGCTAAAAAGGTAAAATAAAATGAAATACCAAATAAATAATAATTAATTAATTAATTAACCAAATAAATACCAAGACATGTTAAACACATAGTGAATACAAAGTAGGCATACACGAAATCATCTTCAACAAGTTCTGAATTGCTAATCCTTTTAAATATGAAGTTGCTAGTAAACTCTCAACATCTAAAGAAAACTCCTCTTTTGAAAAATTATTTTTTTAATAAGATGGATTTCACTTAGAGAATTGTAAAAAAAGGAAAAAAGAAGCCATAGATACTATTTTCAATTCAAGAATTTCTAAAGCATCTCCTTCTCCCTCTTCTTATACTACTACCCTAAATGTTTTCTCATTGGATAATTTATTTTCTCCTATTAGTGACATAGATTGTAAGATAAATGTTGAGCTTGAGAAATCAAGAATGGGATCTTCTCCCTCACATCTTAATGTTATTTTTAGCATGAAACATTCAAAACCTTTCTAATATGTTTTAGAGAAAACATTGTTGGAAAGTATTTCTCAAACTAGCATTTATATTAGAATTTTCTTTTTCCATTTATTTTTTTTTTTGTGTAAGTGGTTAAGATTTTAGTACATGATATTAGTTTTTCTGGTAAATACATTTTTAAAAACTATAATGCTAAAGAGGTTTGGGATGTTTTTGAAGCTAAAGGTGCTATTACTAAGCATCTCATGTCTTGGTTGAAAATTGAAGATGAACCTTGTCAGGAATTTTTTAAAGGAAAGGATTAAGTATCTAAACTAGAATCACTTTATATAAATGATTCCATCAATACAAATCTTAAAACTATTAACAATTTTTTAGTAAATCATTTTTCTTTTAAATATTTTAGTAAAGAAACATTTGAGACCTCTAGTACACATGTTCTTCATCTTATACTAAAAGTGCATGAAAGTATTCTTGAAGTAGAAATTAAAACGGAAAAAATAAAAATAATTATTTTTAATTTAGCTAATGGTAAAACTCCAAGATTTAATGGTTTTTCAATAAAAGTTTTTAAGAAGCATTGGTACATTATTGGAGATGATCTCTTTCATGTTTTTTGAGAAGCTATTAAAAACGTTTCTTTGGTAAAAATATTAATAAAGCTATGATTCAACTTCTTCCTAAGAATGGAGATATTTAACATATTGGTATTGGAGACCTATTAGTCTTCTTAACAATAACTATAAAATTTTAAATAAATGCATGGTTTATTAGATTCAAAAGGTTATAGAAGATATCATCAAACATGAGTAGATAAGTTTTGCTAAAGGAAACATATCTTGAGTAATTTTATTGCTACTTGGGAGGTAATGCAGTGAGCTTCCAATACTAACTAAGACATTTCTTTTATTAAGTTAGACTATGCTAAAGATTATGACAAGATTGAATCGAATTTCATTATTGTTTATCTTTATAAAGTGCGATGTGGTTACTATTTTATTTATCTCGTTTATACCCTTGTCACTAACATTAATGCTCAAGTTACTACAAATTTTGAATTGAGTTTTTTCTTTTTTCTTCAATGGTTAATTCCTCAAAATTTTTCTCTAACTCCCTCTATTTTTATTATTACTATAGACTTTCTTTTATATAATTTTCATTATGATCTGCAAAAGAATATCATTAAGGGAATTTTAAATAATGATCAAAGTACATAGTTACATAAAATGCACTTTGTAAATAATTTTTTTTATGATTAAAAACTCTCTACAACATATTAATATTCTTTTAGCTATAGAAGAATATTATTACATGTTATCTAGCTTTTGTATAAATTCACAAAAGTTTGTTGTTTATTAGAATGGAAATCCTAATGAGTAGGTTATTCTTAAACCTTATAATATCTTGAAAATATATTTTGTCATTAAAATTTTAGGAATACCTTTTTATTATAAGCTTAATTTTACTATTTTGTTAAATTGTGGTTGATAAAATTGAAAAGAAGCTTGATGAATAAAAAGGAAAAGACCTCACCCTTGTTAGCAAAGTATTAGCTATTAAGTAGATGCTTCTATCAACTTATGTTTATTACTCTAGTTATTTATCTCCTTATAAAAATTCTTATGCTAAATTTGATCACATTATTTGCTAATTTCTTTGATCTACTAGTAGCATAGAAAAGGGTTTTCTTGAGTTGTTTAGGATATTTGTACTAGTAGCAAGAAAGATGGAGGACTTGGCCTTATGAATTTTTACAACCAAGGTATTTCTTTTGTAGTAAAATGGACTGTAAAGAACATTGATGAAGATGATGTTTGAATACTCCTTATAAGAAACATAGTAATGGAAGGATAACCCAAAAATAATAATAGTTAGTCTTCTAAAAACTTCCTTTATTGTATTCCTTTTCCCCATGTCATTTTATCTTTGGTTCTCTAGTTCTTAAACAAATTTGAAGATTTAGTGTAAGCTTAGTAAATATTGGAATTATAGTCATATTATAGTTTTAGAAAATACGCTTAAGCAAATTAGCCCATGGTGGCTTCCTTTTAGTAAAGGATCCTTGGCTACTAACTCATCTAGATTTTGTACCACTTGTATCAAGTTTAGTATCATTGCATTTTCTTATCTACATATGCATGATAGATAGATTACATAAAATGAGGCTTCTAGCCTCTATGGCTTAAATAGAAAAAGAAAAAAATATTTTGACAATTTAATATTTGATCTTGAGAATTTCTTTAAAATTGATAAAAGTTTGGATTAGGCTTTTTTAGATATTTTTTGAAAGGATGGCAAATCTATTTTTTCCTTTGAACTCTAAAGTTGCATATGAGATTATTAGTAAGAATTATTTTATTCATAAAAATTCAATAAGGACTAAAATATGTAATTATCATAGAACTTTTCAAAAACTTGTATTTTTTATGGTGTCTTATTCATTAATATCTTTCTACTGACAATCATCTAAAACATATGAGAATTATTTCACCTCACTTTCCTCTTTGTGAAAGTGAAGATTCTTTTTCTCATGTTTTTTAGTGTCCTATTACACAACATGCTTGGAAATGGACATATAGAATTTATAACTTTCAACTAAATGTTAATGATATCATTCTTGGTGATCAACCTACTTCGTCTAATTTCTTTCTTTGCATTTGGAAGTATCTTTGACCACTTGTTTTCTACTCTATTTGGAAGCTTTAGTATGCAATTATTTTCTTTTAGTGAGAGTATAGTTATGACTACTCTTCAAGAGTTAAATATTATATTCTTAAAGATGTCAATTTTCAACTATAAAGTTAAGCAAAAAAGCTCCCAATGAAAGCTTAACAATTACATTTTTTCTATAGCCTTAATTTCTTTTTGTTTTAGAAGCTCAAGGATGGGAAGCTTTCAACTTCTATCACTATTTGTTTATTATTTCTGAGTGATGTTTTCTTTTATTATTTTGGAGTATTCTCCTTCTCTTTACAAAAAACCCTTTAGTAAGAAGGGAAAACCTATGATGGCACTTTTGAGCAAGGGAAAGGCCTAATACTTTTTCTACTTTGTATTTGTTAGTAAAACTATTTTAGTTGTTAGTTTTTAATTTTTTTTATCTTATGTTTTAGAGTGTATTGTAATAGTACCTTGGCTACTTATGTTTAGACTTTAGACCTTATTATTAGAATTGATCATAGATGTAGCTAGTAGTTAATCCATAGCCCAAGGGAGGGGATACCTATTAGGTTAATGCTAGGTATAAACCCATGTTAGAATATTACTTTTAGTAATTTTAGAAATTAAAGTTAGTTGCATTTTATTTTTAATTTTAGTATTTCCCAATAGAATTAGCCTTTTTGTCAAACCATTATAAATACATAACAACTATTTTTAACTATTTTTGTTAGAAATTATTCAATTGCATTGCTGACATCTAAGAAATAAATCCAAAAAGGAAGACCCTACATGTTTGAGAAAAGCTAGATCTAGATTTATGCTATCATCTAGAACCCTTGTAAGTGCTAAATTTTAGATTTTATTTTAGGATTTACATGGATTCCATCATTGATCTGTATACAACATGCTCCTTAGTATCCCAAGAACACATGCTTTGATCTTGTTGGATATTTAAATGTAGATTGGATTGGAGAAATTGATGATTAAAAGAGTATAACTAAAAATTACCTCTTCCTAGGTCAATATCTTATGTCATGGATGACAAAGTAGCAAATTTTAACTTCCTTCTTAACAGATGAAGATGAGTGTATGATGTCCAAATGCTCAAAGATTATGAATAAGAACAAGGTAAATTTTTAATGTTTTGTGATAAGTTGAGTGCAATTAATATTTAAAAAAATCCAATGTAGCATTCTAGGACCAAGTATATAGAAATAAGACATCATTTCATTTGAAAGAAAGTTTAAGGAAGAAAAATTGGAATTGAATATCTTAAATTTGAAAAGTAACTTTCAAACATATTGGCCAAACCACTTCTATCCAATATATTTGAATAGATTAATAGAGGATTGGGAGTTGGGCCATGCTCCAACTAATTCAAGTATGCAAGTACCTCAACTTATACTAAGTAGGTTGAGGGTTTATCTTTAAATTAGTTTAGGTTACTAATAAGCCTAATTTTATTAGCTTTTATTATCATTATTAACATGCTTGTAAGCATCTACAATTTGTTACATGAATTTTGGGATATATTTTGAGTATTTCTATTTAATAATATAGTGTTAAGGTTTACTATCCTTATAGTAGGTAGCCTACCCACAAGTGAACTTTTGGAAAAATTGATCAATGTTAATGTCAATTGGAGTATTAGTTGTAAGGACGAAAACCTAAAAAAGGTAATCTCAAAACTATTGGGTTTTTTCTTTAAACTCTCTTTTCATTAATCTAATGTATTCATACATTTTTAAATTTTTTTTTTTTTCTTTTGGGATTCAACATCCCTCTCCTAGCGCAAACACAAAGTATATCACATGTCAATGTAGAATGCCTTGTGAAAATGATGCATCCAATACCTAATGCCTACGTAGTCAAAACTTCAATAAAAGGGGTTAGTGCATATATGTTAAAAATAAAATAATTCTAGATATCACATATACTCAAAAAGATAATTATAGAACACATTGCTTAACCATGTAAGCCACATTAGATTAAAATAAGATATATAACAAATTAAAATACAAAACATCTTACAAAGGTAGTTACAAAGTATATAGCTTAATTATGTCATGCTAAAAAGATAAAATAAAATAAAATAACTTCAATACCAAAAATGCATAAAAAGCAAGATAAATGTAAAATAAACCAAAAGTACAAACATCACCAAAACCTAACTATCTAACTAATGGTAAAAGGAGAAAAATATATAAATTAAGATATTACATGCATCTCATGAAGGTAATTACAAAGAACAAATGCTTAAGTAGAATGAAATAATCATAAAACTAAAATTTTTTCTTAGGTCCACTTAAACCCTTTAGATTTGTTGAACTAATTTCAGAATTCCTTTGCAGAAATTTTTTTCAATTTAATTTATATAACTTAGTGCTACCTATTAGCATTGAACTTGTGACCTGAGGCTACCAAACCAAGATCCTTATCAATAGGCTAACATTATAGTGTTAAAATATTAAAATAATTAAAATATTAATATACATAAAAACGGTAGAGATAGGACATATGCAAATATGAACACAAGGGTATTAACAATGAGGTATTAGCTTAGTGATAAAGAATCTTGATTTGAAGGCTCCAAATTATGGGGTTGATTTTAGTGGGCAATGTTGAGTTATAAAGTTCTAATTAGACTGTATATCTTAGGGTGTATCTATATTACAATTATTTTGGGATTCCAACATTGCTCCAAATGCAAATTTGATATTTCTCTAGCAAATCTAATCTTTTTAGAATTTTCCTATGGGGGATCCTAAATCACCTCTAATTTCTTCAACTAATGACAAAATTTCTTCTTCTATTAACGCAAAAATTTCTATGAATTCTCTAAGCCTATATTTACAAGATGATAAGAAAAAATTTGAGACACCTTCTTTTAGTAATGTTGATGCAACTAAAACACCCAATTTTGTTCTCTATGATGATGTATATGAATCACTCATAGCTAATATTACATCATGATATGTATTTATTTAAATTTTGGGTACCTTCCTTGTAATTGAAGTTTCACTTTGTACTTAAATGACGTGATGCAAAAACATAACATTCAAATCATTCATATTAAGCATTATTCTCATTTTTTAGCTTGTTGAGCTAGGCAATGCTTTAAGGGTGTAACATGTCTTAGATATAGAATTATCTATACATAAGCATGCAATGTTGATCATTCATAAGTATACTTTAGATTTTGATGTTGAATTCGAAGAATATTGTAAAGTTTCATATTTTATTGAGTTATATAATCATTCATTGATTTTTTAGAAAGTTGAGCAAGAAATTTTTAAACTTTTTCTTCTCATTAAGCATATGGAATCTATTTACATACAATTTCGTTATCATATATGTTTTTCTATTGAAATCAATCTTCTTAATTGTAAAAAGGAATTGGTATTACAAGCAAGCAAGAAGACTTATGCTCAGCCAATCACATATTGTAATCTTCTAAAGTTTTACAACTTTTATCATCGTAAAGGATATTTATTTAATGCTTGTTCTTTTTGCTTAAGAAAAAAAGATACAGAGGAAAAGAAAAAACATTTGAAGTTGAGGATAGGAAAAAAAATCCAAAGTTAAAGATATATAAAATCAAGTTATTGTTGATGATAAGAATGATGAAATCACAATAAAGAGACCAAAGAAGATAGAAGCTTTTGTGAATATCTTTTATAGAGGAAGTATTGATTAGTCCAAATAAATAGCTAGTAAAAAAATTAATCATCTTACAAGAATAATTTTAATTCAAAGATCAAATCTAATATTAAAACTTCGTATAATGCTAATGGCAAAGAATCTCGATATAAGTTCAATTGTAATGAACAATTTATGTCATCATTTTCTACTAGATCTTCCTCTCCTACAAAAGTTGGTATTTTACTGAAGCTTTTTATTACTACTTCAAATTCTTTTACTATTATAAGTTTAAACACAAATGTTAATAATGATGCAAATGTTGTTAGAACTAAAATCATTTTCTTACTATCAATTAATTTTCATTTGTTAAAATTTTAAAGCATTATTTGAATTTTAATTTTACACACTTAAGTAAACATCCCTAAAATTCAAAAGGTTTTTACTTTTCATGTTATTTGTCTTGTTTGGTGTTGCGTGTCAAGCATATGATGTACTTTAGTTTTTTTCATATTATTAATATTATTTTTTAAGTAACACAAAAGCATAACCAATGAAAGAGTACAAATACAATACAAAGGTTAAACATATAACACATTAAGAATTTAAATGACAAAGCATAGCAACAAAGATGAAATATGTAAAACTAGGATGTTACAACCCTTCTACTTGATTGGCCATTACTCGGTATAATTTAATGATGGATGAAATTCAAGCCAATAAGCTACACCAATCTATGCCCATTGATGCAACCCCATTGATGCATTGATGCATGTGTCAATGTTGGTTTACCCAAAGCCTATATAAATGCACACACCATACGTATTTATGACATTTTTGGTCATTTGTGTAGTAAAGCTCTTGTAGTTTACTTTCGTAGAACTTAGTCAAATTTCCCTTTGAGTGCCCACAATGTGGATTGAGTTAATTGAACAAAGTTTTATTCAAATGCATGTTGTACCTAGACACTTTTGCATGACACCAATAAAATTGAGATTAATTCCTTCCATTATAGCACTTGAAATAGCACTTAGTTTATTTTCAAGTACTTTACTTTAAATGCATTTTATTTTTATGCGCTTAAGAAATTAATACTTTATTCTATAATAGTGAGAGTATGGCCACTTCAAACATGTATATTAATACTTGGTAATCCTAGTAATGGATACTTGGTATTCTCAGTAGTTTAGGATAGTTTAGGTACGAAAACTGGGAACATATAATCTATGCTTAGGATAGTTTAGATTACTTTCAATGCTATAGTTAGTTAGAAATTAGTATTCTAATCACTTTATTGTTTTAATATTTTAATAATAAAAAATAATAAAAACACATACATCTTATGCTTCAATCATATATAACCATATAGATGGATGTAACATAGCTGATGATTGGGAAGGCAACAACCAACAACATCACACTTAATCATCTATGGTATTAGCCACTCAAAGGTTCTACAAAGTTTGACTGGATCACACATACAAGCTTGTGATTTGTATAGTTAACATACAGAACACTAACCCCTCATCAATGATTTTCCAAACATTTCCATTTACCAAACATCTCCATTTGCGTTATAAATAATTGCTTATGATATTTTAACGCAAGACCCAAATGTCCTAGTAAGTGTTGATGATATAACCTCCTAGAAATTACAAAGACTTGTGCCATTGAAAGAGTACGAATTAACCTTTGATTACGTTGCAAAATAGTAGCGAAGGTTTTGGGACCCACATAAAACATTTGCAAATGGTAAGTGGTTTTGCTTTTACGTTACACTTTATGGATGCAGGTGAACGAGTGACTTTGCTTGTACGCTACACGTTATCGATCCAAGTGAATTGAATGACAGAGAGATTACATGATAGCAAAGAACATCTTGCCTATAAATTTCAACTCTGATGAAGGGCAAGGGAAGCAAGTGTGATGGGGGATTGAAAGAATACACTAAAAGGAGGAGCAGAAGAAGGCAAATATAGATAGAGGATGGCAAAAGCAAGTACAATATTAGTGTTAGCGTTACTGCTAGTGCCTCAGAGTGGTTGATGGCGATAACATCAAGTTTTCCACGGTAGATGCCACCGAGGAGAAGTACCACAAATTCATGGAGGAGCTGCGAGCTGATCAGGAAATTGGAGGGAGAACAGTATACGAGATACCAGGGCTGGGCGTAAAGCAGATTGACAATCGTGGATCTTTTCAACTCCGAGAAGACCATGACAGCGGCAATCAACGCCGTGAACATTTACGTGCTGGGTTATTGTGCCTGTGACGATTCAACCCCGCAAGCCTACTTTTACAATGACATTTCTGACCAAGATATCAAGAAACTGTTCCCCAATGTCAAGGCCAGTGATAAAGTGAAGCTTAACTTCGGCAGCAGCTGCACGGAGCTGGAGAGAGCGGTGGACGAAAATAGGGATCAGATCAAACTGGAGTTGAGTGAATCCAAAGCGGCCATGACCAACATGTGGGAGCAGGGGAGCTCCAACCAGCTGTTAACGCTAATATGGCTCCTGAATGGGCCCTTATCCTTAATTTACTTCCATTACTAGACCTTAGTATTAACTGGGCGTTCATAAAATTAGACTAAAAGTAGTGTTCCCATCAATCCTAGTTTACGGTCACTTGTGAATCATACCACGCTAGTGCCCATTATCACGAATCATGATTCACGATTCTCCGCAGTGTAATTCAACGTGGTTGTGCCGGTCGCCGTCTGCAAAAGTATTCTGCATTGGTGCCAGATTTTCCTAGCAACTACAATGCATTGCCATGTTATCTGCAAGTTTGCACGAGTTTCCCGTGATTGAAAGTATCGGAAGAAACTGGTGGAGCAAGATGTTCTCAACATCAATTACAAGATCCAAAAAAGCAGTTGAATATAAAGCATATCCTCAACTCCCAAATCAATTACAAGATCCAAAGAATAGCATATGTTCAACTCCCATGCGTAAAGACACATGGCACCCATGCTTCACTTCTTAAGACACATTGCAGCCATGCTTCTCTTCCAAATAAGGAGGAGAAGGCAGAGGAGAAAGAAAAGTCTCTTGGATTCTCTCTTTTGCTTTCCATATCTTGCTTTTCCTCTCTTCTTCCTTCCCTTCTGTTATTCCATCCCACCATCTCCTCATCCTTTATCTCACCATCTCCTCATCTTATACCCCTTTCCCTTTCCAGGCTAGTGTTGTTGCTACATGCAATTCACTACCTAGTGTTGTACATGCAGTTAGTTGTTGCTTGGATGCTTCTTGTTGTTGCTAGTAGTGGTTGCTACTGCATGGTGTCATTGTCTACAAGTTGTCGATGCTACCTAGGGTGCTACTACTATGTACTATCGTTATGGCTATTTGCAACTATAAACAATCCTACTAAGTTCCTTCTTTTCTTTTCTTCCTATAATATTTGTTTATCATTCACTTAATATAATGATTTTCCTTCTAGTTATTTTTCCTTGCAAGTAACTTAATATTTTCTAATTTAATATTCTATTAAAATTATCAGTCATGTTTTTTCTTCCACTTGAGACTATTCTTGGGCTAGCCATGCCCATAACCAAGGTGCCCTATGCAATAGCTTTATAAAATCGTGCTCCTTTTGGGTGTCATGTGTTAGTTTGCCTCTCGGCCTAAATTTTCACATCAACGCCCCCTCTCTGGCACTAGAAGGAGGACATCCATTATGGTTTCTCTCAACTAGCTTTTATTCCTTTGTTATCTTGTCATTAGTTTCAATTTCTTTTCTTTTCTTTCTTTCCTACTGTAATAAAAAAATCAAAAAAAAATTTAAAATGTTTCTCTTGTTGTTAACTTAGTGTATGGTTGCACCTAGCGAAACTCTTAGGTGTCAAACTAAGAAAACAACAAGACAACTTACAGCTAGTCACTTTCCAAGTCTGATGAGTGGCGAGGTAGCCTTATGCCCAACCATATGAATCACAAGTGTTCATGACCAATTCAATCAAACTCCACAGACCTTAAGTTCTTAAGTACATTGGTTCCAAGATGTAAAATCTAATCATGACAAACATTTCCTTCCAAACTATACTTGTGGAGCTTAATTGTATGACTAAGTATAATTGAGGCACATGATTTTTATTATTTTATATTTTATTTATCTACGATTAATAACAAGTTGAAACTTAATTTATGAACCATTTTAATTAATCTAATTGCTAATCAATAACTAACTATCCTAACATCAGTATTCAATCTCACTTTCTGTCCACATCCTAGACACGTATAACGCTACTGGGTTACCAAATGTTAAGTGTTGCAAGGATTACCAAGAGTCATACACATGCTTAAATCAGTCGTACTTATGTGCTTAATTAAGTTTTATTTAATCAAACTAGCTTACTTAGCTTAATTACTTGGGAGCATTAAAGAAAATTGCATAAAATATTTAATGCATAAATAAAATATTTAATGCATAAATAAAATATTTAAGCTAACCAAGGTGTTGCAAGGCTTGATCAAAAAGCTCATCTTTATTACTACAAACACTACCATGCTTAGGTACAACAGTGCTCAAATAAAGATATGTATACTCAATGACTCCTACGGTGGTCACTTTGGAAAATATTCTAACTTTGGAGAAAAGAAACTACAAGAGCTTTGCTATGCTATGATAAAAACTATATTGAAACTATATGCCCAAGTGCTATATTTATAGGCCAACACATACCCTGTGATATCGAATATCCAACATTGCATCTTAGGACCCAATATCGAATACCTGATATCGTGGCTTAGATATTGGAGCCCTACAAAATATAATTCATCATACTCTCCATGACTAAATGAAAACTCATCCTGAAGTGAACAAGAGGAGGAACAAGTTTCCTACAAAATATTGTGAACATATGGGATTATTGACTGACATGAAAATTGACTCAAATGGAATAGAAAAACTCTAAGTGCCTAAGTTCCCAAGTGTACGGATTTACAATCTTTTACAAAATTGGGTATTCATGATAATAGAATTGAACACCCTGGACAAAACTAACATCCAAGTTCTCATGGTAGCTAAAGTGTGAGGGAGAAGATTCAACGATCCTGAAGGATCCTCATCACATGGTGTTGCTGCATATCTTATTGTGGAGATAGTCCCACTTCCAATCCACACTTCTTAGTGCAATCACAACAAAATCATGAATTAGTGTGCAATGTGTAATGTATAGCTTTTAGGTACCTTGTCTCCTCTATGGTTATACTTGGCTAGGTTGAGATTATGGTGGCTTGATTCCATTAATAGTGTTAGTAGGAAGACTGGAAAGTAGGGTGGAATAAATAAGTGGTCCATTATTAAATTTTGAAAAATCCAAACGTGATGAAATGCTTAAAAAGGGTTAAATAATTCACAACAATAAAAAGAGGATTTCATTGAAAAACATTGTGAAGATGCACACAATTGGATGCCATTGATGGGGCACACAAAAGGGTTTGATTATAAGAATGTCTAAGAATAAATAACTTAACTAACCCAACCAAAAGATATGTAAGTGGATCCTCCCCAAAGTAGGCACATGCACTTTATTACCCTTGCATAACTTCAAACTGAGGAGTTCATTGATCCCATGGATGATTAATGGTTATGAAAAGTTAAGTACAAAAACCTAAAAGAAACTACCTGAAAATTTTGACACATCAAACCAAGACATCGAACAAGAACATGAAACTGACAATGAGGTGAAACATGAAAAACATAGATGGATGAGAGAGAGTGTGGAATGGAGTTCTTGATTAAGGTCACATGAAGTCCCTTATGAATTTTGTGGTTAAATGACCTGATAAAATCCATCTTTAGTCTAGACCAAAACTAACCACATTTAGTGACATTGCATTGCCACTCTTTAGTCCATTCCTCTGAGACATAAGAGCACTCCCACCGAACAACCACCATTCCTTATTGAAGAAGAAGAAAAAAGTACAAAGTGAGAAAGGGCCTTAGTTAGAGGGGACCTTCAAGCATGGGTACCATATCTTTCTAGTCCCATAACTAGTGCTTGTAGCCTATTTATTTTGTCTAAGGGGTGTGCTTTGAATTCTCATCATTTTTTTGAATAGGAACCACATCATGCAAAGACTTATTCAACTTCTTGTTATTGGTTGACACGGAATGGTAAGAAATCCATGAAAACACATAGGCACCCAGGTAAGCTAAAAAGCACAAAAGTACTGAGTCCCTTTGAAGTCACACCTTGTTCAAACCTTTGAATCCTTTTCAAATCAAGAAACTACCAAAGTTACAAGTTTGTTAAAGTTCTATTAATGAAAAAGGGACCTCACACTTCCAGAACAAGGAAAACCATAGAGTTTATGGATGGGTGGATGTTGTGGACTCACTACCTATTTTATGAAAAGGAAACCATGTCCTAGTTATTCAAAACAAAATTCAAAGCTAGAATCCAGACATCAACAATCAAATAACAAGATAGCACATGTTCACATCAAACAAAATACATTATACCTAGTTGGCAATAAGGCATGTTATTTTAACACACAATAAGAAAATCACATCCAAATAAACGAAAATATATAAGAAATTGTAAAATATTTAAGAAAAATAAAACATACTAACGATGTTGTAAAAAATGTTTGAAAAATTAATAACATAAAAACAAAGAGATGTAAGATAAAGAATGTGTAAAACAAAAAGTTGTAAAAATAACAATTTGTAAAACAAAAATTGTATAAACAAAAAAGACGAAAAACTGAGGAGTCTCTTATATAGTTAGCATGGATGGCCATCTTCTCTATGACTAAGTTGAAAGGAGAAGATCTAAAAAATTGAGCATGATTGCTCATCCAATGAGGTGTTTGTTGCACTAGCTTGCTTAGGCTCATGGAAAGGTTTCACTTGTTTTATGTTAATCAATTGTTTCTTATCCAGGCTCTCAAGTTTGTAGATCAACATGGCCCCAAAGGGGAAAGTTTTATAAATGATATAAGATCCTTCTCACAATGTTTGGAACTTAGTTTATTAAGGTACATGTGTGGGGTTCCACTAGAGGACCTTATCTTCTAGTTGAAATTTGACTTTCCTAATTTTAAGTTCATGGTGCTTTTTCTTAAATGCCTTGTGCAACTTGTTAGATGATAAAGCCACCAATCAATTTTTGTCTAGCAATTTGAGACCCATTAATCTTTCTTTTGTGCTAAAATTAAGTCAAGGCCAAGGTCACAGGCTGTTAAAGTGTATGGAGCTTTGATTGAATAGGAAGTGTTAGGTAATTTTTTGTACACCAGCTCATAGGAAGAATAGCCTATAGGAAGCTTCCATGTTGAGAAGTAGGCCCAAAGTACATCGTTGAGTTTTGTGCTCTAGTCTTTCCTATATTTCTTAATAGTTCCTATTAGAATCCATGTGATTTCCCTATTGGTGACCTTAGCATGACCATTGGCTTGTAGATGGTAGGGTGTTGTGGGTTTATGTTCACCCCCCAAGATTTGCATGAGATTTTGAAAGGTAATGTCTATAAAGTGAGTTCCATTATCATAAATTAATGCACATGGCACACCAAACCTATTTACAATGTTTTGTTACACAAATCGAGCAGCAATAGAGGATGTATAGTCAGTGATGGTTGCTACTTCTGCCCATTTCGTACAATAGTCAATAGTGACTATGATATACATCTTTCCATTTGACATGGATGTGATGGGATCCATGAAATAAATGCCCCAAATGTTGAATGGTTCCAGTGGTTGAATCCACTATTGAGGTTCCTTCATTTGAGTAGTCATTCCACCATGTCATTGGTAGTGTTCACAAGAGTGGATAAATTGATGGGCATTCTTGAATATTGTTGGCCAATGATACCTTGCCATCAAGATTCTAATATTCATGCATCTCTTGGCATAGTGGCCCCCACAAGGACCTTCATGAGCATCCTAGAGAACGTGTAGTTGATCAACATTAGGGACACACCAACAAACCAAGCCATCAGCACACACCTTGTAGAGGTGTCTATTGAGCTCCATGAAGAATTTTACCTAGTGAAGAAACTATTGTTTCTTTCAGTGGTCCAATCCTTGTGGCATCTCTTAAGTGAGAAAATAGGTAAGAATGCCATCATACAATTTAGTCTTAGTGGACAATTATTTAGTTATAGGCTTGGCAAAGAGGTTTCATCAGAAAATAGATAAGATAGTGGGATTTCCTCATCTTTGTTGTCCCATCACAACTGAGACAAGTGATCAATGACCACATTCTGAATTCCTTTTTGATCTACCATCATAAGATCAAATTCTTGTAGGATCACCAACCACCAAATAATACGAGGGCTCACCATTGGCTTGTTCATGAGGAAGTGAATGGCATTGTAGTCTATGTGCACAAACACTTTGTATCCAAGCACATAGTACCTAAACTTTTCCAAAGCAAACACCATTGCCATAAATTCTTTTTCTATGGTGGTGTAGTTCAATTGTGCATCCACAATGCTTTGGCTTGTGTAGTAGATGTAATATGGATGTTTCTTGTCATCCAACTGCATAAGCACAACCCCAAAGGCATAATTTGATGCATCTATCATAACATGAAATGGTTTAGACTACTAGTCAAGTGCTTGTAGAATTGGAGTTTCTATAAGTTTCTCCTTTAGTTTTTGGAATGTTTTTTCACATTCCTTGGTCTAGACAAATGGAGCATCTTTTTTGTTAGTTCAACTAACAGTTTTATGATCTTAGAGAAATTCTCTATGAATCGTTAGTAGTAGCTAGTGTGTCCAAGGAATGACTAGACACCTTTTATAGTTTTCAATTGGTAGGTAATTCCTTGGATGATTATTATTTTCTTAGGGTTGATCTCAATTCCTACTTATGAGATTCTATGCTCCAATACAATGCCTTCTTAGATCATGAGATGGCTCTTTTTCCAATTGAGCCATAGATTTTTTTCCACACATATTTTTAGTACTTGCTCAAGGTGATCCAAGGCTTGCTCAAATGTAGCACCATAAGTGGAGAATTCATCCATAAAGACTTCCACTATGCTATCAATTTGCTACCGAAAGGTGCTTAAGACCAAGTGTTGGAATGTTGGAATGTAGCAGGAGCATTACAAAGACTAAAAGACATCTTGCAAAATGCCAAGGTTTCCTACGAACTCATGAATGTTGTTTTGGCCTTTGAATGGTAGAGCTTTTAACTCAAGGAGCTCTTGTTTAAATTTTTTAGGAGTTTCCAACTCTCCCCAATAGGTATCATCATTTGCATTATTAGAGAGTTGATGATAAACTTACTCTAGTTCATTCATGCCTATGAAATAAGTGCATGTTAGGCTCTTAGTAGGTTCTATCAAAGTGTGCTGCTTTTAGAATCAGCGGTCAACCACTAGGTGTCCTCTTCTTTTATGGCTACTACATACACACACTTTTGAATATCTGCTTTAGGTGTACATTTCCTACATGCACAAAAGGATGCTCATTTCACAAACTAGAGTTTCTATATGCAATTACACCTTGTATCGCTATGCACGATGCATGGAACTCACTCCTTCTCAATCTTTCTAAATGCATTGTCCTTCAATATTTCCAAAGAAAGATCTCTTATGTTCATTTTTGCATTAACAGTGCTTAGCCATGCCCTTCCCATGATTATTGGGAAGTCCCCTTTACAATTATCAACCTTGATTACTAGGAAATTAGTAGGATAAGACCACCCACAAAAAGTGGTCACAATGTCCTTCACCAATCTCAATGGAATAGTAATGGATTGGTCTTCCAATTCCAATTGGATATTACTCTTCTTGAGTGGCAACAAGTTCCAAGCAGTATACATCTCATGAAAAATCAAATTCACATCATAACTTGAATCAAGAAGAGCTTTACATAATTCATTCTCAACAATCTCTAAATAAATAAGAGGACTCCTAGGATTAGCTAATTTCTTGGAAAGGTTGCTAGCATGGATTCAATCATATATGGCAAGAGTATGTATAATAGTATGGATCCTAGATGGTATTTTGTTTGAATGGGACTCAAATAAATTAGATGTAGAGAGAGGTAGAGAAGAAGGATTGTCAACCACATGTGTATGTGAGTGCTTAGATGGATTGTTGGGATGGAAAAAGGATCTTTTTTTTGTTCTATTAACTGAAGCACTCGGTTGATGAACTAGTTGTAGATTAATGGCCCTGGTAGAATTGCATTGCTACAGTTGGGTTGGAAGTTCACCTTGCATAGACAGAGCAGGCAATAGCTATGTTGAGGATGGAAGAAAAGGTGTAGGAATAAGAAAAGGATAATGATAAAAGGTGGTATCCCTTCTTAGATGTAAAGAATGAGTTCAATAACAGTCAAGAGGGTAGTAGTGGGGTTGGAAAGTAGAATCATGACTAAAAGAGTCATGTGGATACAATGGTTACTACACATAATACCCATATGGATTAGGTTTTCTGTAAAGGTATTGCTACCTTGGTAGTGCTAGCACCCATGATTGTGGTTGCTGCCATGATTGATACTACTCATATGGTTGCAATGGAGTTTCACTTGGTTAATACTATTGTTATTGATGAACTGCTTAGGATTGCCTTGAGGATAAGGAAATATTTTGGGTGTTTTCCTTCTTGCTAGATGTGGATTTAGAGCATACACCATAGAATCTTGTAAGTGTGAAATAATGGGGCAAGATCTTTTAGGATGTTCATATTGGTAGATGTCATACCCACCATCATCATCAAATTCAGTTTTTGCAACTTCCCTTATTGTAGCAATCTTGCCCTTATTCCTTTGATTGGCATGTTTAGCTTACTTTTGCTTCCTACAATCATAATCACTACCTTGTTCTTTGGACTCTTTAGCAATTTTTAGGATAGCTTGAAACCTACTATCCATAGAGTCCCATAACTGATCTACCTTAGCCGAAATTTCATAGGTGCATTTTTTAATCAACAAGGTCTTCTAATTCACCACCTCATCAAGTGATGATTCCTCTTCACTGTCGCAAAATCAAACCTTTGTCTTGTGAATGAAAGGATCACAATTGTATTCCTCTACACTTTCATATTTTCTCAACTCTCCTTCTTCTTTTACTACCTTCTTAATCAACCATTAAATCTGATGAGCTCTTAATTTTGAAAATTTCCCTTGGAAATAGATGCCAAGAGTTCTTCTTATTTCTAATCAAAGCCCAACTAATTGTTCTTGTTGAGAATAATCATGGCCAAGACATTTGTGCAATAAGGAATAGTATTATCCGATGACATCCAAGACTTCATGTGTCCCTTGTTTTTATCCTTGGATTTGCCTCTTTAATTTGGACACTTGGGAGTATGTATGATATTTGTTATTGAACAATTCGAGCATTGTACCCCACCATCTAATGGATTTTGGTTCTAAGGACCAGTAGTAGCTTTCTACTTCTTTAATGAGTTCCTAGGGAATAACTTAAGCTTTTCCAATCATTTTCTATATTTTTCAAGCCACATGCATTGTGGAAAGCTTGAAGATGATTTTGTAGCTCTGAGTTATATCCCCCTTCAAACCTAGGGATATTGTTTATGTCTAGCCTCTTGATTTGACTATCCTTAATGTGTCTTGTAGGAATTCTCACTACTTCTACAATGTTTAGCATGCTTTGGATAGCAAGCAAAGACTTATAAAGGCCAAGATTTTGGTACCTATGATGTCTTCTACTACCCCTTCATTCATAGCAACAGATCTCTCTTGAATACTTGCACCTCGGGTCTTAACTTGCTCGACAGTCCCTACAATCATCTTGATCCTATCAGTCACCTCCATCACGATTGCACCCCTATGGTTTTGTTTAGAGTTAGAAGAAAAAAAATATTATGATGAAAGTGAAGAGGAAGGAGGACTAGCATCATCACAATGCCTACTACTCCCTCTTCAATGATCGTAGCCATGCTCACAATCATGTTTCTTGTTTGCATCCCTACCCTAACTCTCCTTCTTAGATTCTCCTTTTTCATTAGATCTATTCTTACCAAAACCAAGATTGTGCATTGTGAATTGTAGGTTCTAGTTTTTACCTCCTATATCAAAGCCAAAGAGAGGAGTTTCACTAAATGAAAAATCCCCAAAGAAGGATTCTCCATTATCTTTTTGATACATCAAATATCAAGAATCATTGAATCACTTTCCCTTTGCAGATTTGTAGCTTTGCTCTAATTTTTGATACCTTAGACATTATGCCTCAATGGGATGATAATCTTTGGCATCACTATCCTACACAACATATTCAGCATGAAGTCCCTGGAGACCCAAATGCACAAAAGTTTGTTGGAGTATTAGAGATATGGATTGATTGGGTAGCAACATAATGTTGCCCTCCATGTCTTGCCATTGCAATACTTCATCCTAGTGTAGGATGAAGGTGAAATTTGGTACATACTCATTAGGATGATCATATACCACTTTGTATTATTGGGGCACCTGCTGATGTACTTTGTCAGACTTGGGCAGAGAATCACTCCTGTGAGAAGAAGAAATCTTATGTTAGAAAAGAAAAAATGTAGTGTGCTTCTTAAAATTATTGTAGTTATTTTAATCTAGTATATGACTCTAGGATTCATTCTAATGATCTTAAATAATGTTTCACTAAGTCCTGCATTGCACACGTAACAAACAAAAGGTCCTAGGCAATGATGCCAATGATGAGAAGTGAGGTATCACTATGCCCAACCATATGAATCACAAGCATTCACGTGTGATTTGATCAAATTCCACAGACCTTAGGTTATTAAGTACATTGGTTCCAAGATGTGAAATCTAATCGTGATAATCATTTTCTTCCCAACTATACTTGTGGAGCTTAATTGTATGGTTAAGTATAATTGAGGCACATGAATTTTATTATTTTATATTTTATTTGTCTATGATTAATAACAAGTTGAAACTTAATTTATGAACCACTTTAATTAATCTAATTGCTGATCAATAACTAACTATCCTAACATATGTATTCAATCCCACTTTCCGTGCACATCCTAAACACATATAACACTACTAGGTTATTAAACATTAACCATTGCTGGGATTACCGAAAGTCATATGCATGCTTGAATCTATTGTACTTATGTGATTAAATAACTTTTATTTAATTGAACTAGCTTACTTAGCTTAATTACCTGGAAGCATCAAAGGAAATTTCATAAAACATTAAATGCATAAATAAAATATCTAAGATAGCCAAGGTGCTACAAGGTTTGATTAGAAAGCTCATTTTTATTGTTGCACATATTGTCATGCTAAGGTACAACAATGTTCAAATCAAGATTCGTACACTCAATAACTCTTGTTGCAAGCACTTTGAAAAATATTCTAACTTTGTTGAAAATAAATTGCAAGAGCTCTGCTATGCTATGAAAAAAACTATATCGAACCCATGTGCCCAAGAACTATATTTATAGGCTAGCACATACCCCGTGATATTGGATATCCGACATTGCATCTTGGGACTTGATATCAGATACCTAACATCATGGATCTGATATCGTAGCCTTGCAAAATATGATTCATCAAAGTCATATCCCTACAAGATTTAGATCTAAGTCCTCACATTCTTCAAACATGGCAAACCATACTACCCAACCTTGGTTAACAATCCTTTTAACTTTCAAAACTTCAACCCAATTCCAAAACCTCTTTAACATGCTTCCCTTTCTTTCAATTCCTCTTTTAATGATGTTCATCAACATCTTTCGAATTTTAAGACATTATTAGGTATCCACAACATAGTTCAACATGATGTGGCCTGTAGGTCTTTTATCACCACCTTCTGAGAAACAACAAATCAATGGTTTCTAACCCTTCCTAATTCATCAATCTCAAACTGGAATGACTTCAAATCACATTTTCTCTCTCAATTTGACAAGTTTACTAGCCCTACTATAGCTTCTAGTAACTTTACTAGCCTCTAGAAGCTTAGTGGAGAAACAATTAGAAATTACAATTTAAGGTTTCTCCAACAATTATCGTATGTTCCTAGTGAGATGTGACCACAAACTGAAGGAATCTTAAACTTTTTCCTCTTGACCATAGATCCTTTCTTTGCATATACAATCAAATTTAATCCCAATATCACTAAATTACAAGGATTCATATCCAAAGAAATTAAACTTGAACAAATCACTCTCACAAACTCTTTACAATCCCAATTCAGAACTTTTGGCTTAGGTTCCCAAACCCTAATAGTCCCAAATCATTTTCAAAGCAATCCTCAAATCCTCAACTATCTATCAAATATTCAAAGTACAAATGTTTCCTCTTCTTTATTTCCTTAACACGTTGGCCCTAATGATGATCAATCGAAGGCATTAATTCAATCTATTATCAATCCTCCCTCCATACCCTCTATTCCTAACCCTAAGATAACATAAACCTTCAACTTACCTAAAGTTGAGAATCAACCTCCAATGAACCAAGTCTTGACCACCCTTCAAAAGCTTTTTAATGAAATGATTGAACTAAAACACAACAATGTTAAAACAAGAAATAAACATACTAAAGCAAATGGAAACCTAGGACAAGTAACTCTTAGCAACTATTGTAGGTTACATAACACTTGTGCTTGATTGCCAATGGTAGAAATGTAGAGTCTACTGTGGAAATCTGGGCATGCACAGTGGATACCAACCAGCCCTGGCTATTCAAGAATAATGGGTTGCTTGTAAACCTTGTGTTGGGGTTGGCCATGGAGAAGAAAGACTGTAAATACATCATTCTCAATACACCAAACATTCAAAGATGTAACGAGTAATGGCTTCCATTCTTCTGAGTGGTCCTCGCTGTCTATCTCTCTCATTTTTACTATTATGAAATAAGGCCTACTCTAGTGATTACGACTCTAGCTACGTGTGTTGTGTGATATGTAATCCTAGACGTATCTATACTAGTTGTAAGTTAGTTGTTTGTATTTAGTCTATTCTATCTATTACCTACTATGGTATGCTATTTAGTCTTAATAGTGGTGTTAAGTCCTTGCATACCCCTTTAGTTGTTTCATGACATGTTTTTTTAATAGTTACATAATACTAAAAGTAAGTACCTTTTATTTCATGTTACCTATTTAAAATGATAATTTTGATATACTTTACTAGCATCTTATATTTAGAGTTTGTAGGATAAAACATAATTTAAGAAAAAAATATTTTAATCCTAATGGATAAATAATGGTCATGTGAATTACAAATTAATAAAAATTAAGATTTATAGACATAATAAAATTTCAATTTCAATTTTAATTTTTCAGAGTTAGTAAAGCTATGAAGCCTTTTTTTAAAAGAAAAAAAACTAGTTCTATAAGTAGTTGTGGCACTTCAAAATATCATATTAATTTAACAAGATACAAACAATTTATCAAAATATTCTTGGGAAGACAAGTAAACTATTATAGAACAATTTGCTAGCTAAGTAGCATTGTCATACTACCCAACTTTCCCACCATGAAGCTAAGATACAAAACAAAACAAAAAATAGAAACTAGTTGAACAAGGCTATGCTTGAAAGCACACTCATTTCTTACTTTCAATCCTCATGCAATGATGCTCAAAACTAAAGGAGATCGAAAAAGATAGAATGTTAAGGTATTGTCATATTTATAAGAAAGAATGTACTCATAATACACATCATGTTATGATAATTCCAATAATTCCAAAACTAAGATCATGAAAAAATGGTAGAAAAATAAAATTATTAAAAATCATGTAAAATATTTGAATAAGAAAAATTGAAAAGAAACCTGAATTTAAGCTTGGAACTATCAATGTTGTAAAGAAGAAGGTCCAACTTCTACTGTGGACTTTAATGCCCTCATCGTGAATGATACCTCTAGTAATTTCATCTATATTGATTCTACTACCTCACATCATTTTATGGAAAATTTATCATTACTATCAAACATAAATAATATGCCAATCACATTATGTAAGAATAGGATACAACCATTTGATAAAAATTTATAAAAGTGGGGACTTAACAATTTTAAGACTAAAATTGAAAGTTTTTGCCTATAATAATGAATTTTCCATGATCTTAATTTCAGTATATCAGTTAACAAATGAAGGTTTAAGTATTGAAGTCAAACAAATTAATCATGACATGTCCTATTGCATGATACACTATAACAATGATGTTGTAGCTTATGGTGTTACATGCAATGCTATATTCAAAATGGTGAATCACCAAGTTGAAAGATTGTATACAACAAGAAATACAAATTCGTTCAGAAAGTGGCACTCAGGACTTGGGCATGTGAATGTGAAGACCTTAAATAAAATGCATTAATTTTATCTTAAAATTTCTAAATTTGATGATAATAAAGTATTTAACTATGATTCTTGCAAGTTTGGAAAAATGCACCATCCACTATTTACATGACACCATAAGATAAAAACTACAAAATTTCTTGAAATTATACATTTAGATGTATGTGATCCTTTTTCATCATAAGAAATAAAAAATATTTTATTATTTATGTTAATTATTTTAGTTGAATAACATGGCTTTATAAAATTATCCTAAATTCACAAGTGTTGAAAAAATTCAAACATTTTAAAATAAGGACTAAAAATGAAAAGAATGTTAAAATAAACATATTACAATTTAAATGTGGTGATGAATGTATCTCAAATGAATTTAAAAGGTATTATAATGATCATGGTATAGAGTAAGAGTTCATGGTGCCATATACACCACAACAACATAGAGTTATAGAAAGGAAGAAGAACTCAATAATTGAAATGATAATATGCATGTTAAGTGATGCTCAAGTGCCCAAAACATTGTGGATAGAAGCTTTATTCATTCAAAGAAAAATAAAAATTTGCACAGTTGCAAAAATGTAGAATAAAAAAATTTCACTAGTTATATCATATAATATTGCCTGAATTGAACATCTAGAAATAAAAATATTTGTGTTTGAAGCTTACCAAATTAATTACTAAAATAAAAAATAATAATTAAGTAAAATATTAACATATAATAAATAATATTAATTGAAAATGATCCTTGCAATATCATAGTCCAAATAGCATAGACAACAATTTCCTATCTCTCATACTTTAATATTTATTCACAAAAATAGGTACATGGCTCAAGTATCGTAAAAGTGTACAAGGTTTCCATTTTACAAAAATTATGTTTTAAGTTTAAAGGCTCCATTTTGTACAAAATTGATTCACTTTTTATTCCATGTCCCTTTTTCAATGTTTATTTGGCTACTCTGGGCTCTTTGGAGAAGTTAAAACCTCTCCAATATGAAAGGTTATTTTATTTCCCTCTTCATGAAGCATAAAAGTTGTAGGCCAAAAGTCTCAATTTCTATTTATTCAAAAATATTTTGAGTTTAGAAATGTCACAAATTGTTCAAAAATTTAGATAAAATCTAACAATCCAAAGAATATATATTTTATTGAGGCATCTTTGAAGACTAACTCTTGGTTACCCTTACTATCAAAGGAATATACCAACAAGTCTTGGAATAAACCTTACTACTATCATCAAATTATCCTTTTTTATTATTTAATTTCCAAATATATCACAAATTTGTTCAACAAAAATCTAAATAGTATATACTTTATTTAAGCATCTCCAAAGGCTAGCTCTTGGTTATCCTCATTGCCAAAAGGACACAATGACAAATCTTAGAATAACCTCACTAATATCATCAAATTATCCTCATGACCCCATTCAAGCTATTTATGATATATTATTTTATTATATTTCAAAAATCCAAAAGATTTCAAAAATAGCAAAAAATTCATAATAGCTAAAATTTCACAAAAGTTCTCACAAAAGCTAGTTCATATCAAGACTTAATCCAAAATAGTCATAAAATATCTAAGAAGCAAGCTCAACAAATTTTCCACAATTTTAAAAATTCACTAAAAAGTAAAAATAATTTTGACAAGATTATAATATATTTCCATATAAAAATAAGTTCAAACTCACAAAAATTTGGCAAAATCTTAATATAATAATTAAAATCATTGAAAGAATAACAAAACAAAGTTAGATAGAAAGAAAGCATACAAAATCCACAACAAAATAGAAATGTGACATAAAAAGGAAAGTAAAATAATTTTCCTTATAGAATCCACAACAAAATAGAGTAACTACACAAAAAAGAAAGTAAAATAAACATTTTTACTTATGCTGGTAGGGTTTTCAAAATCTTCTTATTTTCTTTCTTTCTCTAAGATACCCAAAATTAGCCTTATACTTTACTTTAAGCCAACACATCACAAACTCTCTATGAAATGCAATGATATATATCCAAGGCCATAATCAAATTATAAGGAAAAAATCACATATAGCATGATACTTGGACTTAGCATGTGTTTAGAAAGGAAAGAAACATGTTTTAAACAAAAGAAACTAGGAAAAAATTAGCTTGAAATGAAGAAATATGGTTGAACTTTATCTTTTCAAGTTTGAATATTCATATTAATCAAAACGCTGAGTGGAAACTAGGGTCATAAGCATATCATTACTACTAGATGGAATCATACATACTAATGAGACATGAAATCCTTCATAAAAAATAAAAATATACATAAGAACTCATTCATAAAAATAAAAGGGCTTACTTATCATAGCCCTTGATAACAACAACGCTTTTTAATGATGCCTGATTTGAATTTCTTAATATTAGAATGTTTCATGTTTATAGTATTAGAATGTTTCAACTTCCATCATTATTTCTAAAGGTGTTGTAACTGTAATGATCTTGCTTTGTAAAATGCTCAGTGTTCCCTCTATGTTAAGCTTCCTATACTCTTTTTCACATTTTTTCAATAGTTTTCATTCAACCTTCACTCAAGAATTATATAAATACATGCACTATGTAAACTTGCAAATGCATATCTACAGCAATCTTCTTTTGCCTAATTATATTTTCTTTTCCATTGTTCTTCATTTTTAACATGGTATCGGAGCATGGTTCTTTAATTTTTGGTTTGCAAAATCATTCTATGAGGGTGTGATCATTTCATTATTGCAGGAACATTTTCATAATGGCATTTTCTGAAGCTTTAAGGCATCGATGACTCATTTGTAAACATTGTAAATGGACAGGCCATACCATTGAAAAATGTTACAAGCTTCATGGATATCCTCTTGGGAACAAAAAAATGGATACCTTTTGAATGATCATCAACATGTTATAAATCAAGTAGATACCTTACAGCCAAAAAAAAACTTCTTTAGGTACTTTCTCTACCTAGCCTCAGTTAATGATTCAACATCATGGATCTTTGATACTAGAACAATTGATCATATAGGTAACTCATTTTCATCTTTTTCCCTTGTTACATCCAAAGTAAATACTTTTGTAAAACTACCTAATGGTACTATTGTACCTATTTCCCATGTTGGAATTGTAAATATATCAAATTCAATACTTTTAAAGGATGTTTTCTATGTTTCTTTCTTCAAAGTCAATTTAATATCTATTAGCAAACTAGTTCGCTATATGAATTGCAAAGTAACCTTCTCTTGTGGTTGGTGTATTATATAGGATCAAGCCTTGAGGAAGATAATTGAAGTGGGTAAAGATATGAAAGGCCTATATCTTCTTCATCCTTCTACCAAGGTTTCAAATAACTCCCATAAAGATCCTTTTCATTTTGTACCTATTGTTTTCTTATTTAATTTATGGCATAAAAAATAAGGACATTTATCTAGTACTCTCTTACACTGATTAGTCAAAATAACATCTAAAATTTCTATGTTTCATCCATCACATTATGGTATTTGCCCAATTGCTAAACAAGCTTGATAACCATTTCCTTCAAGTTCAATTTCAAGCACTACATGTTTTTAGCTAATTCATTGTGACATATGGGATCCTTACAAAACACATTCCCTCACTGGTGCATTGTACTTCTTGACTATAGTTGATGATTTTACTAGATGTACTTGCATGTTTGTTATGTGACAAAAAACTAAAACTTGTTTTTTATTGAAATCGTTTTATACATTAGTTGAAAGACAATTTAGTAGTAAAATATAACAAGTTCAAAGTAATAATGGTATTGAATTTAGTGTGCATTCTTTTTAACAAGAAAAAGGTACATTCATCAATGCAGTTGTGTTGCTACCCCATAACAAAATGATGTAGTTTAATGAAAACATCGACACCTTCTTAATGTTGCCTATGATTTAAAGTTTCATGCTAATCTACTTTTACATTTTTTGGGGGAATGTATTCTCACTGTTGCCTATCTTATTAATTGAACTCCCACACTGATTTTATCTAATCAAACCCCTCATGAAGTTCTTTTTAATTGTAAACCTTTCTATTCTCATCATAGAGTTTTTAGATGTCTATGTTATGCTAATATGCTTATTGATAAAAGATCAAAATTTGATCCATGAGCTAAAAAATGTGTTTTTCTTGGTCATCCTTATGCTAAAAAAGGATACAAGCCATTTGACTTGGATACCCAAAAAACCATCATTACTAGGGATGTTGTGTTTAATGAAAACATGAAACATTCAATATTCATTCATCAGTTTTGGCTTGTCCCATCCATTGAGAAACCATCAATGATTGATAATGAACAAACCTCCAACAACATGCCTATATTACATTCCATACCAAGACAATCCACCTACATTTGACATACTCCAAGTTATCTCAAAGATTATAATTGTCAACTTGTTATTCATTCATCAACCACTTTGTCATCTTCGTCATCGACAAGGCCTATAGTAAGCACCACTTATTCCATTTATAATTTGTTTCATATAGAAAACTCTCACCACAACATCAAGCCTATTCTATAGCTATTTCATCTCATAGAGTGCCAAGGACTTTTTCTTAAGCAATTAAGGATTCAAAATGGTGGGAAGCAATAGTAGTAGAGATTCATGCATTGGAGCCCAACGATACTTGGACACTTGCTTCTTTACCTCATTATAAAAGGACATGTCCTTTTTTATTTCCAATGGAGTAGAATTTGAAGCTTAATAGAAATGACGACGTTTATTGGACGATCCATCATCATATCACCACCTTGTGGGACATCGATCACTTACTCTAACATTACATATTTAGTTCATACTTTAAGTCAATTCTTAGATCAACCTTGGCGACCTCATCTTGATGCAACTCATAGAATTCTTAGATATCTAGAGAAAGCACCAAGTCAAGGAATTTTACTCTCTTCCTCAAGTCCTCTTCAATTACGTGCATATTGTAATTCTGATTGGGCTATCTATACTAATACTTGTAGATCTGTTACTGGGTATTGAATCTTTCTTGGAACTTTTCCACTTTTATGTAAATCAAAGAAACAATCCACTGTCACTTGTTCCTCTGCTAAAGCAAAATATCATGCCATGGCAAGCACTTGCCGTGAACTCACTTGGCTTTTCCATCTATTAAAGGATCTACAAGTATCTTGTCTTCAACCAACAACTTTATGTCGTGAGTGAAAACAAGGCTCCTCGACATATCGCTACTAATCTAGTATTCCACAAATGAACCAAACATATTGAGATTGACTGTCACATTGTTTGTGAAAAGATACAATTTGGAATGGTTTAAATAGCTCATGTGCCCATTGCACATCAAGCTATTGATCTCTTCACAAAACCTCTTGGAGCTCTTCAATTTTAACATTTACTTGGCAAGTTGGGTGTTCTCAATATCCACACTCCAACTTGAAGGGGGTATTAGAATGTTTTATGTTTACAGTATTAGAATGTTTCAATTTCCATCATTATTTCTAACTCTGTTGTAACTGTAATGATCTTACTTTGTAAAATTTCCTCTACTCAGTGTTTCCTTTATGTTCAGTCTACTGTCCTCTTTTCTACATTCTTTGGATGATTTCCATTCAACCTTCACTCAAGAATTGTATAAATATGTTCACTGTGCACCTGCAAATGTAGATCTGCAGCAATCTTCTTCTGCCTAATTATATTTTATTTTCTATTGCTCTCCATTTCCAAAACTTAACTTTGTCAGGACTCTGAAGCTGTTCATTTACGTTTGATCAAATTGGCTGGTTAAGCGAATTTCCCTTATGCCACACTCTTAGGATTTAAAGTATTAAATCCAATGTCTATAAAACAATCATCTGGGAAAAGGTAGCGTTTTCGAATACCAAAAGAAAAGTAATTATGGTCTATCAAATACAAAGTCTATGATCCTGAAAATACGTAGACGTAAACATTCTACGTACATCCAGACTTCAAGTCATGCTGAATAATCTCGCTGAATAATCTCGTATGATTTGGCAAAAAGATATAAATTCATTCGACTGTAATCATTATACAATTAGCAAACTTTTCAAAGTGATAGTTTTCTGAAAAAGTCAGAGCATTACTATGAAAATATACTGTAAAATGAAATTATAAGATTGTAAGAATAAGAAAAGATCTTATGCTGCTGTCGTAACAGCAGAAATACAAACTCTATCGGTTTCTTTTAAAACAAATAAAAAACCCATAAAACATCAGTGTTATGACTGTAAACTTATCAGTGTCCCCGGTAAACTGCCACTTCAAAGCAACTCCGTCGGTCTTTGCGTTTATCCGGAGACATTATCCTCGTGGCATATGCGCCAGAATCTCCTCAACTGCGGTTTCATGATCATCCTTGCGGGCCAGAAACAGGGCAGTCTCTCTAAAAAACTTTTACTCGTTGGACCAAATTTGCGTATGACTTGAAGCAAGCATTAAACAATTTGTCTAGGTCCTTCGTGCAGCACAGTGTTTCCCATGAAGATCCAGAATAGTTTTGCCAATCTCAACATTTCCTTGCGATGCAGAAGTGCAACACGATCTTTTTTCGATCATAGTTAAGTGCATAATGAGTTGTTATCGTAGTGGGCTTGGCCAAGTCACAGATTGGATTCTATTAAATAATACTAAGTTATAAATTTTAAAGTGTACCTATACTACTAAGTAATACTAACTTATAGATTTCAAAATGTACCTACGTCCAGCATCCCTCTTTAAACTGTTGCTTCTCTGATTTACCATGGCAGGGAAGTCGTTAATTTTTATTTTTTTATATGTAAAATATCTCCTAAGCATTCTGCAAACGATTTCAGCGTTGAGAAAAAATTTGGGGTGCACGTTGTTCGAATCATCCAAGTCTACCAAATCATAATAGCGTTCTTGTGAACAAAAATGAATGACAAGTACCACTACCTAATAATATCTGAAAATTATTGAAATAAACCTGCGGGGATAGCTCAGTTGGGAGAGCGTCAGACTGAAGATCTGAAGGTCGCGTGTTCGATCCACGCTCACCGCAATAACAAGAATTTTTAGTTGCTCTCCATCTAAGCGGAGGATTACTTGCCGAATTCCATCGAGATTCGAAAACAATTATCAAGGGGACAAGCGCCGGCCATTGATTTTGAATGGCAAAGTAACGTGTCGTATCGTATCCGAGCGAAATTTCCGAAATGTTTTAAAAATAGCAGAAGAAGATATGCATGTTGCAAGCACGCGTGGAAAGCGTACATTTTTGTAGCTAGCAAGCGCCTGTTGTGAATGCAAAAACAGATTCAGATACGCAAATTCGTCAAGAACGGCATGCAGATAAAAGAAAAGGATTATTGTGCCTACCGGGAAAACAGCGGAATCATGTGCACAGCAACATCAACAAGGATCCAGCTCTGCACACGAAATCCTTGCAGTTCCCGAAGCTATAAAAATCTCTGAAATAACCAAATCCAACTAAATCAACCGATCCAAACACGAAATCCATGCAGATCCAAACGAAGCCATACTATAAAAAATATCTCTGAAATAACCAAAACCCAAACGATCCAAACAACAGCATGGCTCAAAGCACAAGACTGCAAGGCAAACATGAGCAGCCACGGCTGGGGCTGCTGCTGCTGCTAATTCTTTGCTGCATCTGCGTATGCAGGGCAAACTTGGGCGCGAGCGAGACCAAGGCAGAAACGAATATATACGTGGTAAATGTGGCAGACTGGGAAAAGCCGAGGAGCTTCGCGACGACGCATGAGTGGCACGAAGCCATGCTTCAGAAGCTTTGCCCTGGAAGCCGCCTCGTTTACGATTACTCCAATGTCGCCACCGGATTCGCAGCTGAGCTTACGCAGGCGCAGGCCCAGCGACTCCTGAAGAACCCCCACGTTCTGTCCATGCACCCCCAACGCCTTTATCACCTCCATCGCCCTCGCCCTTCTGCCTTTCCCGTCTCCCCACATCACCGTTGATGATGATTAAATTAATTGATTGTGTGTGTGTGTGTTGGACTGGTTTCTTCGATCCACTCTGTTTACATCGCGTTAGTCCCACCGACAGTTACAGAATCTGAATGTTTTAAGAAGATCAATTTCTGAGCAACAAAATGCTTCATCCAAATCGCGGTTCTGCCAAATTATCACGGACTGAGCGCTTCGGATTCTTTAAATCGCGATTTCGAAAAACAATTTCTTGAAAAAAACTTTTGCCACTTAATTTTAATACCTGATGAGCAGATTCCGAAGAATCTCTAATTATAATTTTAGTTGCCATCGTAAAACTTTCGCATCTGCTTTCACAATTCGAAGTCCTGTGAATTACGGTTCTTAAAAGAAAACTCTGCAATTCTTAAAAGAAAATTCTGCAATTCTAAATCTTGCGAAGCATAGAAGCAATTCGATATGGCGCCTTGCTTCTCTTTCGGTCTTTCCCAAGCGCCAGCAACTGATTTTCAATGCATCCGCCAACATCTCACGGAAATAGAGGCAGTATTTTACGGAAGTAAAAAAATAAAAATTTTGAAGGAATACTTGATTTAAATTTTAAACATTCCAGTCCTCGAGAACTTTCTGTATCAATCTCATGAATGTGGTAGATGCATTAGTGAGCCCAAATGGCATCACCAGATCCAAAAAATCCATTGTGTGTCTTGAAAGTTATCTTTCATTCATCATTGGGCCTTATTCTAACTCTTCAAATCATTTTTGCTGAAAATGTCAGCATTGGTAAGGACATGAAGGATATCATCCATCCTTGAAATAGGAAACATGTACCTCAATGTTATCATATTCAATGTCCTAGAATCAATGCACATCCTCCATTCATTTCTATTTTTCTTTGGCACTAGCATGGGAGGAACTACACAAGGTGAAATGGATTTCCTCATAAAACCATTTGCAAGTAACTCTATTTGCCTTTTCAATTCAACCCACTTATTTGGTGCCATCTATAAGCCTTCTCATTTGGAATGGTAATACTAGGAATAAAATCAATATGATACTGAACATTTCTCATTGGCGGCAATCCATTCAATTTCTCCTTGAAAGCCTTGGGAAATTTCTTCTTCAAGCCTAGCACACCTGTTGGAAGTTCAACCTGCACATCATCATGGTTAGTAGTAACTATTGTCACAACAACAAAACTAAAACCTATTTCATCATGTTCCTTAATGTATTCCCTCTTTACTAGAAGGATTAAGAAAGCAATTAGTAAGCTTTGCGACCTCACTTGTTTAGCTGTCATGGGAATCAACTCATGGATTTCATTAGATCTAGATACACTCCATACATTTCTTGCTTCATCAAACTGAGCACCATTGTTAAAATTCCAAAGTCTACCAAGAATTACATCTGCAAAGTATATTGGAAGCACATCATACTTCACAACATCACGAAAACATCCAATTTTAAATTTCAAAAGTACATTGTTCCCTTACCTCTTTGGAAAAATCTCTAGACAACCAATGCACTTTATAAAGTTTAGGATGAGAATTAGTTAAAAATCCTAATCTAGTAAGTACCTTAGAAGAATAACATTTTTTGGGCTCCCCCATTAATTAAAACATGAATCCATTCCCCACTAAACAAACATCTAGCCCTAATCTGAAACAATAGTTTTCTATTAGGGTGATTTTCTTTATTTACATTTGCCATGAATATATAATAATTTAATTTAGAAAAATTTTCAATTTTTGGAGCATTAAAAATACCTCTCTAAAGACCTTAGCTTGGTGTTGCCTCCACCTCCATGGTTTGTACACCCTTACCCTTGACTACCTTGTGAAGTGGACATTCCTATTACTTGTGTTCCCATCCTCCACACTTGAAGCAATGAATTTTGGATGAGCTATTTCCTTGATCCTTGACTACCTTGCCTTAGTCCTTTTTGGCTTTGCCCTTTTCATCACCTCTTTCAATCTTCTTTTCATGGTTGGCATCCTTGTATTCAGATATGGAATTGGATCCCTTCTCCTTCTCCTTGGAAGTTTGTTTGCTCTTGTTTTAAAATCTGCTTAATTTCTATTTAGCCTTGAGTGCCAAATCACAAGCCTCATCAAGGGTTTATGGCGCATAAAATGATAACTCCTGCTGATAGGTCACTTTGGGACCTCTTAAAAAGATTGAAGCTTGTTTATATTCCTTCCATTTTACCTTATCTTGATGGAATAGATGACAAAATTCGATGTTGATGAGTGATGAGTAGATCCTATCCCCAACCATACAAATCACTAAGTGTTTATGCACAATCTGGTCAAATTTTGTGGACTTATAGGATTTTAAGCATACTAGTCTCTAGGAAGTGAAACTAACCATTGCAATCATTATCTTTACAATTACACTTATGAAATGCAAAGGTATGATTAAGTGCAACCGAGGCATATGATTTTTATCATTTTTATGTTTTATGTTTTAAGTTGCCTAAAGATAAAGAATAATGAATAAAATAAAATAACTAAATTGCTAATTTAATCTAATCAACTACACCTAACTAATCCTAACATAAGCATCCATTCCCATTTTCCGTACATATTATGAACACATTTAATGCTACTAGGTTACCAAACATTAAGTGTTACTGGGATTACCAAGTGCCAAGTGTATGTTCAAAGTGGTTGTACTTATGTGCTTAATTAATCGCTATTTAATTTAGCTTAATTACTTAAAGCATTAAAGGAAATTGCATAAAACATTAAATGCATAAAGAAACAATTAATCTATTTCAAAGTGTTGTAAGGTTTATCAGAAAGCTCATATTTATTGTTGCACACACTACCATGCTTAGGTACAATAATGCTCGAATAAAGATCCATACACTCTTTGACTCCTACTGTGGGCACTTGGAAAAATATTCTAACTCTCAAGTGACAAAACTATAAGAGCTCAGTTGCAACTATGACTAAAGATTCCATAAACATGACGAGTGAGTGTGTATTTATAGGCAATAATAGATATTACGTTGATGAGACCATGTCAATGCATCAAATCCCAAATTGATGGGACCACATCGATGGGGTCACATCGACAAAGCCTTCTCAATGGGACCTAAGAAAACATGACTCATCATACCACCATGACTAAATAAAAACTTTTCCTTGAGTAAACAAAAGAAAGAACAAGTTTCTTACAAATTTTTGTGAAGGTATGGGATTATTGACTAACTACTAACATACACAAACACAACATACATGAACAAACACCAAGTGCCTGAGTGTATAGAACTACAACCATTACAAAATTTTGGTGTTTAGGACAACAAAATTAAACACTAGCGCAAAAATTACAAACACAACTCCTCTGATGACATGAAGATAAGGAAGAAGTTCAAATGGTCTTAAGTGGTGGAGGCTCCTAAGGTTTTGAAGCACCTTCTCCTGCTTTAGGTTCTTGCGATGGTTGAGGCGGTTGTGGTTGTCCTACAATAGCTGTAACCTTTAGAGAAAGATGGAAGCCATCCAATAGTGCGTCCATCTTTATCTTCTTACTCATGGGATCGCTCATAGTCCTTGTGCATAATAGCAAATGTGGGTTAGTGTGGAAACATCCCAAAGACTAGGCATTATTGGGAATAGCTCCTTCACATTTTTGAACTAAGCAAAGAAAATTTTGCATTCAACATCAAACACCTTTACTGCATTTTGTAGCTCCTAGTAGTCACTTAGTCTCCTAGTAAGGTTCTTAGCTATGTATTGTTGATCAATGAAGTGCTACCTAAGAACCTTGAGTTCTACATTTGCCACCTCAGGCTTTGACTTAGTGTCTCTTTGATGCTGGAACTAGGCTTTATACAACAAGTACGAATTGGCCACATGTTTCTCTAATTCAGATTATGGTCATTTGGTAGTCAGCATTATTAGATTTGCATAATAGAGATTGACAAGCTCCATGTACTCCGTCATCTCCTCGATTTGTAGCTCCTTCATGTTGATCTCATCCTTGTTGTAGTAATTGAGCCCATCAAAGATAGGTTGCTAGACATCTCCTCCTTCCTTGAGCTACTAGAGGGCCTCATTAACTTTTGCCTTTACCATCTGAAATTTTTTTAATTGATTTATTTTTGTAGACCAAATTGATCTCTATAGTGATCTTTGACTCTCTCAAATTTGATAGCCTCATTTTTCTAGGTGGCTATGTCTATTGTAGATTTCTGGTGAAGGGCTCAAACTTCCTTCATGGAGAGATTTTTATTTTCAACTACTAATCTCCTTAGTTCCATGTTTATTCTAGCTAGCTACTCTTGCTATTGATGGATGAAATCTTTCATTTGTTGCTTTTGCACACCAACATTTTGCAGGTGGTGATTCTCTACAGTTAGGGAAATATTCTCCTAGTGAGTTTGATCCAAGGCCTTTTGGATATTGTTCATGATGTCATCAGCCAAGAATTGATCAAAAATTATTGTCTCCTTTATGTCCTCAACCTTCTTGAGCTTTTGCTAAAGTTGTTAAAAAGATTTATCATGGATCGACATAGGATTGAGAAGTGCAGGATCAGCAAGGCATAGGATTAATTTAGTAACCTTTATAGCTAGGTGTTGGTTTTGAGCCTAGGCTATTTTGAGTTTCTCCTTCATGCATAATCCATTTCCCCCTTCTATAAGCTATGATTGGGTTGCAGTGATTGTATTTAGAAGTTCAAAGACATCTAAAATTAGTTTCCTAGTTCCTACCTATCAATGTAGCAACTCTTTGTGCTAGGCTACACTTAATTTGCTACAAAATAATCTGGCAAATGTCTATACATCTTGAAATGCAAAAATGTCTAGTACAGACATCGTAGGTAAGTTTAATGCCTTAGTAATTCTATCAGCAACCACCTCTACTACTATCTCCTACTCATGGTGCCGCATCATCAAGATGGTTTCCCCCTCACCCTCCTCCAGATGCATCGAGAAAGTAGCAACATTTCTAGAGATGTCTAGGAATTGATGTTGTTGTGAGAGAGAGACTGTTACCTCTCAGGTGCTAGGATTCAATCTCATGGGTAGTTGCATTCTTTGGGTTGAAAAGATTGACCCACCTCTTTCTGTTTGGTTGATGGTTTGAGCCACTTTGTTAAGGTGACTCATTGTTAGGTGATACATAGATGGATCACCATCACTTTTTCCTACTCTGTACTTTTGCTAATGCAAGATTTACTCTTGGATCTCATGCATTCGTTCAAGGATAGTGTGGGACTCTGGTGTTGTTTTGTGAGTAGGTAGTGGAGGTGGTGGTTATTGCTACTCTTCCTTGGTTGTGGTAGGGGTCTTATCCTTTATCATTTTTACTTAAGAGGTAGAAGGAGTATGTTGGAGTGTATCATTGGCATAGTGAACAATTCCTATCCTTTTACATAATTTTTTGATGAGGTAGGGAAAGAGTAGGGCCTTCCTTCCACATTCATTTTTCTTTAATAGCTTCTCTATCTCTAGATAGATTATTTATTGAAGATTTACATGGAATGTTTCACTTAGAGCAACACACACACATAGGTGGAGAAGGTAATCACCTTACTGGTTCTCATCGTTGAATTAAGGCGATAGGCCGCTATCTTAAAATATACACAGTTCGCCAAGGTGAGTGTGCCACACTCCTTGTTATCCACTTCATATTATCATTAGGTTCACTCCTTATTTACCTTTAGGTCTACCTATGTAGAGATCTCTACTAGGTTTGTTCTAATATTAGGCAACCCAGGCCCTGTGCAGTAGCTTCCATCGAGTAGGAGACTTGAATGTCCTTGATCTTCATACCGGCTCCCACGTACCTAACATTTCAAAATAGATATGTCTCTCCCATGTACCATTCTCCATTGGAAGTGATGATTGATCACATGGGAGTGTTTTAAAACTATGTTTTGACTTTTGATGAAGCATGTTCTAAGAATGGTACAAAGTTTAATTCTTGAAGAACTAAACATTGGCTATCACAATGCTTGATCTAATTAAGGTAGTCTTGAGTTAATGTGACCTCAAGTCTTGGCATCAAACCCAGTGCCTCATCTTGATGGGATTATTTTATTACGGCCACTTCCTCAGGAATCTATCCAATAGATTCCACTTCAGGCTCCTCCCAAAGACATCCTGTTGCATGAGTTTCTATTACCTACTCTTAGGCTTGCTCTTGCTACTTTCTTACAGCTCTTTGTCATTTGTCCCTTGGTTGAGATGGTTCTCCTTCCTATGGGCATTTTATTCTAGGTGTCATCTGTAATCACAACATGACCAAGGATTAGTACTTAATGTGTAACTTTGAAACATTTGGAATACCTTATCTTTTGGGGTAGTTATACTTGGCTAAGTTGTGATCATGACCTATTTGATTATTTTTTATATTCTTTTATTATTATCTAATTAGATAGGTTACAGAAGTGTGCTAGAAGGGTTTAGCTCTCATAGGTTAGTAATTTAATATTATTTTATTTATTAAACTCATAAGGGAGTTAGAAAAATTTTGAAATTATTTTTGTCAAAAACCTAAGGTTTGTGGCCCCCATGATGTAGAGCATACCTTTGGAAGCTACAGGGCTAAAGAATGGAGTGAATTGGACAAATAGTTTGAAAGTTATGAACTCTAAAAGGTTTTGGGCTCTAAAAAATTGCAAAAATTCCTCTTATTTGAAGCAAATGGCAAAAAATTCCTAAGTGGTGAGTGCTATTTATAAAAATTTTCCCATATGTTGACTAGGCCTTGTCGATAGGGCCTAGTCGATGTGGTTAGTTGTGTTGACTAGGTCTAGTTGATGTAGTGATTGATCATGGTTAACCAAATTAAAATTTAAAAAATATAAAGAGTTTTTGAATGAAATTGGAGTCGAATGAAAGCCTAAAAATCCAAGAATACAATGAAATACATGAAGAGGATTTAAGAGTTCACAAAATATGGAGAATGATTGGAGAAATGCCTTAAGAAGCACACTGGTGGATGCAACTGATGGGAAATGCAAAATGTCTAAGGATAAGGGACTTAACTAGTTCAACTAAGAGCTATCCAAGTGGGTCTTCCCCATAGTAGGGTTAAGCCCTTTTTACCCTTACATATCCTCAAATAAGAAGTTTGTGAATCCCATAGTTGATTAATGGTTATGAAAAGTGATGAATCATTGTTTGCCAAGCCCTAATATCAGATACTTGATATTGAGTACGCAATATCGTAGCCTGGATAATGATATTGAATACACGATATCATGATTCCTGTGTTGGCCTATAAATATAGCACTTAGGTGCATAGGAAGGGAGTCTTTTTGGTAAGTTTTAGGGTAGAGTTATTTTGTTAGTTTTTAGTTCCTTCCCAAGTGCATGCCAATAGTGTGATGATTGTAATTGTATGGAACCTTTGTTTGAGTGTAATGTACTTGGACACACACACAGTCAACAATAAAGATCGAGATTACTCCATCATTGCAACATTTACTTCATTTTAAATTGTTTAATTTTTAATTATTATTTATTATTTTCTTAGTTAATATTTCTTTATCATCATTTACTATTCTTGTTGTTAATGCAAAATGATCACATCTTAATCACGAACATTTAAGTGTAACTATTTGGTAACCTAGTAGTATATCTAGTAGTGGTCAAGTAATGTGTTCTTGGTAATCCTAGAAGTAGTACACAAAGTCTAAGATGCGTACAGATGATTAAGGATGGATGCTCATCGCACTTAGGCTAGCTTAGATTTTTCTTCTTGTTACTTATTAGTTTACTCAAGTGTTCCTCATTATCTTTAGGAGTAGCATAGTATTAGAAATCCCATCATGCACCTCACTCTAGACTAAACCATGTGTGACAAAGAAAATACTAGTCTAGGTAGGAAGACTGCAAACTGCTATCAATGTTTAACTATCTAGGTGCCACCACTAGTCCATTTGCAGAGTTCAACTAGATTGTGTGTACACACTCATATTCATATGGTTGAGCATAGGGATACCTCGTCGCTCATCATTGGCACCATTGCTGGGGATGGTGCTAGTTATCTACATTAGTTATATCATATAAGATCGCTGCAATAAAGTATTGTTGATATATCTTTTAGAAAGAAATTAATTTCAAATAAGTCACACACAATTCACAACAATGTCTCTCTCACCAAACAATGATAACAAAACAACTAGCGAGGAAATTCCTTGGAGAACCAATGAAATATATGACAATGAAGAAGTTTGGAGTACTTAATCTTATGCAAGGGTCTCATATGTTCATGGACACCCCAATGATACTCAAGGACTCTTATCATCCAACTCAGATACCTTTAGTGAGGATGGGACATCCCATAGAATGAGGGGGCTCGTAAGGCCTAGGACCTTCTCAATGGTTAACAAGAATTTATCTAGGGATGATTGGGAGACTTACAAAAGTCATGATGAGTCTTTCAGTTCTTTATCTTCCTCTACTGCTTCAATGTTAGGTCATGACATGGATGACCATTTCTTAAGAGGTTGGCATAGAAATAAAAATTGAACCCACAAGCAAAGGTAAGAATGCCAACATGAACATAGACAACATCGTCCTACCTCACAAACTCATGAATTACTTAGTGACAATGAATCCTTACTGGCCACTAAGAGCCTAATACATATGCAATAGGCTATTCGAATATCCCATAGGCATCATAAGGAAATTCATCTACCCAAGCTTAATTTGAACAACTTTCCCAAGTTTTTAGAAGGCTATGATTTAGAACCACAACATCATTTACAAGCCTTCTGTGATGTTTGTGCATGGAACAATATTGATAATAGGTGGTAAAGACTTAAGCTCTTTCGCATGACACTTGTTGGCTAAGAAAAAGTATGGTGTAGGACTTTAAAACCACAATCAATTCATTGTTGGTCGACAATAGTATCACTCTTCAATGAAAGATATCAAACCTAAGCAAGAGTATCAACCTTGAGGAGAAAATTCCAAGAATGGAAACAAGCGCAACATGAACCCTTGGACATGGCCTTAGAAAGATATTTCTCACTATTAAATAACTGCCTAGGTCATGTGTTCTCTAAGGAAAGGCTAGTGTATCACATCTTGAATGGGCTCCATAATGAAATAAGGGAGACCCTAGGGATGTATGCCCAGGTCAACTATATGAACTATGAATCCATCAATTCCAAGAGCTTATTAAGTAGGTAATCAAAGAAGAAGGAAAAATAGTCAAATGGAAGAATGTTAAAAGATCTTAATAGGGCCAAAATCTTAAAATAACAAAGGTCCATGAAGAGGAGAAATCAACTCACCTCAAGGAGGTGGAATCATCTCCATCTTTGTCAATACTAAAATCACTAGATGAGATTGAGGCAAAGATTAGTAAAATGATGGAACAGGTACATGAAAAATGTGGAGAATATGCAAACTTTGTTAGAGGTAGAACCACACAAGATCACTCCAACAACCAGAACAAACAAAGGATGCCAAACTTAGAAACAAGATAGAACACCATTCATCAATCAGAAAGAAGGGTTGAAGAAAATAAGGATAGAAACTCAACTGCAAATCATTAGTATTAATGTAATTTTTGTTTGTACAATCACCCTAAAAGTCAATGCCTAGTATTGTCACATTTACATAAGCATTAGAAAGGAATGTTACATCCAGATTTCATACAAAAGTATCATGTCCAACTGCAGTGGCAAAACCCCCAGTTGTGGGGGAGGCCACCACTAAGTAAACCACACCCTTCGTATACCCCAACCCCAAATTCTTATTATGTTCAACATCCTGTTTCTCGAATTAGATCAACATCCTCTACTTCACCTCATTATTATAATTCTCCCAAGTATTATCAGCCCATATCCTCTCCCATGAGATCACCACCTCAGGTTCCTTCAACTTCTCCTTACCCTCAATATTATCATCCTTCACCTCCTTCTACATCACCACCAGTTGTGCCAAAAGGTTTTGCACCACAGCCCCAACCCATGAAAATTACTTATGTTGATACTATCAATAGTAGTGGAGGTCCTCCACAACATTGAAAGTGTCCTTTCTTTAGGCATGCCCATAGAAAGAGATAGCATAGTTCTGAAACCACTACATCATTCAACTCAGCACAAGTCCAGCGCTATGATGCATCTTCCTTATCGAACTCAATTCTTCTTGTTACCTCATATGGGCCATCAATTAATGCTTCAACAACCATGTGGCCCAATGGATATAACCACGTAGGAAGACATATTAATCCTTGCATACCATCTTATGGTCACGGGTGCCATAGTGGGTTAACTCCTTATCACATGACCACATCTTCTAATCTGCCTCACTATGCTTACTTCAATCAAGTGTGTGAACCCCAATTTGGGTACATTCCTACCACCAAATCAAAAGACACCTAATGGTTTGGATATGACTGAACCCCAATGTTTCCAACATGCATGAATCTAAATTTTCTATTTATTAATTCTAGCCATGCCTAAAGGTTTAGTGATGGGGGACACCCCCCATTCTAATAAGTAGAATTAGTAATTTTTTTTCCTTTTCTTTGATTTTACAAATTTTTTTCTAGTTTTTCATTTTTCAAATTGTTGTTTAATCTTTTTGACAGTAATCTTATTGGTGAATAAAATACTTATGTGACTTGTCATTTGAGGTGTTGTTCTATGCTATCAAGTCTCAGGTGACTAATTATTTGGACAGTGAGCCCACAAAATCCACCCACCCATTCTATTAATAAGAGGTTTTAATCTAGGTACAATGATATTCTTATCATCATTAAAATTTAAAGTAACTTTGTACTTGTTATGCCTAGAGAAAAAACTGATGGATGAAGAGGGAATGGCCAAGGTGTGACATCAAGGAAATTTGTGGATTCTCTTTGGTGACATTTGTATGTGCTATCATGTAGCTTGGTTGTACTAAAATTGTTGTAGATCTAATGAAAAATGGATGTAAGAGTAATAAAGGTACTCAATAAAGAAACTCAATGCTATTCTAGAGGGTCCCACTGGAAATACATGCACCCATGCCTAAAGGTTGGTGGCTTCTCCAGATCACCATTGGAAACAACAAAGTGCCCAAGAAGCTAGGTAAAGCAAAAGAAAAGAAAGAAGAAAAAAATAATAAAGAAAAGATCAAGAAGAATGTGCCATAGAGAAATTCCAAATCACTCCTCCCTTGGAAAAAATGCGAATTGTTTGTATGCCTTGCTATCATGATGCTCTTATGGTTGTCCAGCATTGGATGAAATAATTTGATGTCACTAATCAAGGGCATGAACTTGGTCTTGATTTTGGAGTGAAAGGCCAATGATACATTAATCATGTCCTACAATCAGGATTCATGGTGCCCCAGGTAAGTTACCTCATGTCCCAATTTTGGCAATCCCTCCTATGATTCATTTCACCCTGCTATCCAAGTATTTCTAACTTGTGTCTTGTGTGGCATACAATTCATACCTCATCATAGTAGTATTTGACATGTGTGTGTATTGTTGCACTAGTGTAGATTTCATTCAACCCTTCTAGCACCTATAGACATTTTAAGGTGTGGTTATGTAAGGGCATGATATGTAGGAACTTGCTTTGGGGAGGACCCACTTGTGTAACTTTTGTAATTTGTACTCATTGCACCCAACCACATCATCTTATATCCTCTGAGTACTACATTACTAAATTTATTCTTTCCTTTATCATCATTTCCATCCAAATGTTCCTATGCACCACTACATGTCCTTTTTCCTCACCCTATTTACAAAATTCCTTGTATAATTCCACTTCATTACACTTTTGGTGCCTTTAGGTCTACTCAACGTTACCCTAGATCTTTCAAATTTACCTTACATCCTTCATTCTTAGCCATGAACCTTTGAAAATTTATCAATTTTGGCAAGTACCCTATTTCGAAAGTGATGCAATATCAGGTACCTAGTATAATGTCTAACGTAATATCGAGTCCACGCTAGTGCATACACAGTATCATGTCTATAAAATCTATATATATGGATCCCCCCTGCACATCAATGTCATTTTCAACTGTTCAAGTAAGGGGAGTTGTTGCAATTTTCTTCCATGAATTCTCACGTGCTAAGCATCTATCATTTAAACATCAATATCTTGCTCGTTAACACTCCGATTCTCTTTCTGATCAAACGTGCTTAAACCTAGAGTGTTTAACATAGTAATGGGGAAAGATATGGTCCAATTTGTGCATAACTTTTTCAAAATTCACTATTTCCTAAGGGATATCATAAGGGATAAGTGACCTTAAGAAATGCTAAAAACGTATGCCAAATTAATTTTATTTCTTCACCCAAACCATGGAAATTATTTTTGAAGTTACCTGATTAAATTGGACCTAACATTAAAAATTTTAAGGGGATTTTCTTGAAACTTTCTAACTCTAAATCACACTAAGTAAGAATTGAATTTATTAAAGGCAATGAGTAAGGTATAAATCAAATTTTTTTAAATGACCTTACTAATAGTTGATCCTAGTGTGATTACAAATGGCCCCTAAATGAGGATAACATGGAGGATCCACTTAGGATGCATTCAAATGACCAAGGAGAGGTAGAGGCCAAGCACCTCCCATAGAACATATAGAGGAGGAGGCAAAATCATTCAGCATCCATCAAGAATCCCCTATTACTACACAATCTGGGCATGTAGAAGGTGGAGAAGGTAGGGCACCTAAATAGGAACAACATCTCACATTGTATTCAGAATGCATTTAGGCAATTCGACAAAGGTCCATGTCAGCTGTAGTGATCGTGGAACTCAACTTTGGACCCTTTACCGAATTTTTCCTTGAGTCAGTCAAAGATTAGCTTAAAGGGTCTCCATTGTGGCCTATTCTCTTAGAGAGTGAAGAATGGTATTTTGGGGAGACGTACCAATTTTGGCATAATAAGGAAGAAGGCATCATTGCTGATATTGGTGGGATTTCAATCAATTTCTCTATCAAAGCCATTTCAAAAGTTTTAAACCTTTTGAATACACAGCCCAAGGTTGCTCACTTGTCCACTCACTCTAATGCTGATGCATGGAAAATATGGTTAAAAAGGGCATTTGACAAGGAGGATAAAACATATGGAGAGCTCACACTTGAAGAGAGAATTTATTTCAAAATTGGCACCTATCACCTCTTCCCAATAAAAGGATTAAATAGAATTTCCACCTATGTGGCCAAAGGAAGTGCAATCCTAATGGGCTAGGTTGATGCCATCCTACCCCATTTATATCTCATAGAAATATTGAGGCAGTTTGAAAAACATAAGATAGGAAATTTTGCATTACCTTTCCTTTGTCTAATCAGGAAGCTATGTCGATGTGCTGGAATTCTGGGGTATACTAATGATGTCCCCAAAAAGGCTTAAAATGCCTCATATACTGAATTACTGAAGCCACCAGCACTAAGGAAAGATGTTAGTAAGACACTGAAGCCTGAATAAGAGCAGAAGGTTGGGCCCACTACACCTCAAACTACTGGGCCTAGCCAACTTTCAAACACAAGGCCTAGTTAACAATAGGAAGCAGGGCCCATCATGAAAATTGCAGGCTAGCAACACCAATCGCCACTGCCATCACAAGATTATAGACCATCGATGAGACATCTTTCAACAATCGCAGAAATAATCAGTTAGAGAATTCATGATGAGGCCAACCTCTGCAAGATCATTGATGATACCATATAGCCCATGATCTCAATTGATCATGCACAGGGTAAGGTTTATATACAAATAGGAGGAGGGAATCACATTGGTCATAGTAGATCTCTAGAAATGTTGCATCTTTTCAAGTGAAATTAGAAACTGGTAAAGGCACTACATTAGTGGTTATGCCACACTAGGATATAGTGGGAGAAATAGATGTGGTTGTAGACCACATTAAAGAATCATTCAATGTACCTATTATGCCACCTGCGGATTTCACATAAGCATGTGATGCTCAAACCTTAGTCGGTCCCTCAGTGACTCCTATAGATCATGAGGATGTTTTGGATCGATTGCTACAAACAGTACAAGTGATGACATTCTTGTTTGACATCTCTCAAGATGTTACAACAATACAATCAGATCTCATCTCCATAAAAGAAAAGCTAGTCATGGTAGAGGTTAGGGATATAGAGGATGAGTTGAAAAGACTCCAAGAGAAGTTCATTGCCCTACAAGCTACACAGCGGGATCCATTCCAATTTATCCTAGCCAACCGACTAGAGTCATTTCAGATGGAGCAGCTAAATAAATTGTTAGAAGAGAATAAAAGAATGGTAAGGGAAAAAGAGAAGGCTAATTGGGATGCTTCAAAGGCACAAGCCCAAATGTAAGCATATGCTAAAGCACTCAAGGCCTTGCAAGAAGAAAATAAACACCTTGCTGCTAAGAGTCTCCAGTAAACCACAATTGAAAAATAGAAGAATGTTCTTGAGGAGAATTTTCAAAAAATGCAAGAACAATTAATAAGGATAAAGTATGACATGAATCGCTTAGCCAGAGAAAATAGAACCCTCTCAATGGTGGAGGTATGTGCGATCCATCAGAAGACATGTATTGAAATAAGTGCATGGCAGAATGAGGCTAAGAAACATGAGAAACTGAAAGAACATTTCCAAGATTAGGTGGGGATGTACAAGAAGATCATTAAAAAAGAAACCCATATGGCTAAAGCTCATATCAACACTCTCAGTGCTTAGAACACTAAATGGAAGGCCATACTAGATACTTATGCCTTTTCCTGCTAAGCAAAACTAAAGAGTCGAGACTTGCAGATCTAGGATCTCACTGAGTACATGGAGTTGGCAAACCTGCAGTATGCCAACTTAGCCATGTTAATAGCAGAATACCCAAGGATAGAATTGGAAAAGTAGTTAGTAGCCACCTATGCTAAGTATGAAGCAAAATTTGTTGAACACAAGAAGACACTATAGAAATTAGAGGTAGCAAATTTTGATTTAGAGGTGGTCAAAGCTAGCTACCAAGGATAAAAGGATGTCATGGTAGATTTGGCTCGACGGATCATGGATTACCAAGAATGTAGAGACAAAGCTAGAGCCTACAAAGAGGAACGATGGTTGTTTATAGCTTGGTACATCAAAGCCAATAAGATGTCTCCAAAAATACCATGTCCATGGGAGGTGTTGACTCCATCAAATATTGGAACATTAGCATGGACGACACATGATCCCTGAACCAAAGAAGAGAAGCTTCAGGAGCCCCTTCAGAGATATCCATTTCCAAAGCTTGGAGCACAAGATAAGGGGAAGAGGCCCATGGAGGAGCCACCACCACTAGAAATCACATGAGTTTCAACAATTTTGTCTTTTGTACTCTATGATATGTTCGAATTTTATTTTGTTTAACTCCATACTTTGACATGAAATAATTCATGATTAGTCCATAATCCCATACCTATCAACTATGTAATCAAATGAACTCGTTCTCATTTTGATTGTTTGACTCAAGGATAAGTTGTTATTCAATCGTGGGGTATGATGAATCATGGTTTGCCAAGCCCTGATATTAGATACTCGATATCAGGTACGTAATATCATAGCCTAGATAATGATATCGAATACACAATATCACAATTCCTATGTTGGCCTATAAATATAGCACTTAAGCACATAGGAAGGGAGTCTTTTTGGTAAGTTTTAGAGTAGAGTCGTTTTATTAGTTTTTAGTTAGTTTTTAGTTCTTTCCCAAGTGCATGCCTGCAGTGTGATGATTGTAATTGTACGAAACCTTGTTCGAGTGTGACGTACTTGGACACACACAGTCAACAATAAAGATCAAGATTACTCCATCATTGCAGCATTCACTTAGTTTTTAATTATTTAATTGTTAATTATTATTTATTATTTTCTTAGTTAATATTTCATTATCATCATTTACTATTCCTACTATTAATGTGGAATGATCACATCTTAATCACAAACATTTAAGTGTAACTATTTGGTAACCTAGTAGCATATCTAGTAGTGATCAAGTAATGTGTGCTTGGTAACCCCAAAAGTAATACACGAAGTCCAAGATGCATACAAATGATTAAGGACAGATGCTCATCACACTTAGGCTAACTTAGATTTTACTTCCTATTACTTATTAGTTTACTCAAGTGTTCCTCATTATCTTTAGGAGTAGCATAGTATTAGAAATCCCATCATACACCTCACTCTAGACTAAACCATACGTGACAAAGCAAATACTAGTTCAAGTGGAAAGATAATGAACTACGATCAATGTATAACTATCTAGATGCCACAACTTGTCTATCTATGGATTTTACTGGATCGTGTGTACATGATCATATTCATATGGTTGAGCATAGGGATGCCTTACCACTCATTAAAAAGCTAAGGAATGAAACCCAAAGGATCTACCTAAGAATTTCAACATGTCAAACTAAGACATTAAACAAAAACATGAAAATAGATAGTGAGGTGAGTTATGGAGAGCATTGATGAATGACTTGATAGTGAGGTGATCAATGTCCCAATCATGGTCACATGAAGTCCCTTATGAGTTTTATGGTTAAATAACTTGATAAAGTTCAACCTTAGTCCAAACCAAAGCCAACCACTTCAAGTGACTATACATGATCACTCTAGGATTAGTCCACCTCATCAAGACATAAGAATTCTTCCACAAATAACCACTATTCCTTATTTGAGAAGAAAAGAAAAGTAGGACGTGAGAAAGGGCCTTAGTTAGAAGGGATCTTCAGGCATGGGTAACATGTCTTTCTAGTCCCATAACCTAGTGCTTATAGCTCATTTATTTTGTCTAAGGGTTGTGCTTTGAATTCCCATCATGTTTCTTTTAAACATTTTATGTTTTTCATGAATTTTTGGATTGGAACCATACCATGCAAAGACTTATTCAACTTACTATTATTTGTTGACATGGAATAGTAAGAAACCCAGGAAAACATTCATGTACTCAAGTAGAGAGGCACCAAGAGTATTGAATCCTCTTAAATCACATTCTTTTCAAACCTTTGAATCTTTTCCAAGCTTGAAAACTGTTAAGATCACAAGTTTGTTAAAGTTTTATTAATGAAAAAGGAACCTTATATTTCTAAAACTGGGAAAACCATAGAGTAGGTAGATTGGTGGATAACATAAACTCATTGCTTGTTCCTTGAAGAAAAAACCTATCTTAGTTTTGGTCATCAAATTTCAATAATAGAAACCAGAAATTAGCAATCAAAATCATTAGGTACAAAACACCATTAGTAACTAGCTACATCATCACTAAGTCCTATTGGCAATACAGTATTTTTATTAAAAAATAAGAAAAATTCACAAAAAAATAAAGTATATAAGAAATTGTAGAAATATTCAAGAAAAATGAAACATACTAATAATGCTATAAAACAAAAATCTGGAAAAATAACAAAGTGTAAAATAAAAATGGTATAAAAACAAACAAAGTGTAAAATAAAAAAGTAGAAAAATTAAGGATCCATTTATATAGTTAGCATGGATGACCATCTCCCCCACAACTAAGTTGAAAGGATAAGATCTAAAAGATTGAGTGTGGTTGTCCATTCAATGAGGCATTGATTGCACTATCTTATATGGGCTCATGGAAAGGTCTAAATTATTGTATGTTGACCAGTTGTTTCTTGTGTGGGCTCTCAGGTTTGTAGATTAACAAGGCCCTAAAAGAAAGAGTTTCATAAATGATGTAAGGCACTTTCCACAATATCTAGAACTTAGTTCATTAAGATATGTATGTGGGGTTCTAGTAGAGAACCTTATCTCCAAGTTAAAATTTCACTTTCCTTATTCTAAGGTTAGGTCATTGTTTATTGAATGCTTTATGTACTTCATTCAAAGATAGGACCACCAATTGATTCTCATCTAGCATGTTAAGGTTTATCAATTTCTCTTTTTATGCTAGGCTCATGTCAAGTTCAAAGTCACAAGCTGTTGAAAGTGTATGGAGCTTAGATTGAATTAGCAGAGTTGGTAATTTTTTGTACACCAGCTCATAAGGAGAGTAGCCTATAGGAAGTTTCCATGTCAAGTGATATGCTCAGAGGACATTATTAAGTTTTTTTCTCCAAACTCTAATTTATTTGCTAATTGTTCTTGTTAGGATTTTTGTGGTCTCCCTATTGGTAACCTCTACTTGACCATTGGCTTGGGGATGATAAGATGTTGTTAATATATGTTAAACCCTCAAGCATTGCATGAGCTTACGAAACATAGCACCTATAAAATTAATACCATTATTAGAAATTAGTACACGTGGCATTCCAAACCTATTTACAACATTTTGTTATACAAACTATGTAGTAGTGAATGATGTACAGTTGGTGATGGCTTTTACTTCTACCCATTTTGTACAGTAGTCAACAACAACTATTATGTATGCCTTTCCATTTGACATGGGTGTTATAGGCCCCATAAAGTCTATGGCCTAGATGGTGAATGGTTCTAGTGGTTGGATCCACTACTAAGGTTTCTCCATTTGAGCGATCATCCCACCATCTTGCTGACAGTGTTCACAAGAGTGGAAAAATTAGTGGACATCCTTGAAGATTGTTGGACAATAGTACCCTACCATTATGATTTTAATGATTATGTGTGTCCCTGCATAGTGTCCCTTACAAGGACCCTCATGAGTGACTTGAAGAACATGAAATTGGTCAACATCAGGAACACACCAACAAACCAAGCCATTCGCGCACACCTTGTAAAGATTTTCATTAATCTCTATGAAGTGTTTGTCTTGATAAGAAACTATTATTTCTTTTAATGGTCTAACTCTTGTGGCATCTCTTGAGTGAGAAGATAAGTAAGGATGCCAGTGTACCATTTTGGTTTAGTGGACACTTGTTCATTTATTGCACCAGCAAAGAGGAATTCATTAGGAAATTAATTAAAGAGTGATCTCTCATCCTCTTTGTTATCCCATCATAACTAAGACAAGTGATTAGCAACCACATTCTTAGGTCCATTTGGATCTATCATTGTGAGATCGAACTCCTACAAGATCAGCAACCATTGTATGACATGGGGGCTCACCATTGATTTATTCATTAGGAAGTGAATGCCGCTATGATCAGTGTGTACAAACACCTTATATCTAAAAACATTGTACCTAAAATTCTCTAAAGCAAACATCACAGTCATCAACTCTTTCTTCATTGTGGTGTAATTGAGTTGTGTATCCACAATGCTTTATCTTATGTAGCGGATGTAATATGGATGTTTCTAATTATCCAACTGCTTAAGCATAACTCCCAAGGCATAGTTTGATGCATCCCTCATGATGTGAAATGGATGGAACCATTTAGGTGCTCATAAAATTGGAGTCCCTACAAGCTTCTCCTTAAGCTATTGGAATGCCTTTTTCCATTTCTTGATCCATATGAATAAAACATCTTTCTTTGTGAGCTCAAACAATGGTTTTGTGATCTTAGAGAAATTATTTATGAATTGCTAGTAGGAGCTAGTGTGTCCAAGGAATGACCAACCATATTTAATGGTTTCTAGTTGGTGGGTTATTCCTTGGATGACCTGAATCTTTTTAGTGTTTACATCAATCCATACTTGAAAAATTCTATCTCTCAAGACAATGCCTTCTTAGATAATGAGATGGATCTTTTGTCAATTGAGCTAAAGATTAGTCTCCACATACCTTTTAAGCACTTGCTCAAGGTGGTCTAGGGCTTGCTCAAATGTAGCATCATAGGTGGAAAATTTATCAATGAAGACTTTCACCTTGCTACAAATTTGCTGTTGAAAAATGCTTTGGATAAGGCATTGGAAAGTTGTAAGGGCATTGCACAAATTAAAGGGGATCTTACAATATGAAAAAGTTTCCCAAAGACTTGTGAATGTTGTTTTGGCCTGATCCTTGGGAAAAATCTGAATTTGGTTATAGCCACTATAACCATCCATGAAGCTATCATAGCAATGCCCAGAAATAGTGTCCAACACTTGGGCCACAAATGACAATGGAAAATGATTTTTTAAATGTTACCATGTTCATCAATCTAAAATCAATATAGACCCTCCATTTTCCACCTTTCTTTGACACATTTATGAGTGGGCTAACTCACTTGCTATCCATAATTAGATAGATGAACCCTACCATGAGGAGTTGTTCAATTTTCTCTTTGATGATTTGCTTCAATTTGAGGTTTAGCTATCATTGTGGTTGCCTTTTTGGCTTCATGGAAAAATCGATATAGATGTGATGCTAGTATATCTTGGGATCAATCTCTGTGTTCAAGATATGACCAAGGAAAGGTTGTTGGCCATTTTTTGATCACAACATACTTTTCTGCTTAGGAGCAAGGTTTGCATTGATTATCACTAGCTTGCCATTTTTTAGAAATGCATATTCTATGCTAGTAGGTAGAGTTTTCAACTCTAAGGGCTCCTATTTAAATCTATTATAGATTTACAACTCTCTCCAATTGGTATGATCAAGTTCATCATCAAAGAGTTGGCAATGAACTAGCTCTAATTCATCCATGCTTTCCACATAGGCACAAGCTAAGCTCTCAGTAGGTTCCATGCAAAGTGTGCTACTTTCAAAATCAGCTGTCATCCATTGGCTATCCTCCTATTTTATGGTTTCTACATACAAAAAATTTTATATTTCAAATTCATTTGCACACTATCTACATGCTTTGATTTATGTGCTTTTAATAGACTAAAGTTTTCGCATATAGTTTTACCTAGTACTGTTGTACATGATGCATGGAACTGGCTTCTTCTCGATCTTTCCAAATGCATTTTCTTTGGAAATCTTTACGGAAAGATCTCTAATGTCCATTTGTGCATCAGTAGTGCTCAACTAAGCCCTCCCCATAATGATTGGAAAGTCCCCCTTACAATTGTTATCTTTGATTACTAGGAAACTTGTAGGATATGACCACCCACAGATAGTGGTCACAATGTCTTTCACTAGTCTCAAAGGAATAGTGATGGACTGATCTACTAATTCTAAATGAATGTTGCTTTTCTTGAGAGAAGGAAGGTTTTAGGCATTGTACATTTCATGAGAAATCATATTAATTCTAGAAACTGAGTTAAGAAGAGCCTTGCATGGCTCATTTCCACCAATTTGCAAATAGATGAGAGGACTTATAGGATTAGCTCTTATCTTAGGAAGGTTGCTAGCCTTGATCCAATTAGATACAACATGGGTTAACATAACTGTGCAAATCTTGGGAGGTTTAGTTTGAAGGTATCTTGAAAGAAATGGATGCAGAGGATGAAGGAGATATAGGATGACCAGTCGCATAAGTAGGTGATGGCTTAGTAGGCCTATTGGTTTGGAAAAATGGTCTTTTATAATATCTAGGTTCCAAATCACTTGACTAAGGAGCCTACTGTAAGTTAATGGCCCTAGTAACATTACACTACTATGGCTACACAAGAATTGCAGCTTCCATGGATGGAGCAAGGGTAATTAGGTTAAGGGTGGAGGAGCATGTGTTGAAAAATGAGGAGGGTGATAGGAATATGGGGTTTTCCTTCTCATAGATGGAGAATGAGTTTTGTAATGCTTTGGAGGATAGTAGTGATGTTGAAAGGAAGCATGACTAAAAGAGTCATGTAGAGATATTGGTTGCAGAACATAGTACCCATACAGATCTGGTTGCATGTAAGGGTACTACTACCTTGGTGGTCACATCCCCCATGACTCTCGGTGTTACCATTGCTGATACTACTCATATGGCTGTGGTGGAGCCCCACTTGGATAATAAGCCTATTGTTGTTGGTGGGACTACCTTGGGTTACCTTGAGGATAAGGTAACCTTTTGCATGCTTGCCTTATTTCTAGTTTAGGTTTTAGAGCATACACCCCAAAGTCTTGTAAGTATGACATAATTGAGTAACATCTCCTAGGATGTTTATAATTGCATATTCCATCATTATCATTTAATTCTGACTTTACAAACTCTTCTACTACCACAACCTTACCCTTACCCCTTTGGTAGCCATGTTTAGCTTCTTTCCTTCTTTTTCTATCATGATCACTACCCTATTCTTTGGATTCTTCTACAATTTTTAGAGTAGTTTGAACTCTTTCACCCAAATATTCTCACATTTTGTCAATCTTAGCCAGAATTTTTGATACAGATTTTTGAATCGATAAGGTATTTCATTGTAGTACCTCATCAAGTGGTGCTTACCCCTCATTGTCACAAAATCAGACCTTCCTTTTATTGATGGAAGGGTCCTGATTATACATCTTAGCACTTTCCTATTTTCTCAACTCACCTTCTTATTTTTCAACCTACTCAATCAACCTTTAAATTTGATGGGCTCTTAGTTCTGATAGTTTTTCTGAGGGATAGATCCTAAGAGTTCTCCTCAATTTTGAACATAGCCCATCTATGATATGGCAACGCTAGTCCCATTAAGAATAACCTAGCTAGAAAATTTGTAAAGAAGGAAATAATACCTATTCATGGATGTGTCCAAGGGTTTATATGTTTTAGTAGAGTTACAAGATTTGGACGCTGATGTTTTGTGCCTTCAAGAAGTCTTGCCATGGGAATTTCTATATCAATTATAACCAAACTTAGAAAAGATGGGATACAGAGGTATTTATAAGCAAAAAGGTTCTTATGGAAGTTCTTCTTTTGAGCCATATAGATTAGCTTACTGTAGAAATCACATCCATCCTAGCTAATTTCTACTAGTTATCCTACTAAAACATCAGTTAGTGTAAAAACTAATTTTCACCTTTACAAGGTGTGAGCCAATGGCTTGGTTCATTGTTATGTCCCTAATGCAGGTCAATTATGAGTTCTCCAAGATGCTCATGAAGGCCCTTTTGGAGGCCACTATGTTGGGAGATGCACAACCATAAAAATCCTGATGGTAGGATATTATTGGTCCAAAATCTTCAAAGATGTCCATCAATTTGTCTGATCTTGTGAGTGCTATCAATGAAATGTGGAATAACCACATGAATGGAGGGTCCTCAATAATGGATTCAACCACTAAAGCCCTTTGACATATGGGGCATTGACTTCATGGGTCCCATCATACCCATGTCCAATGGGAATGTGTATATAATTGTTGTCATTGACTATTGTACCAAATGGGTAGAAGCAATAGCCATCACTAACTATACATCATCCATTGTTACTCAATTTGTATAATAAAATGTTGTAAATAGGTTTGGGTTGGCACTTGCACTAATTACTAATAATGAAACTTATTTTACAAGTGCAAAGTTTCAAAAACTCATGCAACACTTGGGTGTTAAACATAAATTAACAACATGCTATCATCCCCAAGCCAACAGTTAAATAGAGGTAACTAATAGGGAGATCACAAAGATTATAATAAGAACTATTAACAAATATAGGAGAGACTAGGACACAAAACTCAACTATGCCCTTTGGACCTATTGCTCCACATGGAAACTCCCTATTGGCTACTCTCCCTATGACTTAGTGTATGGGAAAATTCCAATGCTTCTAATTCAATCTGAGCTCCGTACACTTTCAATAGCCTATGATATGAATCTTGACCTAAGTCTAGCATAAAAAAATAATGATGAACCTCAACATGCTAAACAAAAAACAATTGGTAGCCATATCTTTGAATGAAGTGCACAAGGCATTCAACAAACAATGACATGACCTTAGAATATCAAAACTAAAATTTCAACTGAGACATAAGGTCCTTTAAGAAATCCCACACATGTACCTCAAAAAAATAAATTCCAAATGTTTTGAGAAGGGATTTATATAATTGATGAAACCTTTCCTTCTAGGGTCATGATCATATATAAACCTAAGAGCCCAAATAAGAAGTAGTTGTTCAACATCCAATAGATTAAGCCTTTTCATGAGCCTAAGAAAGATAATTTAATAAATAACTCAATAGATGGACAACCACACTCAATTTTTTGGATCTCCTCCTTCCAACTCAGTTGTGGGGGAAATGGCCATCCATGCTAATCATCCATATGGCTCCTCAGTTTTTCTATTTTTTTCTATTTTTTTTCTACATTTTTGATTTTGTAAGTTATTTATTTTACACCTTTTTGATTTTTAAAATTTTTCCTATTTTTACACCATTTTTTATTTTACACCATTGTTAGTATGTTTGAATCTTTCTTAAATATTTTACACTTTCTTATATATTTTACTTTGTTTTGTTTAAGTATGATTTTCAAATTTTTTCTAATAAATGTGCTTTGTGACAATAGGACACAGTGGTGTTATAGCTGCTACTAATGGTAGTTTGTGCTTAATGTTTTATTTGCTAATGTCTAGTTTCTATTTTTGAATTTTTGTACTGATGGCTAAGTCATGGTTTTTTTTCCATAGAATTGGCAGTGAATCCATGACATCCACCCATTTACAAACTCTATGGTTTTCCTTGATTTGAAAATTTGAGGTTCCTTTCATTAAAACAACTTTTAATAAATTTGTGATCTTGGTAGTTTTAGGAATTAGAAAGGATTCAAAGGTTTGCACAAGGTGTGACTTCAAGAGAACTCAATACTCTTTGTACTCTTCTACTTACTTAGGTGTTTAAGTGTTTTCATAGACTTCTTACCATTCCATGTCAACCAATAATAGGAAGTCAAATAAAGTCCTTGCATGGTGTGGTTCCCATATAAAAAGAAAAAAAAAACAAAAATAACATGATAAAAATTCAAAACACATCCCTTAGACCAATAAACAGGCTACAAGCACTAGTTATGGGACATATTACCCATGCCTAAAGGTCCCCTCTAACTAAGGCCTTCTCTTACTTCCTTCTTCTCTTTTCTTCTCTTTATGGAATGGTGGTTGTTTTTTAGAAGCGCTTTTGTGTTTTGAGGGGGTGGATCAATCTTGGAGTGGTGATGTGAAGTCACTAAAAGAGGTTGGATTTCGTCTAGACTAAGGATGGATCTCCTTAGGTCATTTTAAACATAACCTTCATAAGGGACTTCTTATGACCTCAACTTAGAATTCTATTTTACCTTCTTCATCATCTATCTCTACTAACCATAACTCACCTCACTACTAAAGTCCATGTTTTTAATTTTTTGTCTTAGTCTAATGTACTTGAATTCTTAGGTAGAATCTTGCAAGTTTTGGTCCTTACTTTTCATCAACCATTAATCACCTATGGGGCCCACAGACTCCTTAGGGTGAGGTTTTGTAAGGGCAAACATGGCATGTGCCTACTGTGGAAAGGATCCACTTGCATATCTGTTGGTTGGGTTCATTAAGTACCTTATCCTTAGGCATTTTTGCAATCAAAATCTTTTATATACCCATCTTCTACATCAAACCATGTGCTCCTTTACATATTTTGTTTAATAAACATATTCTTTATCAAATTTTTGAATTTTTGAGCTTTCAAATATCCTCTTTAATGATTTCATCATATTCTTGACTTTTCTAAGACTCTATGGATCCCAAATTCATTGAAAAATTTCTCGTATATTTTAAGATATTCAAATTTTTCCTACAGGCTTCATATATAGGATCCCATTGATGAAGTAGATACATATACAAGGCCCTGTATACGTAGCTCTATCCACGTAGCAAAACAATTTTGTATATATGCATGATCCCATTTGGAAATTTCTACATTTTCTCACAAACACCAAGGGAGTTTCTCAAATTTTCAGAGCTAAGAATCTTCCAAAACCCATAACTTCCTAACCATTTATCCAAATCCCTCCATTCTTCAACCCTACAACTACCAAAGGTATGCTCTTCATTGTGAGGGCCACAAATATGCCATTTTTGATAGAAATGTTTTTGTATTTTTTTAACTCCCACAAAGGTTTAACTAAGAAATCAACTATTAAACATCAAATTACAAGAGTTAAACCTTTCCAACAAGCTTTGATGACATTTGTAATAAATAATTAACAAAATAATCAATTTGACATGGTCCAACCTTAGCCAAAGTGTAACTAACTAATGAGAGAAGTGTTGTGACCATAGATGGCATTGAAAGGAAAACACATGTAGGAAGCACGATCATCTCAACTAAGGGAGAAATAGCCTAGAATGGGAAGGGGATAAGAACAAGCCCAAGAAGAACCACTTGCAACCCATGCCATAAGTCCTCTTAGGGAAGAGGCTAAGGTGGAATTTATTCAATAGATTCTAGAACTAATAATAGTAACAGAACACTTCCACTAGGATGATGCACCATCTCAACAAGCAAATCTCAAGGTGACCTTAACAAAAGCTTGTCTAAATCAGATCAAATTGAGGAAAGTCCAAAAAATAGTGCTCTAAGAGTTAAACTTTGATCTTTTCCTAGAAAAAGCACCAAAAGAACTACAAGACCAACTAAAAGCCTCTCCCATGTGGCCAATCATCACTTCCACTAGAGAGTGGTACATGGAAAAATATTTTAATTTTTGAATAATAAGTAGGCTAGCTCAATGATCAAAATCAAGGACATCTCAGTGTCCTACTCAGTGCAAGCTATTGTTGAAGTGCTCAGGTTGCCAGAAATAGGTATGAGTTTCACTGAGATTCCAATGCAGGTAAACCCCAACATCAAGAAAGAATGGATGCAATAGTGTTATGGTGTCAATCGTAAGGAGTTTGACATGCTCACACATACAAAAAGGATCCACTACAAGATTGTGGCCTTTCACCTCAATCCCACAATGAGGCTAGGTAAAATCACTACCTTTCTTGCCCATGTATGCACCACTCTGAGTGGGAGATTTCCTATCAACCTTCCATAGCTAATCTATCTAGACATGGAGAAGCAGTTTAAAGAAAATGAACATGAAAGGAAGGTACTCCCCTTCCCATGCCTCATCAAAAAACTCTATTAGAGGGGAGGAATAGTCTATTATATAAATGATGTTATCAAGAATTCTCTAGCTACTAATTGGGTGAAGATGATGAAAGACAAGATGCCTACAATAACCATTTAAGAAGAGGAGTAGCAACCACCACCTCTGCCTACCACTCAAACAACCATGTTAAACATCATTGCAATAGCCCAATGATTACATGAATATAGAGAATGCTTCTTGAGCAAACAAGAGCAACCAGAAGGCATAAGTGATGGGGACCCATCTATGTATAGACTAGTAATGAGTCACATAAATGAGGTGGCCCAAACAATTAGCCTAATGGGTGAAGGTAGATCTATTTTCTCAGCCCAAAGAATGTAGTTGCCCACGAGGTTGAATCTTAGCACTAAAGAGGTCACAGTATCTCTTATAGAATAATAGTCACTCCCAGAAATATCTAGGAACATCACAACCTTCTTAGTGTGTGTGGAGGAAGGTGAGGGGGCAATAGTATTGGTAATGTAACACTAAGGGAAGGAGACAATAGTAGATGTGGTTGCAACATTTGTACTAGATTTCATTGCACTCAGGGATGTGAAAATGTTTACAAGAATCACAAGCGATAAAATAAATGTAGCATATTATGAAGAACTACTGGACCAACTAGTGGGAACAATGTAACCACTTCTAGATGTCTTTGATTTTCCAAACAATATTACTACAATCCAATTGAAGCTACTAGAGGCAAGGGGCAATAACATCATCTTGGAGGGATAACTTGAAACAACCAAGGATCTGAACAAACGCTTGGTTGCTGAAGTTATTGATTAAGAGCCCAAATTGAGGACCTTGCATTCCACAACCTGACATTGACAAGGGATGAAGCTATTAAACAACTTTACACTAGACTAAAAGGGGTTGAGGATGTGATAGAAATAGTGGTGTTCTATTGATCCTTGGTAGAGGCCACACAACACAAAATTTAGAAGGCCTTAGATCAGACCCGCTAGGAGAATGTGCAATTGACCACAAAGAACCATTGCGTACAAAATTTTGATGAGCACAAATAGTAATTAACTAACTTAATCCATAAACAATAGGAGCAACTAGCTAGAGAAAACATAGAACTAAGGAGATTGATAGTAAAAAATAGAAACCTCTCCATGGAGGAGGTTTGTGCCCTTCACCAAACAACTACAATCAAGGTAGCCACCTAGAAATCGGAGGCTCTCAAATTTAAGAGAGTCAAAGATCATTATAGAAAGCATGTTGATCTACAAAAAGAAGTGAATGAAAAACACAGAATTAGTGAAAGAGAAAGTAAATGAAACCCTCTAGCAACTCCAACAAGGAAGATAATTGTGGTAGCCTATCATTGATGGGATAGATGCCTACAATAAAGTAAAAATTTGCATGATGGAGTTGCAAATTGAGGAGATGAAAAAATATATGGAGCTCACCAATCTCTAATATGCAAATCTATCCATGTTGACTATCAAATGACCGTAGTCAGAATTAGAGAAGTAGGTGGCTAGCTCATACTTGTGGTATGAGACTAAATTCAAGTATCACAAAGATACTAAGAAAAAGCTTGCAGTGACAAATGCTAAAATCAAAGTTCTCAAGGGTAGATACATTGATCAAAGATCCACTACAAAGAACCTAGCTAGAAGGATGAATGACTACCAGGAGTTGCAAAACACACTAAGGGCATTTGATGTCGAACGTAAATAGTTTGCTACTTATTTTGTCAATGTAAAGGAGTTGTTCCAGATAATTCCCTATCCATGGGATATCCCCATTCCATCCCACATTGATGATGCTATGTGAACTATGAATGATCCCCATAGTAAGGATGAGAAGATGCAGGCATTACTAGATGCCTTCCACCATCCATCGGAGGTTGTAGCCACACTAGGACAACCATAACTACCTCAGCCACTACACATGCTTGAAGCTAACGAAGGTCCTTCAGAACCTTAGGAGCCTTCATGGCTTAGGACTATTTGACCTTATCCATCGCCTTTATGCCATCAAAGGATGTGCTGTCCAATTTTGTGTAGTCATTTCATGGTGTTCAATTTTGTTTCATAAACACCACAACTTTTTATAATGTGTTGATTTGTATGCTTAGGCACTCAATTTTGTTAAGTGAGTTTGTTTGTTGTGTCAAAATTTAGTCAATAATCTCATACCTTTCCAATTTTGTAAAAGAACTCGAGGAAGAGTTTTCATTCAGTCGTGGGGCCTCCATTAATGTGGCCTTGTTGATGGGGCTTCATTTACATGGTGTTGCCCTATCAACGAGGCCATGTTGACGTAGCGTTTGCTATGTCTACAGGGCCCCGTCGATGTACCCCTATAATAAAAACTATAAATATGAGCTCAGAACCATGTTTATGGGAGGAAAGTTATAGTAGTAGCAGAGCTCTTATAGTTTTTCCATTTGAAAGTTAGAATATTTTTCTAAGTGCCTGTAGTAGGAGTCAAAAAGTGTACGGATATTTATTTGAGCATTGTTGTATCTGAACCATAGTAGTGTGTATGGCAATAAAGAAGAGCCTTTTGATCAAACATTGCAGCACTTAGAATAGATTAATGATATATTTATGCATTCACTATTTTCATTAAATATGCAATTAATTAAGCTAAATTAGACTTTAAGTGATTAGTTAATTATTTAAGCTAAATAGATTAAACACATACGTATGATCACTTCAAGTGTAAAAATGTATTTGCTTGGTAATCCTAGCAACATTATTGCTTGATGTGCCCAATAGCATAGTGCTTGATAACCCAACAATGGATATGTAGGTTTAAGATGTGTATGAAAAGGGGGACCAAATGCTTATGTTAGGACTAGGTAGAGATTAGTTAAGTAGTTAAATTAAATTAGTTATTAAATTACTTCATCTCTCTACTCTAAGCACAAGGGAATATAAAACATAAAAATAATAAAAATCATATGCCTTGATTACACTTAACCATACCCTTGTGCATCACAAGTGTAATTGGGAAGACAACAAATGACCATTAGGGCAAGTTTCACTTCCTAGAAGACTAGTGTATTGGAAACTATAGAGTCCACAGAATTCGATCAAATCACACATCAATGCTTCATGCTTCGTATGGTTGATCGTAGGGGTACCTTCATCGCTCATCAACTTCTAAAGAGGTTGCCTTAACATTTTATCTTTTACTATTATTGTTACTATCTAAGCCTTTTTGCTAGGTTTTTAGAATTTTACCATGTTAATAATATCATCATCATCATCCTAGCCTTGTCCTGACAAAATGGAATCAACTATATGAGTTCTTATTTGCATATATGAACTTAATGTAAAAGGCTTTTCTATCATCCCTCTTGTTAGTGCACTTGGGTTTAGGTACTACTGGACTTTGTTGTTGTTGGTGGGGGTAGGAAGTGGTAGTGCATTGAGCACCACTTGCATTGGTGAAGATAGAAATTGGTAGTGCTCTTGTCCACTACTAGCTCCACCAAGGAGCATTTCTTGCAACGTTTTTGCTAAGGGAAAAGAAATAGTGAGAAACATGACAATGATGGGCTTTTAGAGTAAGCCAAAAGGTAGATCCTATGATAGAAAATGCATACATAAGCATAGAGAATAGTGATGGAAGCAAAATAATCAAGAATAAGTAGATTGAGAGTGAAGTGGGCCTTGTAGGTTGTAGCATGCATGCATGATTGTTATAGGATGTGGTTAGGCCTATGGGCACAACTCCAACTACAATATGATGTGATAGGCTTGTGTGGCTTTGCAACACAGAGAGGTGTCTTCACTATGCCTTAACCACCATGCATGTCCATGTATGATAGTATGCATCATGTACGTATCATTATTCATTGTGAAGGCTTGACTTGCTGAAAAGTTCTAAGTATATCTTCATACCAATAATTTAAAAGTAAAAAAGAAACTTAAATCCTTCACCTCTTACTTAAGGGTTGAAATGCATACTGCTATACTATTTGATCTCATGGGCTCATTGACATGTAGGAGTGGGACATAGGGACATGTAAGCATGGCTGATGATGGTCATCCAAGATGCATGAGTTGGCACGATGAACATACATAATAGTTAAGGCACAACATAGACACTTCTTGAAAAACAGTAGAGTTGCACTGCATGATGTGGCCTCAACTATGATATGTCCTAGCATAATGAAACAGGGTCCCAACCTTGATGTAGTGTGACCGACTAACATAGATAGTCATAGTTTTCAACACCATAGGATTTGGACCATTTTTTAAAATTTTAGTTTATGTTAAAAAAATATAAATAATTTTGGTAATGTATGTGGTATGGTCCTAGTGGCTAGCAGAATGTTAAAAGCTTGGTTTTTTAAACAAGTAATTATTGGTTCAATGGATCAAATCAAGATAAAATTGGTACTATTAAAATGATTTTGAAGAATACTACACGATGGACATGGTTTTAGGGCATAAAAGCTATGTTAAATTTTCATAATTTTAGAAAAATTAAATTTTCATAATTTACCAAATTAGCCTTATTAAGCTCATCTATTAACAAAATTATGATTTTAGGTATCTTTAGATCAATTATGAAGTAATAGGATAGACTCTAATATAAACATTAAATATATTTTAATTATCAAGGAGTATTGGAACTTGAAGTAATTGAAACATAGGTACACCCCAAGATTTATAGAAGTTTATAACTTAGTCCTATCTAATAGGATCAAGCATGTGACTTGGGGTTACTAGGCCAAGACCTATACTATTAGGCTAACACCTCATTGCTAATATATTTTATTTATCACATGCCCACCATATAATGTTAACATATATGTTTCCTAAATCATGACTTTAGCAATAAGGACTATCAAGCTTAATCTATCCCATATATAGAAAGAGGCTTAAAAAATGTGATATATCACCATTGTTAATCTCCCTAAAATTTCCTAATGGATGATGTTAACATTAATGTGTAATGCTAGTATTTTTTGCTCATGTGCCCCTCCAAGGGATAACCATTAAGCCTATGATCAACCATCCTTTTTAAGAGAATGAACGATATGACACTGAAACTGTTGTAACCGACATCGGTCATGAATTGGGCTTTATTCTTTATCCTTACCTCCATGATAAGAACCTGTTTTACAAATGTAAACAATGATCAAATTAAAGTTACCAATACCAATAACGGCACTTCCAAACTTAATAGCAACTTTGACAATTTTTTTTTTATTTTTATTTTTATTTATCTATCATCTATGGCCACGATACTACTGAACCTTTAGTCGTTGATTGCCGCCCAAACTTTCTCTTTAGCTGAATCCTGTGTGATGATGTATTCTTCTTACAGGAAGACACAGACTATTTAGTTGAATAGCAAAATCTTCGCTAGGAAACTGGGCTTAGCCCGTAAGAAGTAGAAACCAAAAATAAAAATCTATCAAGAAAAAGCCGAAACAGACGAGGAGACAATAGAGGGCTACAGCCGCCGGACATGGACCTGGACATAGACGCAGACACAGTTGCAATGTCCCCATGAAGCAGCAGCAGGAATTCGAACAATAACAATGGCGACAGCAATCTCGGAATCAATAGAAACAGCCATAAAATCGGCAAACCAGGTGCGTTCCACAGAGAAAATTTCGACCGCCTCATCATCATCATCATCAACAGCAGCAAAATCAAAATCAAAATCTTCATCAGCAGAAGCAGCAATCGCTGCAGCCGCCTATGTACAATATTAACAAGATAGATTTCAGAGATGTAGTTCAAATGCTCATGGACTCACTGTCACCGTTTGCATTACTGGATTCTCCACCGCTGAGCTCGTTCCTGCTGGGAAACTCTAGCCTCCAAACTCTAGCGCCACATCCACATCCACAACAACAACAGTTTCAGGTGTAGAATTCGCAAAGCCATGGAATCCCCGGAGCTTGACTGTTTGGTTACATAGAAGTTAACATGATGCCGATGGAGTCGCCGGATTTGTTCTGCATGCACTATTTACAGGGCATGCCGATGGCATTGGTGGGCTGCCATTGATGAACAGACATCCTGCTCTTCTTTACCATCGTTAAAGATGATTGTCCTCCAGCGGCAATGAGAACGAGATTGGCCCCAAAAAAGGAGAATGCACATTGTAACAACGTTGTTGCCCCCTGATGATGTTGTCCGGCACCCAAGGGATTCACTAAGATCTAGATCTGGGGCGGAAGTCCTGGGAATATGCCTCAAGAAAGCAAGTAACCCAAGGAAGGTGTCCTGCTGCTAACTTGGTACAGCCAAGCCACGATGGGTTTTTTGACACTTGAGAGTCACCTGAGGGTGCCTCAAAGTGTTCCATGGCCCCCAAACCATGGGGAGAGCCTAGGAGAACCACCACTGTGGGACATCTCTCACACACATGATCTCTTTTATAAATTTTTTTCCACAAGCATCCTTGTGTCTCTCTCTGTCATTGACAATATCTAGCAAGGCCAAATCACAAAGCATATTTGGAGATCAATTGTAAAGAGTTTGAAAATCCAAAGTATTAGTTGGAATATAAAGAAGATCTCCAATTATCATACATTACAAACACATGGCACCCATGCTTCTCTTCCAAAGAGAAAAATGAGGAGAAAAATGAAAGGGTAATAAAAGCTTATATACACCAATGATGAAGAGGGCATCAAGGGAAGACTAAGCAAAAAGTCTTTTTACTTCTCTCCTTTGCTTTCCACATCTTGCTTCTTTTTCCCTCCACGCATATCTTTTTTCCCTTTCCATATTAGCTTACCTTTTCTTCCTTTCCATATTAGTGTTATTGTTGCTATATGCAACTCACTACCTAGTGTTGTTAAGTGCAATTGATTGTTATTGGATATTTATCATGCTAGTAGTTGTTATTGGATGGTGTTCTTGCCTACAAGTTGTCGATACTCCCTACTAGTGCTATGTACTACCATCATGAATACTTACTGCTATTATCACTACTTGTAACTTGTAACTATGATTATGCTAAGTCTTTCTTCTTTGAACTCTTATTTTTTCATTTTATTATTTACTTAATATTATGATCTTTTCTAGTTATTTCATTTTCGATATTTTTCTTTGCAAATAATTTAATATTTTCAAATTTAATGCTCTTTTAAATTATCGATCACCTTTATCTTTTACTAAAATTATTTCTAGGCTAGTTGTACCCATAAGTAAGGTTCCTTGGCCAATAACCTTGCAAAATCATGCATTTTTAGGTGTTGTGTGTTAGTTTTCCTTGTAGCCTAAATTTTTGCATCAACAACCCTCTCTATCACTAGAAGAAGGACGACTATCATGGTCTTCTTTAACCAAGTTTTATTCCTCTATTATCTTGTCATTAGTTTCAATTTTCTTTTCTTTTCTTTCTTTCCTACTTTAATAAAAAAATCCAAAACAATTATTAAAAAAATTTCCTTTGTTGTTAACTTAGTGTATGGTTGGACCTAGTAAAACTCTTAGGCCTTAAACTAGGAAAATAACAAACCAAAACTTTCTAGCTAATCATTTTCCAAGTCATATTCCTACAACACCTAGATCTAAGTCCTTACATTCTTTAGACATGGCAAACCATGCTACACAACATTTTATCAACAACCCTTTCAAGTTTCAAAACTTCAAACCAATTCCAAAACCTCTTCAACATACTTCTCTTTCTTTCGATCCTTCTTTCAATGATACTTATTAACATTGTTAAAGTTTTGAGACATTACTAGGCATCCATAACATAATTTAAAAAAATGTAGCCTATAGGTCTTTTGTCATTACCTTCTGGGGCACAACAACTTAATAGTTTCTAACCCTTTCCAATTCATCAATCTTATCCTGGAACAACTTCAAATCTTGTTTTCTCTTTCAATTTGACAAATTTACTATTCCTACTATAGCTTCTAGTAACTTTACTATTTTTCAAAAGCTTAGTGGATAAACAATTAGAAATTACAATTTAAGGTTCCTCTAACAACTGTCATATGTTCCTAGTGAGATGCAACCACAACTAGAAGGAATCTTAAACTTTTTCCTTGCTACCACTGATCCTTTCTTTACATATGTAATCAAATTTGATTCTAATATCATGGACTTGCAAGGAGCCATGTCCAAAGCATTCAAACTTGAACAAATCACTCTCATGAACTCTTTACAATCCCAATTCCGAACTCTTGTTCTAGGTTCCCAAGCCCCAATAGTCCTAAATCCTTTTCAAGATAATTCTCCAATCCTCAACTCTCTAACCCACATTCAAAGTCCAAATGCTTCCTCTTCAACCCTTCCTCAAAGCCTTGGCCTAAATAATGATTAATCAAAGAACTTAATCTAATCTATTAGTAATCCTCCTATCATTCCTTCTATTACTATTCCCAAAACAACACAAACCTTCAACTTACCTAAAACTAGAATCAACCTCCAATGAACCTAGTCTTAACCAGCCTACAAAAGCTTTCTAATGAAGTGATTGAACTAAAACACAACAATGTTAAAACAAGAAATCAAAATAATGAGATAAATGGAAACCTAAGAGAAGTAGCACTTAGCAAATATTGTAGGTTACATAACACTAGATAACATTATGATAAGTCTTATCCTCAATTTGAAGCCTTATATGAGGATATCAAACAAGAATTACAAAATAACCAAAAGGAAAAAGGCCCACTAAAGGTTTTAAAAATCCCTAGCAAAACTGAAAATGAGCCAATAACATCCTTTAAGCAAGTCATGATTAATGAACCTACATCTACTAATGCATGATTTAGAAAGATTAATGACATCATGAATAACACTAATAATCTAAAGGGAAACACATGCATTCCTCGTAGTAACTACATTTCAACAACAAACACAACTTGAAAGATCATTACAAATCCATCATTCTAACAAAAATCAACCTAAGCCTGGAAGTAAGATGAAAACTTATGATCTTATAGAAGATTTGAAAAGGGTCAAGGCTAACATATCCATATATGAACTATTGCAATTTAAAGAAGAAAAAAAATCTATACATGGATTGATCAACGAATCTAGAAATAAAGATAAGAACCCTCTGAATGAAAAAAAAGTTCATTTCGTAGATGAAGTTGAAATTCTTGAAACACCCATTCTTTACCAAAAGACTAAGAAGGACAAACCTCCTTTCCTAATTACTTTAGTCATGATAGGAAAGAATGTTCATAATTGCCTAATGGATTCAATAGCTATCGTAAATGTAATGCCTCTTGAGATATGTAAAACATTAGAAGCCCAAATGATTTCCCAAACAAGAAGTATTATCCAACTTGATGGATCAAACATCCATGTAGTAGGATCACTTAAAGACATATAAATTCACCTAAAGTAATATACCAATTCTCATGTCACACAAAGATCATAGTAGTTGATATGAAACCAAATTATGACATGTTGCTTTCACATATATTTGGAGCCCAATTTGGAGATTTCTTTAGATATGATTTATCAAGAATTTTTCTTCCAATTAAAGTAGGATCTGAAGATGTAATAATTCCTATATAACATTTCCATCATCATGTCATCTTAAGTCCTAACAAATCTCATGTCATATCAATAGACCAAAGTATAATCTTTGTGGGAGTCATTGATGTTAATTTTGGTGAGTACAACCTAGATAAAAATTTTGATGCAATGAATGATTCCTTACCTAACATAAACCACTATATCCATACCTATGCCACATCCTACTACCAAAACGTATAGAGAGCCTTCTAAAATTCACGACAACACACTACCTTTTCGCCAACATGATTGAAAGACTTTTCTATTTGGTGATCCTTCACCAATTAGTAAAGATAAGGATATTAGTGACATCCTCAGCATCCAATTCTTAGATGATAATCAAGTTGATGATGATGACGATGATAATATATATATTGATCAAAGAGCTTGCTTTTTGGATTTCAATAACTTGAAGGCATGATTAATAAAGCCCCAACAAAATGAGAATGTGGTGCTACAATTATGTTAATTCCCTTTGGGGAAGCTGCAAAACTTAAGGTCGTTCACTTTTCAAAGTCCATGATGAACAACAAGGCTGAATATGAATCTTTAATCTAAGGATTAAAATACACTATTTAGTTTGACCTTTCAAAGTTAAAGATTTACAATGATTCACAACTTATTGTGAATTAAAGAAATAATGTTTATGAAGATAAGGACCTTTTAGTGAGCACATTTAAGACATATGTCTTAGAATTGTTCAAGGAATTTGATCTTATCATGTTAGAACATATCCCTAGGAATGAAAACCACATTCCTAATGCTTTATCATAAGCTACTTGTGTTTTTGACCTTCCATTTTCATATGGAGCTTGGATTTTTGAAATCATCATGGAAAATGTTGATTGTTATCCCATCCCTGATATTGTGCTATCTTTACAAGTATTTCATGATGATCATAAAATCACTTGTTTTCTTACTAGTCAAGGGGATTTTTACAATTAGATTCTTGAAGCTTCACATAATTATTCGAATGATTCAATCCTTATCAATGAAGTTTCACTTAATGCTATTGTTAGAAAGCTCAATTTGAGAAAATGGATAATGAAATTGAAGTACTACAACATAAAGATTGACAAGTATTAGTAGAAACTGAAATATTTTTAGTATAAAGTAAAAATCAAGAGCACCCTAATTTAATAGATAAACATTTCCATTCTAACAAAAAGAGTTTGTTAATCACATTGCTACACAAATTCAATGATTTTTTAGTTTGGTCCTATGAAGATCTCAAAGTTTATAATCTACTAATCATTACTCACACAATACCATTTAGACCCAAAACTAAAACTTTTAAACAAAAATTAAGACTAGCAAAATTGAAAATTGAACCTTTAATAAAAAAGGAGATTGATAAACTCTTAGAATCTAAAATCATATATCTAGTTAGACATTCTAGTTGTGTTTTAAAATTAGTCTTTGTACACAAGAAATTAGGAGAGATACGATTATGCATTGAATTTTGAAATCTTAATGCAAATTGCATTAAGAATAATTATCCAATTTCACTTATGGAGAGTTACTTCAAGTAGTAAATGGTATGCAAATGTACTCACTCTTAGATGGATACTCAGGTTACAATCAAATTCTCATGAACAAGAAAGATCAACATAAAACAACTTTAGTTACAAAATGGGGAACATTTCAATACACCAAAATCCCTTTTAGATTATTGAATACAGGATCAACCTTTTAACATGCCATGAATAAAACTTTTGAAGGGATGATTAAGAAAAACATAGCTATTTATTTAGATGACTTAATAGTTTTCTCACATGATATTTATTTAGATGGATTGATATTCAAGATCTTAAAAATATATTTTTGAGATGTAGAAAATATGATGTGGCATTATATGCTAAGAAGTCTATATTTGGTTTACAAAGTGGAAAATTCCTTGGTTACATAGTAATAAGAGAAGGTATTTCTATTGATCCTGAATGTGTTAACACTATCCTAGAAATTCCTTATCCTTTATTCAAAAAGGTTTTAAGAATTTTCTTTGGTAAGAATAACTTTATCATGAGATTTATTCCTATGTTTGCTAAACCAGTAAGACCTCTGAACATAATACTAAAGAAAGATGAGGACATTACATGAACTACTAAATGCAAAAATGCTTTCTTAGCTATAAAAGAAGATATAGTTGAGGCTCCAATTTTAGTTTCTCCTTGGTATGAAAATGATTTCTTTTTATATGCCTTTTGAAGTGATCATATCACGACTACCATTTTGACTCAAGAGATAGCTAATCAACAAGAATGCCCCATTGCTTATATGTCCAATCCAATTAAAGATGCTAAGTTAAGATTCTCTTTAATAAAGTCAATTTTTCTTAACCAACAATATCGTAACTATGATACCATATCTACAATGTTGTTTATTTGATATCATAGCATATGCTATGTCATTAGAGATAAGATATCACAAGATGTGTACAGGCTATAGATGCAACACTTAGATGCACAGATCCTCATAAGTTTTCATTCCATAGTAACATAACTCTTAGTTTATTTTCATAATCTAGCACTTAGAAGTGTGATTGGCTGCAGTGTAGTGTGACTTAGTATATGGTGTCTTTGTTAAAACATCTTGTACTTGGGCATAAGTATGACTAGAAAAAAAGATTGAGCTATTTCTCACTATTGTAGCATTCTCCTAATTTACTATTTTGACTTACCATAATGTTTATTTTTTCTAGTTAATGTTTTACTATTCCATGCACTTTACTATTACTATCGCATCGCCCCTGCGATATCGCATACGTGATATTGCGGTCTGCCGCCAAATCTATAAATAAGAGGCGACACTCCCCTCATTTCTCATCCTAGGCTAAAAGTAGGGAAACTCTGGCAGTTTGATCACTCCAGAGATAGAATATTTTCCATGTGCCCGCAGTAGGAGTCCCCAAGTGAACAGATCTTTATTCGAGCAGCTTTGTACCTGAACGCAAGTTGTGTACGACAATAAAGACGAGCTTTGTAGACAAACCTTGCAGTGCATGGAATAGGATTTACTACTTGTTATTTCTTACCTGTTATTTATTACCTGAATTAGCGTAGCATGAGTACGACTTGGTTACGAGCATTGACGAATATGTACGGCTAACCAAGGAATCAGCTACTCATCGTGATTAGTCTCTCTCACCCTCAACTCCTAGAACGTGGGATGAGTACGACTTGATTACGAGCATCTACGGGTGTGTACGGCTAGTCAAGGAATCGACTACTCATCACGTTTAGGCTAGTTAAGTGCCTCAGTATGACCACTTCGAGC
>MNCI01003683.1:531666-560490 GCA_015680685.1 Gnetum montanum
GGTAAGTGGTTAGTATGCATTGATTTTCAAAATGTTGAATACTACTACATTCAAGGATCATTTCCCTCTGCCATTTGTTGATCAAGTCCTAGATACCATTGCATGACATGAGTATTATAGTTCTCTAGATGGAGATAACAGATATAATTAGATTCACATTGCACATGAAGACCATGAGAAAATGAAATTCAATAATCCATGGGAAACATTTGCCTATAAACAGATGTCCTTTGGTCTTTGCAACATGTTAGCCACCTTCTAGAGATTAGTACTAAGCATCTTCTAGAAATAGATTAGAAATGACATTGAAATATTCATGGATGATTTTTTGACACATTGGCTAGATTTTAGGCAAAGCATTGGACCAGATAGAGTAGGTACTAAAAATATGTGTGAAAATCAATCTCAAGCTTAACTAGTAGAAAAGCCACATTATGGTCTAGGATGATATAGTGTTGGGACATAAAATCTCTTAAAAAGATATTGGGGTAGATCCTAAGAAAATTTGATTCATACAAAATATCACTCAAAGGTCACAAATAATAAAATATGTGAGATCATTCTTGGGACACATGGGATATTATAGAAGATTTATAAAGAATTTTTCAAAGATCAAAAAACTACTTATGGAACTCACTAAGAAGGATGCACCCTTTGAATGGATAGAGTCATGCAAAAAGGCATTTGAAGATCTAAAGTAGAAACTAGTTGATACACTAATCCTTCAAGCTCTGGATTGGTCCAAGCCTTTTCACATCATGACCAACACTTCCAATTATGTGCTTGTTGCAATATTGACACAACTAGATGATCAAAAGAGACCCTATTATATACAATGTGTCAATAGAAGCAATACTAGAGCACAATTGAACTACATCATAATGGAAAAGGAGCTAATGGTCGTGGTGTACATGCTTTAGAAACTCAAACATTATTTGCTCGAGTATCATATCTATGTCCATACTAATCATAGGGCCAACTAGTTTCTCATGAATGAACTAGTGGTGAGTTTGAGAGGTATTATATGGCTTGTTATCCTACAAGAATTTGAAATTACAATGACCAATAAAAAGGGAATAGAAAATATGGTAGCCCATCATTTATAAAGGTTAAAGTGGGATACCCAGATAAAGAAAAACCTTTATCTAACCACTTTCTTGATGAGGACCTATTTATCAAAATAGTAAAGGTTGTAAATTTGACAAGGAAATCATGGATAGTGAAATATTTGATTTATCTATCAATACAAGAGGTTCCTGCTGATTGGATTAAGAAACAAAAAAAATAGTTCCTTCATAGAGTAAAAAGATATATGGAAATCAATGACAATCTATACAAGATCTATGCAGATGGAGTAGTTAGATGGTGTGTGCAAGAGTGTGATCAATAGAGAGTTCTACAAGATGTCCATGAAGGCCCATGTGGTGGCCACTATATAGGGAACAGAATGGCATTCAAACTACTGATAATAGGCTACTTTTGGCCTACATTATTTAGAGATTCCCATAAATTTGAATAGTCTTGTGGTAGATGTCAGAAGGATGGAGGAATAATGGTTAGAAATGAAGGGCAGAACAATGGATATAGCCGTTGAAGCCATTTGATATATGAGGAATTTATTTTATGGAACCCATAATGCTGATTTCAAGTGGAAAATCATACATAATCATTATTATGGATTATTGTACAAAGTGAGGAGAGGTAGTAGCAGTTAGAGATTGTATAGCCAAGACTACTACTAAATCCTTCCAAAAAAATGTGGTGAATATATTTGAAGTATCCAGATAGCTCATATTTGACAACGAAACTCATTTTACAGGTGTTACCTTTAAGAATCTCATGCAACAACTAGGGGTCAACCATAAACTAACAACACCATATCATCCCCCAAGCTAATGGTTAAACAGAAGTTACTAACTGAGAAATCACTAGAATCATAAGTAGAATGGTTAGTAAGTTTAGAAAGGATTAGAATACTAAACTTAATGATGCTCTATGGACCTATAGTACATCATGGAAACTAACCATAGGATACTCCCCATATGAGCTAGTTTATGAAAAACTACCAACACTTTATTTAGATGGAGCTTTGAACCTTAGCTACTGCTAGTCAACTTAACCTTGATTTAAGCTTAGCCCAACGACAACATCTCATGAATCTAAACCTTTTAGATGAAAATAGGCTTGTAGCACTAATACATAATGAGCTCCATAAGCATTAATCCAAACACAAGCATGACACACAGATAAGAAAAGTAATAATACAACCAAGACATAAGCTCCTTTACTATAATCCCAATCATGTGCCACAAAAATCCAAATTTCAAACACTTTGGGAAGGACCATATATTGTTGAAGCAACTTACCCATCAGGTGCCTTACACATATATCATCCATATTACCCTCATAAGCTCATTCTTGTTAACATCCAACAAGTTAGATGTTATCATGAACATTCCAAGGAATCTACCCAATTTGTCCAACCATTTTCCACCCATTCTCTCTTCCATTTAACTAATTCTAATGATAGTCATGGGGGTGTCAATCTGGACACGTAGGTACTTTATTGAACTTTTTACTTTCTTTTTACTTTTTCACATTTTTAATCATAATATATTTTACCATTCTTTTATACTTTTAAATTTTTTAATTCTTTAACATTTTTAATTCTTTACATTTTTTTTTGATTTTTACTATCTTTTTCATACTCTGTTTTCATTTTCTTTGTAAATATTTTTTATTACTAATAAAATAGACTAAGAATAAGACAAGATGTAGTCTAAAAAGGCAAATATTTCTCTATGTTATTAGGTCATAAGGGACTGATTATTTGTACAATGAGATCACAACATTCATCCACCTACTCCATTAATAATAAGTTCTTACCATGGTCAATAATGTTATTCTTTTCATCATAAAATTAAGAATAAACTTGTGATCATTATGCCTGGAAAGACAAGTGAATAACCAAGTGAAAATGTAAAGGGTGTTACATCAAGGGGCTTTGTGGATTTTCTCAAATTATTACTGTGATTTCTATTCTATTTCTTAGGTTGTATTATATCCTTGTAGATCTAACAAAAAATGGAGGTAAGAGTACAATAAGTGCTACTTTACCATGTCACTATAAAGACATGTTACCCATGCTTGAAGGTAGGAAACTTCTTAGAAATCTCAAAAATAAAAAGTACAATGAATCAAATCCTTCCTTGGACAACATGCCAAGTGATAATACTTCTTACAATGGTGATAGTCTTATGGTGGTGAATCTAAGAGGTGAAACAATGCGATGTCACTGAATGTGGTTTGAACTTGATTTGAATCTTGGATGAAAGGGGATAATGATTACTTTAACCACTAATACACCATAAGAATTCATTTTTCCTATGGTAAGACACCTCTCGTTCTGATTTTGACAATCCCTTCTATAGTCCATTTCATCTCACTATACATGTAATCATAACTTATGCTTTTGTGTAATATAGTGTAATTTCCCCAACCTGGTGCTCCTAACATGTGTATTTTACTAATTAGGTATGCATTACATTCAACTCCTTAAGTGCCTAAGGACACTTCTAGGTTTGGTTATACAAGAGCATTAAGGGCTAGAGCCTGCTTTAAAGAGGATCCACTTGTATAACTATTGTATCTTATACCTAGCAAGCAATTCCACATCATCTTTTTCCTTCCAAGACTAATAATTTTTGATAAATACTTCCCTTAATATTTAAGAAATCCATTCCAACAACAAGAATTCATTATCCATCTCATCCATCTTATAAACACTTAATAAAATTTTGTAGCCTGAGATTTCTTTATCATAGATTTTCAATGCTTATTTTTCACAACTGGAGTATCATATCTATTCCAAGATCCTCTAGACATGTTTCATATCTTTTAGACATTTCAACTGACTCATTTCTTTTTCAAGAAAATCAATGATAAATTTGAAAATTTCTAGTATAATATTTTAGCTCCAATATATTTTTTTCCAAGAAAAATCAATGAGAAATTTGAAAATTTTTAGTATGATATCTTAGCTCCGATATTTTACCACCTTGGATATCATGCATAAAAAAACTATATATAGTGTAGGGAACTTAGAGAAATTTTCATTTCTAACATTTGAAGCTAAGGGAGCTTTTGCCAATTTTTTTCTTCTAAACTAAGATTTATGACCTCCCAACTTCAAATGCTCATAAATCCACCCTCATAGCTTTGATTTCCAAGATCCTTGAACCTTGTTGGCCACAAAGCTTTCAACTTCATCCTGGGGGAGTGCTTAGTGTGACATTGCTAAAATTTGAGTTAGAATTTTCTAACACCTAAAAGGTATTATAAGGGTAAGTATGAAAAGGAAAATGAAAATTTTAAACAAAAATCAATCACATTAAAGCCAAAAACACTTAGTAATCCTCTTAATGAAACATACAACTATCATAAGTCACAAATAAGAGCAAAATAGAAAAATGTGAAGGGTTATAAGAAAACTAACACCTAAGGGGTTTCCTTTTTAAGATTTTTCTAACTTTGAAATCATAACAAGTTAAGAACTAAATCTAGTAAAGGGTTCGAGTAAGAAAATAGTTATCAAGAATTGGAGTAAACATTTTAATGATTTCCAAAACCTTGGTGATTGTAGATGGCCCTAGAAAGAGGAGAAATAATAGGACCTTCATAGCTAGCAAGCAAAAGGCCAATAGGCCATGGATGAGGCTGAACGAGGCAATAGTTCCCATAAGCAAAACATGTAGAGCAAGAGGCTCAATCCTTTAGTCTCCATCAAGAAACTCCTACTAAATGATACTCGACCCAGGTAGAGGTAGAAGTTTCACAAGCATCAACACAAGGATAGCACCTCACATTGTCACCAAATTGCCTCCAAGCCATCCAGGATAAAACAATCATGTTGACAATGATTGTAGAGCTTAACTTTGGTTCATTCCTAGAATTTGCTCCAAAAATGGTGAAGGCATAACTCCAAGAATCATTGTTATGGTCTACACCTACATACAATGAGAAATGGTATTCTGGGAAGACATATCAATTCTAGAATAATAAAGGAGAAGATGCAATAGTTAACATCAAGGGAGTCTAAGTATTCAATTCTATAAAGGTGATAGTTGAAGCCCTTAATGTGCCCCATGAAAGGGCAAAAGTAGCACATCTTTCCACTAGATCAAATATAGATACAAGAAAATTATGGTTGCAATGAGCGTATGGAAAAGATGACAAGGATTATAATGAGCTAAATTTTAAATAGAGAATTTAATTCAAAATTGGCACCTATCACCTATTCCCCAGAAAATGATTGAATAGAATATCAACATATGTGACTAGAGGAAGTGTGATTTTAAAGGAAAAATTTAATGTAAACATCACATACTTTGATTTTCTTAAGATTCAACAGTATCTTGAGGCAAAGAAGTTAGGGAAGTTGTCACTTCCATTTCCTTATCTCATTAGGAAGCTATGCAGATGCACTGGAATCCTAGGATACACCAATGAAGTTCCTAGAAAGGCTTAGAATGCTTCCTATGCTAAAATACTCTAACTGACACCACCAAAGAAGGACTAGGTGGAGAAACAAATAGACACTGGGGAAGTGACTCAAACTACTATGCAACAACAAAAAGTAGGACCTAGTGGTCAACAACAAGAGAAATAACAATAGTATGAACAACAAAAAAAATAAGTTTCACCACCACCACTGTAAGATTACAAGCCATCAATGAGACATATAAAACAAATTGTAGAGATCATCAATTGGGAAACATGTGAGGAGGCCAATCTATATAAATTTATCAATAGTATCATCCAACCCATAGTTTCCACAAATCCTTCTAGTGAAAAAATTTTATTGTAGTTAGGAGGAGTGAGCTAATGGTCACAATAGATTTTTGGGAATACTACATCATTCTAAGTGGTGCTAAAAACTAGAGAAGAAGCCATAGTTGTGATTATGTAGCACTAGGATGCAACAGGAGCCATTGAAGTGATCATAGATCGCATAAAAGAATCATTCAACATGCCTTTTGTACCACCAACCAACCTTTCTAGAGGCAAAGATGCTAAAATGTTAGCTGGTACCTTAATAACTCTTACAGATGATGAGGATGTACTGGAATGACTACTGTAGACTAGGCAAGTCATGAAAAATCTTTTTAACATCCCAGTGATGTCACTATAGTATAGTTAAAAGTAATCATCATCAAAGGGAAGCTATTCATGGTAAAGATTAGGGCAAAGCATGCAGAAAATGAAGTTTGTAGATTACAAGAATAGCTCATGATCCTAAGGGTAGAACAAAGAGATCCTACTCAATTTATTACACCTAACTAGTTGGAGTAATTCAGAACAAAATAGATCAATCACCTCATGGATTATAACAAGAAAATGGAGGAAGAAAAGGAGAAAGTGATTAGAAATGCCTCAATAGCAGAAGAATAGGCATACACACATGCTAAGGCACTCACCAAAATACAAGAAGAAAATAAGTAACTCGTTGGAGACAATGCTAAGTTGACCAATGTGGAAAAGAAAAAAAACATTCTTGAAGATAGCATCCCTCAACTAAGAGAACAACTAATGAGGGTCAACTAGGATACAATCCACATTGCATGAGAGAACAAAATCCTCTCAATAGAGGAGGTATGCACCATCTAACAAAAAGCAGCTATTGAAATAAGCGCATGGTAAAATGAGACAAAAAGGCATGAAAGGCTCAAAGAACACTTCCACAATCAAGTGGGCATGTACAAACATATCAATGAAAAGGAAATCTAGATGACAAAGGCCTAGACCAATTCCATTTTAGAACAAAATACAAGTTTGCAATCCATCTTAAATAGCATGCCCCATGTCCACCAAGTAGAGATTAAAAATAAAGACCTACAAATAGAAGATTCAACAAAATACATGGGGTTAGCTAAATTTCATTATGCTAACCTAATCATGTTGACATTAGATAGGCCTAAAAATAAGCTTAAAAAATAGGTAGTAGCCACATACGCATTGTATGAAAAGGAGTTTGTAGATAGGAAATATGTCCTACAGAAGCTACATGTGGCAAACTTTGAATTAGAAGTACTTAAGGCCAACTACCAAGGGTAAAAATATGTTGCAGTGAACCTAGCCAAAAGGATGTCTAACCATCAGGAATTGAGAACCAAGGCCAAGGCATTAAAGAGGAAAGAAGATAGCTTGTGGCATGGTATGTCAAGGTAGACAAAATGTTCCTACAGCTACCATGTCCATGGGCTATATCAGCTCCATCACATATCACCTAATCAGCATGGATGGTGCATGACCCTAGAATAAAGGAAGAAAAACTTTAGGTCTTACTTAATAGATACAGATTTTAGAAGCCTAATGATAAGGAAAATCATCCAATGAAAGAGCCACCATCACCAAGAACAACTTAATCTACATTGAGCTTCTTCAATTTTTGTTTGTTGTTATGTCATATAACTATATATAAGTTTTTGTAAAACACCACTATGGCATTTAGTTTCATGTAAATATACCTCCTAATTTTATAAGAGAATATATCCTCATTTTGTTTTAACTTGAGGACAAGTTTTCAATCAGTCTTAGGGGTATGATAAAGTTATTTTTTCTTGACTAACAATATCATATCTATGATGTCATTTATTTGATATCATATCTATGATGTTGTTTATTTGATATCATAGCACATGCTATGTCATCATAGATATTATATTGTGAGATGTGTGCAGCCTATAAATACAACACTTAGGTGCACATATCAGCATAAGTTTTCATTCCATAGTAACAGAACTCTTTCAATTACTTTTCATAATCTAGCATTTAGAAATGTGAATGGTCATAGTGTAGTGTGACTTAGTGCATAATGTCTTTCTTTGAACATCTTATATTTGGGCATATGCCTGACTGGAAATAAAGATCAAGCCATTTCTCACTATTGTAGCATTCTCCTAGTTTACTATTTTGACTTACCATAATGTTTATTGTTTTTCTAGTTAATATTTTACTATTTAATGAACTTTACTATAACTATTGTTATTAAGAAGAATGAGTATGATTGATCTCAGGCACTTAAGTGTAATTTCTTGGTAACCCAGTAGTGTTATCGCTTGGTATGGCCAGTAGTGGTACACTTGGTTTCCCAGTAGTAGTTACACAAAGTCCAAGGTGTGTATGGAAGATCAAGAACAAATGCTCATTTCCATATGCTAGAATAGATCTATTTGCTTGTTTTACTTAGATTTAGAAATCATTTCCATTTTTATCATGTTTTCTAAGAGTAACAATGGCCTACCAACATTAGATATGATATACCTCACTATAAGCTAAACCATACCCATAAACTTTACTAGCTTCACATGGAAAGACAATGGTCTTGAACTTTAACTAATTTCTAGCATATTAACATTGCCTTGTCCACATATTATGATTTAGTTCTATGTGAACACCTATGACTTGTATGGTTGGGTGTTGGATTGCTCCACTACTCATCAATCTGCTATAGAAAAGCAAATATATGTAGTAGTTAAATCTTTAAAGAATTTTTTATTTAACCTTTTAAAGTCAAATATTATCATAATTGTTTTATATTTTTCTACTGTCACTTTAGAAAAGCTCCAAGATCCTTCAAAAAAAAAGATCCAAATGGATTATGAAGCTGCAAGAAAATGACATTCAATGGAAGTTAGTCAAACTAGTAAAAGAAACTATTTTAACTAAACTAATAGCTCTAGAATCAACCCTAGAAAACCAAATGTCCCATTTGAGGTTAAACCCATACCTATACATGTGTTACAACTTGAAACTAATGAACCAATTCCATTAGCATCGAATAACTTAAATGATCCTTGGTATAGAGATATCAAATATTATTTAACTTTTTGTTATTACCCTTCAGACATACCTAAGTACAAGCATAAACATTTAATATCTAGAAGATCTAAATTTACCATGATTAATGATAATATTTTTAGAAAATATGTCTTATGAGTTCTCCTTAGGTGTTTAGATAAAGAAGAAACCAATAATATGATAAAAGGCTTACATGATGAAGGACACATAGGCTATCAATATTTAACTCATAGGATATAAAGGCTAGTTATTATTAGCCAACTATGACCATCAATGCTTATAATATATCAAAAACTTTCATCCAATGTCAAATATATAAAGGAAGAGATTCTAAAAGTTTAGCACCTCTACAACCCATTATTGAAGTAAGCCCTTTTGTACAATGGGATCTTGATTTTTTAGGAGCCATTAACCCACCATCATTAGGCCAATATAACTAACTACATTATATGCTATTTAAAAGTCAAACCAACTAGAAGAGCTACATCTCGTGAGGTTATTAAATTTATTGAGAATGTTATCATAACCTAACATGGACATCCATATGCACTCATAATCGACAATGGTCCTATCTTCATCTCAGTAGAAATCATTGAATGAGATATGAATAATGAGATTCTAATCAAATATGTTATAGAATATTATCCTCAAGGAAATGGCTTAGTAGAATCCTTAAACAAAAATCTTCTAGGTGAAGTTAAAAAGATGATTAATGACAACAAAAAATCTTGGTAAGAAAAAGTAAAATGGATCATATGGATAGATCATATTTGTTATAAAGAATCTATCAAGATCACTCCTTATGAGCTAGTTTATGATCAAAAACCTATATTACCAATCAACTTGCAAATTCCTACTTATAAGTTTTTCCTAGATTATCTAAATCATGATGAGAGTCTTATTACTAGATCTTCTAGTCTTTGGGATGTTGAACTTAAATGTTTAAAAGTAGTGAAAAACCTACCAAATCATCAAGCCATTGTTGAAAGATGATTTGATAAAAATTTTGCCTCTAAATCCTTTCAAATAGGCAATCTAGTCTTGAAAAGAGAGAGATTTTCAGCAAAAAAAATCATGAAACCAAGGTTTTTTCTTTTTTTCTTTTTTTAGAAAAGTTTGAGAATGTATTAATACAAAACATGTACAATAAGGACATACAAGGGAAAAAAGAATTCCCCAATCGTACAAGACTTAAAATCACTACTTATTAATGTTAGGCCACATGATAGACATAACAAAAATAAGTGATGAGCAGTAAGTATACCTTATGTCCAACCATATGAATCACTATTTTTCAAAAGAGATTTGGTCAAATTCCAAAGACTTTAGGTTTTTAAGTACACTGGCTCTAAGAGGTGAATCTAACTGTTGCAATCATTGTCTTCCAATTCATACTTGTAAAGTGCAACTATATGGTTAAGTGTAACTAAAGCATATGATTTTTATCACTTTATCTTTTATGAATTAAGTTGCTAAGGAATAAAGAATAAAGTAATTTTAATTTTCAAGTAACTATTTGATCTAAGAATTAACTAATGTCTAACTCTTCCGAACATAATCATTTGTTTTCACTTTCTGTACACATGTTGAACACGTATAAAACTACTAAGTTATCAAGTGTTAAGAGCTACTAGGATTACCAAGTGTTAAAAGTATGCTCGAAGTGGTCATAATTATGTGCTTTAAATAATTAGTATTTAATCTATTTTAATTGCTTTAACTAGGATTCATTGAATTAAAATGCATGAATAATAAACACATTAAGTAAAATATTAAGCTATTCCAAATGCTACAAGGTTTAAGCAGAAATCTCATCTTTATTATTGATCACATTGAAGTGCTCAAGTACTTCAATGTTCAAACAAAGATCCATACACTTCTCATTCATACTGTGGGCACTTAGAAAAACATTCTAACTATTAGGAAGAAAAACTGCAAGAACTCCACTACAATCTAATTTACAAATGTGATAAATGGAGGTAGCTTGTGTATTTATATAGGTGACAACAAACACTACATCGATGTGTATGCATCAATGTGTTAAAACATGCATTGATGAGATCACGTTCATGGGCCTATGTCGACTGGATTGCATTGAACAACTCACGTTGATGGGATCTCATTTACACAACCAAAGAGACATACTTCATCATAGCCCCATGATTAAATGAAAACTCATCCTCAAGTTCTTTACAAAATTTGGAAAGGTATGGGATTATTACATGAATATAGACACACACAAGAAACTAAGTGCCTAGGTTTATGGATTTACAATCAATACAAAATTTGGTGTTTGTGACAAAAAACATGAACACCATGATAAAAAATGAACAAACAACTTCTCTAATGACTGGAAGATGAGGAAGAAAATAAAATAGTCCCAAACAAGGAAGGTTCTAAAGGATTTTCTCCTACTTTCAGAACACATGGTAGTTGCTACAAAGGCTATGGATGTTTAGCAACATATGCAACTTTTGGTGGAAGCTAGAAAGCATCCAACAATGCTTTCATCCTCTCCTCCTTTCCCCTAGGATTTTTCATGGTCCACATAGCATCATGAATGTGTTCCACGGTGTAACCATCTCAAGGATAGGGCATTTCCAAAAACATCTCCTTTGCATTGACAAGCTAGGTAATGAAAAGTTTGCATTCAATGTAAAACAACTTGACTACATTTTGTAGCTCCTAGTAGTCATTCATTCTTTTGTTTAAGTTATCCATTGTTAATCTTTGATCAGTGAGCATTGTCTTAAGGATCTCAAGTTATGCATTTCCAATCTCAAGCTTTTGCTTAGTCTCCTTATGAATCTTGAACTCTACCTCATACAACAAGTATAAGCTGGCCACTTGCATCTTTGATTTTAACTATAGCTGTCTAGTAGTCAACATTGCCAAGTTTTCATAATAGAGGTTGGAAAGCTTGAGGTTGGCAAGCTAATGTACTCCATCATCTCCTTTATCTACAGCTCCTGCATGTGGATTTTTACTATGTTGTATTCATTTAGTCCATCAAAGATGGATTTCCATACATCGTCTCCTTATCAAAGCTACTGGAGGGCCTCATGCACTTTTACCTTTGCCATTTGTATGTGTTGCTCATTAACTTCTTTCTACAAGCCAACCTAATCCCTATAGTGGTTCTTGACCCTCCTAAATTTGAGGGCCTCATTTTTCTAGGTAGCAATCTCAATTGCAGATTTTTGACAAATGGCACACATCTCCTTCATTATGAGATTATGATTCTCTATTACCAACCTTCTTAATTCATTATTCACCCTTGCTATCTAGTCCTATTGTTCATGGATAAATTTTGTCAGATGTCATTTCTATGTATCAACATTATGTAGGTAGTGGTTTTCTAAGGTTAGGTGCTTATTCTCCTAGAGATTCCAATATAAGTCCTCATGCATGTTGTAATACACTACATCTACTATGGACTAATCAAAGACCACTAACTCCTTTGTGTACTTTCCCTCTCTAAGTTTCTACTGAAGCTATTGGATAGCTTCATATCTTTTGGTTTCTTGTCCAAGTACCATGGGATCAAGGAGGTAGGCTCAAAGTTCAGCAACCTTTGCAGCCAAGCATTGGTTCTTAGCTCTAACTATTTTGAGTTTTTCCTCCAATATGATACACCTACCCTTGGCCTCATTTGTGACTAGGTAGCAATGATATTATCCATAAGGTTAAAGACATTGAGAAATGGTTGTCCAATTCCCACCAATTACTCCAACAACTCCTCATGCCAAACTACATTGAATCTCCCACTTATGGTTCTAGTGGACACCTACACATCTTCAAGTGTAGTAACATCTAGTACAGACATCATCAATGCATTGAGTTCCTAGTCCACTCTATCAACTACCACTTTCATCATCATTTCCTACCCACGATGCTACATCACTAGAACAGTGGTCCCTTCACCTTTGTCCAACTGCATCGAGAAAGTAGTAGCATTTCTAGAGAACTCTGGAAACTGATGTTATCCCAAAAGAGACACTGTTACTTCCCAAGTACTAGGATTTGAACACACAAGCACCTACATTCTTTAGGTAGAAAACATTGACCCACCACCCAACATTTGTCTTGTAGATCAAGCAACTTAGTTAATATGGCTCATGGATGGTCTGTACATAGATGACTCATGACCACTTAGTCCTACAAATTGCTACTACAAAAGTTTCTCATGGAACTCATGCATGTTTTCAAGGGTAACATGAGCATCCACCATTGTTTCTTGAGTGGGTGGTGTAGGTGGTGGCATCTCTTCTTCCTTGGTTAGGGCAAGGACCTTATCTTTCATCACCTTGACCCATGAGGTAACAAGAGCATGTCAAATTGTGTCATTGGTATAATAGGCTATTCCTACCCTTTTACACAATTTTTTGATAAGGTAGGAAAAGGGTAGGATTTTCTTTCCATGTTCATTTTCTTTGAACTGCTTTTCTATCTCTAGATAGATTAGTTATGGAAGGTTCACTAGGAATTTTCTACCTAGAGCAACACATGAATGGATGAAGAAGGAAATCACCTTACTAGGCCTCATCATCAGATTGACGTGATAAGCTGTTATCCTAAAATAAGCATGTTCTGCCATTATGAGTGCACCTTACTCCTTATGGCCTATTCCATAGCATTTCTGGATCCACTTCATTTTAGTCTTCATGTCTGCTTGGGTTGATATCTCTACCAACTTGGCTCTAGTTTCAAGTAAGCTAAGAGCTGTGAGATGGCCTTCACTATGTAGGACACACTGATTTCTTTGATCTTCACTATGGCATTTGTCTACCAATTATTCTAGAAGAGATATGTCTCTTCCATGTACCACTTCCCATTGGAAGTGATGATTGGCCACATGGGAGAGCTCTACAAGTACCTCTTAACTTCATTTAAAGAAAACTCAAAGAATGACCCAAAGTTTAGTTCTTTGAGTATTGAACATTGGATGCCATGTGGCTTGATTTGATTAAGGTAGGATTCGGTCAAAGTGACCTCAAGTCTTAGTCTTGGTCCCAATAACTCATCTTGGTGGAATTGCTCTATTTCAGCCTAGAGAATCTACCTATCATATTCCATTTAAAACTTCTCCTAAAGAGGTCCTATTGCATGGATCTTCACTTCTTATTCCTAAGGGTTGTTCCTAGCTCCTTCTTGTTCATGGCTACTTGTCCTTTGGTTGGAATAGTCTAGCTTGTAGTCCATGCTTTCCCTTTGGCATCATCTATGGTCACAACAAATCAAGGATTAGTAGGTGGTTCATAACTTATGACATTTGTATACCTTCTCTCGTTAGGGAGTTATACTTGGCTAACTTTCAACTATGGTAGATTGATTATCTTAATATTATTTTAATTAATTGAGTTACTGGAGTTCATTGGAAGGGTTTAAATTTTCATAAACTGATGATTTAATGTTGTTTTATGTATTAAACCTTTGGGGGAGTTTTGAAAAATTTCCTATTAAAAACCTAAGGTTTATGACCCCCACAATGAAGAGCATACCTCTAGTAGCTAGAGGACTAAAACTAACAAAAATCAGACAACTAATTTGAAAGTTACAACTTTGGAAGATGCTTGCGCTTTGAAAAATGGAAAAACTCCCCTATCATTTGATACAAAATGACAAAAAATTTCTAAGTGTTACAATACATTTATACTATTTATTTCATGCATCGATGGGATCCCATAGACTAAATCACATCATTGTAGTCTATTGCATCAATGAGATCCTAATGATGCAATCCACAACATTGACAAGATCTTGACAATGTGGTTGTTAACCAAAGTTTGACTTAGAGAAAAAACAATAAAAGTAAGGAGTTTTTACATCAAATTGGAGTCTTATGAGAGCCTAAGAAACCTAGAACATAATGAAATGCATGAAGAGGCTTTGATTATCCATAAAGAAGGAATTTTTGATTGGAGAATGATGGAGAAATGTCACAAAGGAGTGTAAATTGGATGCAACCAATGGGGAATGAAAATGATTCAATTGCAAAAATGTCTAAGGATAGCCTAACCAAGAGATATGCAAGTGGATCTTCCTCATAGTAGGCTCATTCCCTTTTTTTCCATTGCATATCCTTAAACCAAGGACTTTATGGGCCCCACAGTTGATTAATGGTTATGAAAGTTAAGGACCTTATCTGGAAGAATCTACCTAAGAAATTCAACATACCAAACTAAGATATTAAACTAGATAAGCAACAGTGAGATGAATGATGGAAAGCATTTATTGATGAGAGCAAAGATGGAATGGAGTTCCTAATTGTGGTCTCATGAAGTCCCTTGTGGATTTCATGGTTAAATGACCCAATAAAGTCCATCCTTAGTCCAGATTAAAATCAACCACTTTCAATGAATTCAAATTGACATTCAAATACTAGTCCATCCTTACAAGACACAAGGATGCTCCCACAAATCAATCACCAATCTCTATTAAGAATAAAAGAGAAGAAAGAAGTGAGAAAGAGCCTTAGTTAGAGGTCTTTCTAGCCCCATAACTAGTGCTTGTAGCTTGTTATTTTTTCTAAGGGGTGTGCTTTGAATTCCCATCATTTTTTTGAAGTTTTATATTTTTATGGATTTTTGGATGGAAAGCAGACCGTACAAAGACTTATGAACTTTCTATTATTGGTTAACAATAGAATAGTAAGAAATCCATGAAAAACACTTAAGAGAATTGAATCCCCTTGAAGTCATATCCTTTTCAAGCATTTTAATCTTTTCCAAGTTTGGAAACTACCAAGGTCACAAGTTCTTTAAAGTTTGACTAATGAAAAAGGGACCTCATGTTTCCAAAACCAAGAACACCATAGATTATTGTGGATGGATGGATGATGTGGAATCACTACTTATTCCATGAAAAAGAAACCATGTCTTAGCTATCAATACCAAAATTCAATGTTAGAATCTAGACATTAGCAATAAAAAACATTAAGTACAAACCATCATTAGCAATAGCTACAACAATGTTGCGTCTTATTGGCAATAAAGAAGAGAAAAAAACATAATATATTAGAAAAAAATAAGAAAAACAAACCAAAATAAAGTAAAATATATAATAAATTGTAAAATTTTCAAGAAATTTAAAACATACTAATGATGATGCAAGAAAAAAATGGGAAAAAAATAAGAAGGTGTAAGACAAAAAAGTGTAAAAAATAAGAAGTTTCTTGTATGATTTAGCATGGATGGCCATCTTCCCCACAACTGAGTTGAAAGGAGAAGATTCAAAAAATTGAGCAAGGCTATCCATCTGAAGAGGTGTTGCTATCACTAGTATTCTTAGGTTCATGGAAAGGCTTTATTTATTGTGTGTTCTCTAGTAATTTCTTGTTTAGTCTTTTAGGTTTGTAGATCAACATGGCCCCAAAAGGAAAGGTTTCATAAATGATATAAGGCTCTTCCTACAATGTTTGGAACTTAGTATTTTGAGGGACATGTTTAGGGTTCTAGTAAAGGACCTTGTCTCTAGGTTAAAATTTTACTTTTCTTATTTTGATGTCATGGCATTTTTTATTGAATTCTTTGTGCACTTCATTTTGAGAAAGGGCTACCAGTCTATTCTCATCTAGCATGTTAAGATCGATCAGTCTTTCTTTCTATGCTAGGCTCAAGTCAAGATTAAGGTCACAAGCTATTGAACATGTACAAAGTTCAAATTGAATAGAAAGAGTTGGAAATTTCTTGTACACTAGCTCATAGGGAGAGTAGCCTATAGGGAGCTTTCATGTTGAGTAGTATGCCCAGAGGGCATCGTTATGTTTGGTGCTCTAGTCTCTCTTATATTTTCTAATTATTCTAGTTAACATCTTAGTAATCTACCTATTTGTTACCTCAGCTTGACTGTTGGCTTAGGGGTGATAAGGTGTTGTTAATTTATGTTCAACCCCTAAGCATTGCATGAGCTTTCAAAAGGTAGTTCTTGTAAAGTGAGTACTATTATTAGAAATTAGTACACATGGCACTCCAAACCTATTTATAATATTCTATTGTACAAACTGAGCAATAGTTGAACATGTACACTTGGTGATGGCTATTTCTTTTACCCATTTCATACAATAGTTAATAGTTTCTATAATATAAGAATTTCCATTTGACATGAGTGTGATGGAACCTATGAAGTCTATACCCCAAATGTCAAAGGGTTCTAGTGGTTAAATCCATTGCTAAGGATCCTCCATTCAAGCAGTCATCCCACTAGCATGTTGACAACATTTATAAGAGTAGATGAATTGGTGGGAATCTCTGAAGATTATTGGCCAATAATACCTTACCATTAGGACCTTAATGGTTGTGCATCTCCATACATAATGGCTCCCATAATGGCCCTCATGATAGTCTTGAAAAATGCATAGCTGGTTAGCATCAGGAACACACCATTGAGTTAGGCCATCAATGCACATCTTGTAAAGATGTTCATTGATCTCCATGAAGCATTTGGCCTGAAGAAGTAACTATTGTTTCTTCCTATGGTTGAGCTCTTATGGCATCTATTGAGTGAGGAGATAAGTGAGGATTCCATTGTACTAGTTTGGTTTTGTGGGTACTTATTCATTTATAGCATTAGCAAATAGAAGTCCATCAAGAAATTAATCAGAGAATGGACCCTCGTCCTCTTTGTTATTCCATCATAACTGAGACAAGTGATTAGTGACCATGTTCTTAGTCTTCCTTCGATCTACCATTGTAAGATCAAATTCCTGCAAGATCACAAGCCACCATATGACACAAGGGCTTACCATTGATTTGTTCATCAAGAAGCAAATTGCACTAGTCCATGTGCACAAACACCTTATATCTAAGAACATAGTTCTTGAAATTCTCCAAGGCATACACCCATAATGCTTCTACTCATGCAGTGAATGTAATAAGGATGTTTTTGATCATCCAACTGCATGAGCATGGCTCCCAAGGCATAGTTCAATGTATCCTTCATGATGTAAAATTGTCATTACCAATTGGGTGCTCATAGAATTGGAGTTTCTACAAGATTTTCTTTAAGTTACTAAAATTCTTTTTTGCATTCCTTAGTCCATACAAATAGAGCATTATTCTTTGTAAGTTTGATCAATGGTTTAGCGATCTTAGAGAAATTCTTTATGAATCATCAATAGTAGCTAATGTGTCCAAGGAATGACTAAACATATTTAATATTTTTTGGCTAATGGGTTATTCCTTGGATGATCCTAATCCTTTTAGGATCCATCTCAATCCCTACTTGTGAGCTTCTATGGCCTAACAAAATGCCCTCCTAGACAATCAGATGACTCTTTTACCAATTGAGCTGAAGATTAATCTCCACACATCTTTTAAGCACTTGCTCAAGGTAGTTCAAGGCTTGCTAAAACATAACACCATAGGTGGAGAAGTCATCCATGAAGACTTCCACCCTGCTACTAATATGCTATTGAAAAATGCTAAGGATAAGGTGCTAGAAAGTTGTAAGGGAATTGCACAAACTAAAAGGCATATTTTTATAAGCAAAAATCCCCTAGGGACTTTTAAATGTAGTTTTGGCTTGATCCTCCAGCGTAATCTAAATTTGGTTATAGCCACTATAACCATCTAGAAAGTTTTAAGAACAATTCCTAGAGATAGTGTCCAATACTTAGTCCAAAAATGGCAATGTAAAATGATCTTTTTAGGTCACCATGATCAACAACCTGAAGTTAATATAAATCCTTCACTTATTATCTTGTTTGGATACTATCACAAGTGGGCTAACCTACTCACTATTTTCAATTTGATAGATGAACCTTTCCTTGAGGAGTTGTTCAATATCTTCCTTAATGATCTATTTCAACTTAGGGTTCAACCACCATTGCAACTACCTCTTTGGACTTATAAAAGGATTAGTATAAATGTGATGCTAGCATATCTGAGGATCAATCCTAATGAGTTCAAGATATGACCAAGCAATGCTATTGGCCATTTGATAACCACCTTTAGCATCGTCTCTTTTTCTTTAGGAGAAAGATTGGCATTGATTATCACCAGCTTGCCATTTTTCATAAATGCATATTTCATGCCATCAAGTAGATTTTTTAACTCCAAGGGCTTCTATTTAAAATTTTTAGGGATCTCCAACTCTCTCCAATAATTATCATTAGGTTCAACATTAGAGAGTTGGTGATGAACTTACTCTAGTTCATCCATGCTTTCAACATAGGCACATTTTAAGCTCTTAGTGGGTTCCATGCAAAGTGTGCTACTTTTAGGAATAGGTATCAGGAATTGGGTGTCCTCCTATTTATGGATGCTATGTATAGGCACCTTTGAATTTTAGATTCATTTGCATACTATCTGCATGTTATGATTGATGTGCTTTTTATGGTCCATAGTTTCTACACACAATTACATCCTATATCACTATACGTGATGCATGGAACTCTCTTCTTCTCAATCTTTCCAAATGCATTTTCTTTGAAAATCTCCAAGGAAGGATTGCTAATTCCCAACCATGCATCAATGATACTTAGCCAAGCCCTTCCCATGATGATGGATGAGGTCCCTTGACAATTGTCAACACAAATCACTAGAAAGTTAGCAAGATAGGACCACCCATAGATGGTAGTCATGATATCCTTCATCAATCCCAAGGGAATAGTAATGGAATGGTTTGCTAACTTAAGGTGAATGTTACTTTTCTTGAGTAGAGGTAGGTTCCCAACTTTGTACATCTCGTGAGAAATTAGATTAACACTAAATCCTGAATCCAAAGAATCTATGCAAGGCTCATTCCCAGCAATTTGGAGATAGATTAAGGGACTCCCAAGATTAGATCTTTTAAAAGGTGTTTGGTTTAATGGGGAACCACATGGGTTAGCATGATGGTATGCACTTTGGAAGGTGTTTGGTTTAAAGGGGAATCACATGAATTGAATGCAAAGGATGAGGAAGAAGTAGGATTATCAACCACATGAGTTTGTAAAGGATGAGGAAGAAGTAAGACTACTAGTTCAAAAAAATGGTCTTTTTCTAGGTATGGGTTTTCAACCACTCAACTGAGAAGCTAATTATAGGTTAATGACCCTAGTAGTGTTATGATGCTATAGTTGGGTTGGAATTTCACCCTACATTGATGGAGCAGGTGGTAATTGGATTAAGGATAAAGGGACATGCATAGAAGGATGAGGTGGGTGATAAGGATATGGGAACTCCCCTCTTGGTGATTTATGTCTCATGAGTTTCCAAGCCATGAAGAGACATCACAATTAGGGATGATACTAGAGATAATTAGATCAACCACAAAGAAATCAAATATCAAAGAGGTACAAAGTACAAAAATATCTTCCCATGAGTAGAACAAAATGGATGTTTAGCAATCAAATGAGCAATTTGAAGCATTCAAAAATTTTACAAAGAATATGCTCACAAATAAAGAGAGTGTTCTTGATCTTAAAAAATATCTTGAATAGACTCAGTGTAAGTTTTTGTTTTTAGTAAATGAAAATGGTTTTTCAAGTATCAAAATATTGTTAAGTTGGGATAGCCCTACTAAAAATTAACACCAAAATTTTTCTAATCCAAAATGTCATAGAAAACTATTTATAGAAGCTAGAGACACATTCTAGGTCTATTGACCTATATTTGAATATGTAATTTATGATTGATAATTGTTAAAATGTAACATTTGTTATTTTTAATTTCCAAAATGCAATGAAGAGATCCAAGGTTATAACTAGAACTCATCTCCCTCACAATCAAATATGCAATAGTCGAATGCTAAAGTTGCATGATGGAGAGAAGTTTATGTCATTGGCTGACTTTTGGATTACACAAACCGCATAATTTTTTTCTCAGATGCTAAAAATGTTGTCCTATTGTGTTCTTTGTTTATTTTTTGATCTCAACAATAATTGAAATTAATATAAAGATTGAAAAAGGTTTCTATCTATTTTTTCAATTTTATACACAATTTTTTTGGCAAATTGCAAGGTTGCGACAGCTAGTAACCACTCGCACCATTAATATATGCATTTTTCATGATGCTTGTAATTTTTTTCTATGACTACATGTGACTTGCATGAAGCCATTAACTAAAACCAAAAGGTGTTTCTTAACAATGCAAGCTAATGTCATTCGCAACATCGTAATTTACTCTTGCTAACTGTGAGACAAGTGTGAAACATAGGCAATCCCATTAATATTCTTTCAACTATGAGTGCTTACTAATTGCAGCATCCAAAAACACTACGCATCGCAACATGCCATGCAAAATGCACATTTCTATTTCAAACTGCAAGGTTACTACTTCATGCATGATCCTTGCACTATCCTATATGCCTATGGTTTTCATAATTTATTGTGCAACACATGCATCAAAGTTATACCTATGAGTTGAATGTGATCTACATCCACTCACATCGCATGTAAAATGTAAGAAATAAAAATAGGGCCTTTGCAAAAATGACACATTGCAACCATTACAACCAAGCCTACATTAGCCTACAAAGACACTACAAAGACACAAATCACACTGAGTGGGACATTGCCATCACCACCAAAGAAATCGAAAAATAGAAATAGTTGTCTCCTATAGCAATGATGGGTAGGGTATAATTAAACCTATGAATTTTTCTATTTATGTTGTCAATTTTATCATCCTAGGGCTTTCTACGACTTCATGCAAAGAAAGAATTTAAAAGAGGTTGCATATGTAGACTTCTAGAACTTCTTTGTTTCATTGCTCATGCCTCTTGGCATTGCAAAATTTGTTTGTAACTTGAAGTTAATATTTGAGATAAGCACAACTTTGTGTGCTACACCATGGTTGTGGGGTAGAGTTTCTACAAATCCAATATTGCGTTAGTTTACCAAAGACAACAAATATGGGATTCATAAGGATATGTTTGGTAACATGTGTTAGTTGATGCCTTGTTCAAAGATTTGAATATTTATAAGGGAAAATAGTGATGGCTGGGGTTGTATGGAATACATCAAAATTTCATGTGTCTCTTTTGTTTTGGGTATTAATTAAGTTTCTGCTTAATTTATGAATAATGGCTTTTTTAATGAGTGATATGCTATGTGAGGGACTATTTGCCCAAGTTTCAAATGCAATAAGAATTTTTTACTTACATTATTAGTACACAATTACATAATTTATACCATATTTTCATTACCATCTTCTTAGACATGTCCAAATTAACTCAGATTTTGTCTTGTCAGAAATGTCATTAACCACTTCCTCAACTTTTTAAATGCATTTGTTATACACTCTATAAGCATTACTTATGATTGAATAAACAAGGAAAAAACCTTCAAATTTATTGTCAACTTATCTTAATTTATCTTTTCTTTTCAAACAAAAGAATTCCAAGGAAAAACTGTTAAGTAATTTGGCTTGGAATTATTCCCATAATAAAGCTTCAACAATGTATTTATGATGTTGGCTCTAATAAGAATCAAATTTACAACATATTAGGTTATCTTTATGGCTTCTCCCCAAAATGATTTTGGCAAATATTACTCATGGAATAGGATTCTTGCCATTTCTTGAAGAACCTACTTCTTGTATTTAGTAACTCCATTTTTTGGAGGTGTCCTAAAAACTAAGATTTAATTCTTAATGCCTTCATTATCATAGCACCTAACAAAACTAATAATGTGAAACTAACCTCCCTGATCACTTCTAATCTTCTTGATAAAGTACCCCTTTCTATTTGAATCTTGTAGTAAAGTTTCTTCTTAAAGGATATGGATTTATTCTTATCTTTTATCATGTTTCATATACCCTATCCTTATTAGATTGAATATTTAATAGCCCTTCAATGATCTATTTTTTTGATAGCTTAGGCTTTCAAAGAAATAAGTGGTCTATTCTTCTATGTCACAACCAATTGTCTTCTTATTAGCTAATTAAACACTTCAAATTATATCTACTCAATTCACAATTATCAATGATATATACATGACTAGGTCTATACTCCATGAGGATTACTTCATCAATTTTAACATCCTTGATAATTTAATGATCAACCTAAAACAATACCGCAATGTATAATGGGGCATAGAACTAATAAAACTAATGCTAGTACAAAGTGAATTTACAACACAATGGTTCATACAACAACATGTACAATAAAAATATATGTTTTCAATTGGCATGAACAATCAAAGAAAAAAAGAACTAGTAACATGAGTGCTACCAAATAAATCTCACAATCAGCAACATGCATGACTGTGATGCCAAATTGTGCATCACACCTTTTTTTTGTGAAAATGCCAAGGTGTGCAGCAAGAGTAGGAGGATGCACTTGGTCACTTCATCACTTTAGCTCTACTAGCTCCCCTATGTTTTTTCAATGCTACTTTCCTATCCATCTATAATGAATTGAAAAGATATTCATCATCTATTCCAAATACAGCAAACTCTTCCTCCTCCACATACATAACAACAAATGATCTACCTTCCCAAATAACTCATGAAGAACTCATAGTCTCCAAGCTGCTACCTCTTTCTTGAAACTATTTTTTTGTTGGGTTTCTAAAAATTTAGCATCTTATTATGAGTATATTAGTTAGATGCAATACTTGATGCCTGATCTAAAGACTAAGGCAACTTTCTCGTGGCAACAATTTACAGTTTTCTTCATAATTGATATGCAAAGGAAATAATTACCTTATCATTCAATGCAAACTTGGGTTTTTCTGGTTGAAGTTGTTCATTAAGTAGGAGTATTAAAATATGGAAAGTGCTACTAAATACAATGAAGAAATATAAAAGTTAGGCATATATGTTAATTGGTTAGTGGTTGTAAATAGGACACTTAATGTAACATTACAATTATTTATTTTAAGAATTTAACATATGGAAATGGCTAGGCTAACAACTTAGATATATATTGATTTTTTAGATGCTTTTTAATTATTTTTAGTTTTTATGCATTGCATTTTTTCTTCATAAAGAGGCAGTACACACCTAGCCAACAAAAGAAAGTTTAGCATACTACAAGGGAAAGAGGCCAACAAGCATACCTAGAGGCAATAGCACATTCACTCCTAGGTTATTATACAAGGTGCTCGCAAAGAGCAAGAAGAGATTCATAGCGCCCATTAGAAACATGCACAAGAGGAATGTCAGGGTCATGAGGCAGAGTTTATAAGAGCCTTGACATGAATTCCTAAGGACTCTAGTTCAGTGCTATAACTAGTGTAGCCAAAGATGCATGTCAAGCTCATTGAGCATCACCTTTATTTCATCATGGATGGTGGGCCCAAATATTATGAAGAGGAGACACATCGCTTCTACATCTCACATATTTGAGGTGTAGGATCATTTGTGGTTGTTCGAATTGGTGATTTTGGGTATCCACTAATAGAGGGCATCCTAGAAAACACACTTCACATGGCCATTGGTGCATGTAAGGAATTTATCACTACTATCACAACAAATAAAAAAACATAGTTACTTTCCATGGTTCCTCAAGTAAAGTTAGATGAGATAGGTTGGCCTTATAAAAAATTTTTCCTTGAATGGAGAGTTGTTATGAGGGTTGTTCACACCAACCTCCTTCCTATGACTCATCACATGCATGCCATGTCCTTTGCATTGATGATACTACTTGATTTGGAGGGAGACTATTCCCTCAACTACCCATGCATTTTGATGAGCAGGATGCAAGTCCTAACTAGGGATGTAGTGACCATTTCATTGCCATTAGTCACATCAGCTCTTTTTAGGCATTGGTAGATTCCAGCACCTAATCATGATGTAAAGGCAATGAAAATCTTCAATGAGGACTAATTGCCTCAATTGGGTTGTGTATTCTATACACAATGGATCCCTAAGAGTTGTTCCAATGATTTGGTATGGCTCTCTAATCCTCAACTTCCATGGGATGGTGGCAATGTAGGATAGGGTGAGTTCTATGATGAGGGTGATCAACCCCAAGCTATCAGTGTTTAGCCACTACAATAGTAGTAGTTTGGAGATGGGGTTGCTATTTTTGAATACTTGGAGACAATGGAGGTAAGAATGAACACATGCATAGATGGTCTTGTGTCAAGAATTTATGCATTTAAATCTCAGATGCATCAATGTTTTGGCTGCATGGAGAGGAGAGAGACTCGGCTTTCCATCAACTATGAAACCATAACCACTTATACCTTTCAACAATTTAAGGTAATGTGTAGAGACAATGATTCAAGGGAGTTGGTGGACAACATCCCTAATTTAGAGTTGATAGCCATGGCCACACCGAAGCATGCAATAGAGTTAGTCCCATTAGATCTAGCTCAGATGGGAGATAACCCTACTCAATTGGTTAATGACATAGTTACTGAGCCATATTTCATGGAGAAAATGACTATAGAGATAATGGAGGAGGATACCCATGCCAAGGATGCTAAATAGTCATTCTTGACTCTTATTTTATTTTTTTGTTTACCATGAACAATGTTATGATTATTGTCATAATTAAGAAGCTCTTGCTTGACTATTGGACATGTTTGTTTTTCATTTGGTGCCTCATTTCTATATAGAACATTATGGTTCTTCATAATTAAATTTAAAGAGTTTGGCCAATTTTGCATTGTGTATTATTCATTTTTTCAAAACAAATCATTCAAAAGATGCCAGAATAATGAAATAATCTTATCATAAGTAAAATATTAATTACATTCTTCATTTTTATAGTTGAGAAAAAAATTCTATATTTAAGTTGGTAATATTTGGTCTACTCATTTAGTCATAATATGAAGTTTAACATACTGTAACGGCATGTAGTTCACATACCCTTGTAGTAAACAATCTTCATTGATATGTGTGGGTCACATCCTCATGCACTAGTAAATTCTTAGTTATGTTCGGTGATGTGATCGCCTACGAGATGCACAGTAGACAATCCTATGGATTACATCTTCCCACACTGATAAAATAAGTTTCTGGTATGTACTACAAAGAAATGTGAGTCATAGTTTCACAATGCAAAAGGTTTTTCAGTTGGTGCCTCTCCAAACATGCATCTCACATGTTGCTCACAATGATAAAAACATGTTTTTGTTCTAAATTGTGTGCACATGTGAGATACATGCTACTTGGATGTGCTAAGTGCAAGTAGGAGGTGTAATGTATGTACTTGCAAATGAGCAAAAAACCTTGAATTTTACTTAAAATAAGAAAATTAGCATACTGCGAGGGCATGCAATTCGCATACCATCACAGTAAATAATCTCTATTGGGACATGTGGGTCACATCCTCATGCACTAGTAAATTCTTGGTTTTTTTTTATGATGCAATCACCTACTAGGTGCATTGGAGATGAGTCCTACAGGTCACATCTTCTCGCACTGATAAAATTAGCTTCTAGTATGTACTATGAAGAAATGCGTTGCAGTTTTGCAATGCAAAATTTTTTTTCAACTAGTTCCTCTCCAAACATGCAGCTCACAGTTATTTGCACTAATAAAAATATGTTTCTATTCTAAACTATGTGCAGATGAGACTAGCATACTACTCACATGTGCTGAGTGTGAGTAGGATGTGTAACATCTATAATCTCAAGTGAGCAAGAAACCTTAACTTTCACTTAAAATAAGAAAATTAACATACTGCGAGGGCATGTGGTTCACATACCATCACAGTAAACAATCTCTATTGAGACATGTAGGTCACATCCTCATGCACTGGTAAATTCTTGGTTCTATTTCATGATGTTATTTCTTGTAAGGCATACTGTAGACAAATCCTACAAATCGCATCTCCTCGCACTAATAAAATTAGTTTCTAATATGTATTGTGAAGAAATGCAAGTTTCAATTTTGCAATGCAGAATTTTTTTTCAACTAGTGCCTCTCCAAACATGTGGCTTTCAATTGCTCACACTAATAAAAACATGTTTCTATTCTAAACTATGTGCACATGCAAGCCACGTATTACTTGCATGAACTAAGTGTGAGTAAGATGTGTAACATAAGTACTCACAAGTCAACAAGAAAAGTAATATGATAAAATTATGAGAAGCATATTTTGTGTAGAGATTATGACAACTTGCTTGTTCGATGGAAAAAATATTAGGAACACATATTGAAGCTTGAAAATTATATATTCTCCTTTTAAATTTTATAAAATAATAATTACAATATGAAACAAATGAACACCATATATATTTCAAATTAGTAACCATGATATATATACATTATTCTCACATGTACAAAAAATTTAGCTTTCATTAAAGATGGTGAAGAGGCATTTACATCATAGATTTTATTTTACATTTGAAATGTGATATGGTCATGCTCACTGCTATTGGCACATTTGGCCATTACATGGAACAGTTGGAATATTTTGTTCAAAATTAGCACAATCCCTGGTTGTAAATTTGCAGTTTAGTATTGTGAGTTGATGGGTATTCTTGGAGAAGCAAGCCAATGGTAGATAATCTTGATGTTGAAGCCTTCTTGGAAAGTAAAATTAAAATGCCAAGTTATTTTCTTGAGTGAAGATTGAAATAACAAAAAAAAGGAGGTGATTATTTACCATAAGAAAGCATACTCCCTATTAATATTGGCAAAATAGACAACACCGTGGGTAATGGATTATCACGAATCGGCTAAGAGTTGGAAGCAAGTGAAGGACCTAACGGACTACCAACAGGTTTTGAATTCTGTAAATTTAAATTATCAAAGGATGTAAAGGCTTCTAAACCCAAATTCCCGTAAGTCCAAAGGCCCATTGTTAATGCTACCGGAGAAAAAATAGCATATCTGAAAAATAGAACTGAATGTCGTGGTTTTTGGGCAAATCCATTGGCTTGTGCCGTTCAGGATTGCGCCCACGCATCGGCCGGATTTACGAATTGATGTTGCCGACTCGCCAGATGCCAAAAATAGTGAACCTGAGTTCATGGAGTGTGTGGGAGGCCCTTCTTTCACCACTGAGCTGTATTGAAGGGGGTTTCGGGCAACAATCGCGTGCAGGCTGTGCAGAAAGAACTGAGGCCAGTTTAGGGCAGAACACAGCGGGCATATCATCGATTTCAGCAGAGACACTTGTGGATTTCAGAATAATGGATGCCTATTTCGCACGATGAACAAATCTGGGTTTTCATCCGCAACAATAGCAAATGCCTTAAAAACACTGGTGGACGTTGCTTGAAGAATCTGCACCAAATGTTGGAAGAAAACTTTGAAAGCCAGAAATTTTACTAGTTATCACAGACCAAAGGTAGCGAAAATCTACGAAGCGATGATTAAATCATATAATCATCAAAACATGCAGGGCATTTTTGAGAGGCAAAGGTTACAACAGTTGCAGATCCTTACGGAACACACGGTGACGTTTCCTAACGCAGCGGCTAAGTCTTCTCCTGTGATGGCAGTTGCTAGTAAAGATTTTTGGCCGAAGAAGATAATTTGAATCAGTTGCTGGAAGTTGTAGGATCGGTGCCTTCACCTTCGGGCTCATATTTTGGGCCATCCTAAATTTTAATTTCAATTATCGAAGATACAGAAAGGATAAATTAACTACCGCTACCACCAATAAGGTGGATATTATATTATATTTTTTATGAAAAAATCTAGAGCTTAATGACACTTAGTATTTAAAATTTTAATTGAATTAAATTAGATTAGGGATTTTAGATTTATTTACAAAGGCAATATTTATAAATGTTAATTCCTCCTAACTTTATGCATAACCTCCTAACTATATAACTCCCTCCTAATTAAATGGGTAAGTTGTAACCTCCTTGCTTGGGAGAAAAGTTAGCTAGGATATTTTGGCATGTAACTACCTTGTAAACCTTATAAAAAGGCTTCATGAGGACTTTGAAAGTAGGATTTTTTTTGGGGGGAAAAAACTTTTGGAGAAGAGACTTTTGGGAGGTCTCATACATCACACTTTGGAAGGCTACTAGTTAGCACTTAGGCTCTCACTTGAAGACACTTTGGGGTCTTGAGAAGAGCATTTGCAAAGAAGATTTGTAAAGACGATTGCTTGTAAGATGGCTTGCTAAA
>MNCI01003683.1:580399-590720 GCA_015680685.1 Gnetum montanum
CAAAAATATCTCACCTAACTTTTCTCCCAAGTAATTGGACTATCCAATCAAAAAAAATACTTGGCCTACAAGCTAGGAGGTTACTTGCCCAACAAGTTAGGTAAGTTACAACAATTTTGGGTGGTTGTAACCATAAAAGAGATAAAAATGCTGCATCTAACAAGTGTACTTGGTAGTGGTTACAAACATCATGGATTAAGGCTAGGAAGTTACAACTTCCACATAAAGTTCCAATTATATAAATAAAAGCTATAGTTGGAAATATCCATAAACCCATTTTTAGGAAATAGCTTTATATATATATTTAGGAACAATATAAAATTTGATCATCTGTCTCTCCTTGGCCATGCTATGAAATAATTTGGAGAGTACTTCATAGTCTTCATACGTTTCCTTTGCTCTTTATCAAAATATTATTCTCATCGACTCCACAACGACCTTGGGTAAACAAGTCGGCTTACAAACGAGGCGTTCTATCAACGAGGCGTTCCACCTTTGAAATATTTATGACAAAGGCGCTTCATTATCTTGCCAAATGCTGATTTTGCTTGACAAGCTTCTGCAACGCGCGGCCACACCTCCGTTGAATTCGTAATGGAAGTTGCATCTTCCAAAACTTTTGCAGCGGTTGGAACTGATTCGGTGCACGGTTTGCTGGTAGCTGAGACATCTCCTCCATTTGTGTTGCCGCCATCTCTACAATTGTCAACGGCTCCGCCATAGTTGCAAGCATCAGAGTCAGCATCAATTTTGAATGGATTCAGCCGGGAGAGGCCACGCGCTTCCTCATCGGGTGCAATTCTGAACACTGAAATTGCTTAGCTAGAAATGAAAATAGGGCCCAAAAACATTTAAACAGGGCATTGAAAGTTACGGATATTTGGAACTCATGGCCAGTCCTCCGTGGTAACGAATAATGCACACAGTAAACCCGGCAAGCTGAGCCAACGGATACACAGGCCCAGTTCCAGCACCATATCTTCTCCTCTGTATATTATCCATTCTCTAGATTCACCACCGGCATCAGCAGCAAGTAGGAATAACCTTGAAATTAACGGGGTTTTTGGCTGGTCAAATGCCCACAGGCCATAAGTAAAATTACACGCGGTGCCTCTCTCTAGAACAAGGCTTCTTTCACCTTTCTAACAATTTTCTCTGCAGGTTCATATCAACAATCTGATCATTTGAATAATCTTGTTGAGTACTGGAGAAACGGAGTTTGTGCAACAAGTGTTTGACAGAATGTCTGTAGAATTTTGTAATAGTTTTCCTGTACTAATGGTGCCACATACCACTCACCATTGGCCCACCCAGCATACTTCATAAAAATATTTGTATGATGCAAGATGATAGAAATGCTATCAGCTTTTGGCTATATTTTTATTGCTGTGTAAGCATTTCTTTTTCTGTTTCTGTGTTTTTGTGCAGTGTCGTTTTGGAGGCCCTCTCTAGCTTCTTTTCATTGCATATTTTTGTTTTTATATTCTTATATTTTTCAGGACAGCAATGGTCACAGAGAATGGGGATTCCAGTGGCAAAATGCTGGGGCAACCCTTGAACAATCTTGTTTCTGCCTTTCTATATGAATGTTTATTTTTGCAGAGTGCATTATTTGAAATTGCGCTGTGGGATAATGGGTTGCTATACTACCATGGTCTCTTACAATAATGCAGAGCACCTCCTTCATTTTGCAATATTCCACTTTTTCCTTTCTATTGCAGAGAAAGAACATCTTCTTACAGAGATAAATATCTTGCTCAACCTTGAAGTTCTAAACAATATATTCTTGAATTACACAAGAGAAATAACTTCACCCTGTACCAGACTGCTGAATTTGCAATATTCATCTATAAACCTCAGTGAATTATAAAATTAGAACAACACATTGATGATTCTATACTTATCAACAGGGCTATGTAAGCTTGCTCCAGTATTTTTAAATATGAAAATGCCTTTTGCTCACTTATTCTCCTCCTCTAAAACTGTAAATTTAGCTACTTCTTAAAAAAAATCTCAACTATTTAAGCCTACTTCATGAAATGGCCAAATGTGCCAACACTAATGCTTGAAAAATACATTGTTATTAAATATATTTAAAAATATGTAACAAAATTTGAAAAGAAGTCATGATCCTTTCATGATCTATTACTTCATATCACATATTCTCAAAACTTAGAAGAAAATGCAATGAATGCATACAAAAGACTCATAATGGATGCTATAGTTGATAGGGACATTGTTGCTATGAACATGGAAGTGGTCAAGAAATAATGGGCATAGGAAAATCATATCTTATTGATACCATTCATAAAGAATTTAGTCAAGCTTGCCCATTAGGAAAATATAGATTATTGGTGCTTGCCCCTATTGATGTTGTAACATACAATATTAATGCAACTGCAATACATTCTGTGTTATAAATTCAAATTAAGGACAAACCACATGTATTGTAAATTCTTGAAGCTAAGAAGAAAATGCAATGAATGCATATAAAAGATTCATGATGGATGTTGTAGTTAATAGGGAACTTGGTGCTATGAACATGGAAGTGATCAAGGATCAATAGGTATAGAAAAATCATATCTTATTGATACCATTCATAAAGAATTTAGTCAAGCTTGCACATCAGGAAAAAATAGCTTATTAGTGCTTTCCCCTATTGATGTTGTGAAATATAATATTAATGCAATTGCAATGCATTCTACATCATATATTCAAATTGGGGAGTACAAAGCACTTGTATCATAGATTCTTGAAACTAAGAAGAAAATGCATTGATTGCATACAAAAAACTCATGATGGATGTTGTAGTTAATAGGGACATTGGTGCTATGACCATGGAAGTGTTCAAGGAACAATGGACATAAAAAAAATCATATCTTAGTGATATCATTCATAAAAAATTTAGTAAGATTGCCCATTAGGAAAAAATAGCTTATTTGTGCTTGCCCCTATTGATGTTGTGACATATAATATTAATGCAACTGCAATACATTTTGCATTATAGATTCAAATCGAGGAGTGCAAATCACTTGTATTGTAGATTCTTGAAACTGAGAAGAAAATGTAATGAATGCATACAAAAAATCAAGATGAATGTTGTAGTTTATAGGAACATTGTTGCTATGAATAAAGAAGTGGTGGAGGAATAGTGGGCATAGGAAAATCATATCTTATTGATACCATTCATAAGAATTTAGTCAAGCCTACCCATTAGGAAAAAAATATCTTATTGATACTTGCCCCTATTGATGTTGTGACATATAATATTAATACAACTGCAATACATTCTACATTCTACATTCAAATTAGGGAGTACAAACCACTTGTTGCATAAGCTTTAACATAGTTACAAAATAGATATTAATACATAAAGTATATCATTATAGGTGAAATGAGTTTTATAGGTGATAAATTTATTGGCAATGTTGATAGAAGGATTAAGGAAATATTTCTAGATAACTGATTAGAGAATTCAGGTGGTAAATCAGTGATACTCATTAGAAATATTACAAAATTTTCACCTATGAAAGATGTTATATAGTACATATCATCTTAGATCCATGTGAAATATTTGTAGTTAACATTTAATACATTTATAACCTTGGATGTTTTTTATCAACAAAGGGAAGATGATCCACAACAATAAATATTTAGATAAGTTTTGATGACTATACAAAAAGGAAAGATCAATGATAATAATTATGAATTTTTGAGCTTGAGAATGGATCTTCCATTAACATTAGATGGGTGAGATGGTATTGCTAAAAATCCAAAAGCCAATTGCATAGTATATAGTAGATGGAAACACAACTAGTATTAGATTTGGAATAATGGAGAATGAGAATTAGATCAAGTTGTGTTTATCAATGAAAATATAAGGGTTATGCTTACCCTTAATCTATGACCAAATGCAAGATTGGTTAATGGTACATTAAGAGTCATTAAGAAAATAATTTAGAGTTCCTAATCTAAACCTTCATAGTCACCATCATATATTATCATTAAGTTTGACTCTTACATTGGAATACTATATGATCATGAACATCCTTGACAAATACCCATTCCACCAATCATATGCGGAGGATCTCACTATCATTGAGATTAGCATGGGCCTTAACTATACATAAGTTGCAAGGAATGACCTTGAACAAAGCATGCGTAGCTGTTGGTTGTAAAAAAATAGTATGTTTTATGTTTGTAGCACTATCTCAAGTAAAGAATATTAATAATTTGAAGCTATTCCTTCTAATTTCCAAAGAAAGATATGTCAAGATATCAAAGGCTTCTCATCTTCAAAGTAGATTGGATGAAAAGCAACACATTAAATCTAATAAAGAATGATTTTACAATTTATCTTATGATGTTTTTTTTTNATGACCTCTAAATAAAGAACAAAATTTCTAGATTATAATTCTCATAACTTCTAGATGAAGAACAAGATTTGTATACCAAATTCTTCATAAAATTGGAATCAAGAAAAATATTTGTATCATTTGTCATATGTTTTGACTCTTGGAAACTAAGAAACGAAATAAAATTAAAACACATAAAAATATATCCTAGGGAAAAACTAGAAAAACCTCAGTAAGAAATAGGCTCTTGGATCTTTATCAGATGATAGAAAATTACACAACCATAATAGATAAGAGAGACTATAAATGTAGATAGCACAAGAATGAAAGAAAAATACGCTACCTTCAAGACCTCTTGATAATCATATTTATAGTATGGGATGGACATCCATAGATAGTGTTAACTAGATGTAAACTAGATATTAACAACAACAAAATAACCAGTGATAAATAAAAATTTACATTGATTACATTGTAGATATGTGTAATTAAATATACAGCACTACAATATATCACAATATAACTATTGTAATGATACAATTACAAGAGGATAGTGCATGTAACTAAAGAAAATTTTATTTGAGCTAATGTGAAAAATATTTTGCCTTAATTTTACTCACAATTCTTCCTCTTGAAGGTAAAGCTACCATGAAGCTCAATCTAGACCTCAAATGATATCACCTTCCATGATACTAATAACTATTCAACACCATAAAATTTTTTTAGCAAATAAACATTTTGTCATCATATCAATAGGATTCTCTTCTATCTTAATTTTTTCTAGAAGACTCCTTTGTTAATTTATCTACTTTAAAATATAGTGATATTGTATTTCTAGATACTATGTCCTATCGTGGAAAGTGGGATTCTTGGATATGTAGATTAGACTTTGGATATTATAGCTAATTTTCATAATCTTTTTATGAATCACAAGTTCAACCATTAATCTTTAAAGCCATGTTGCTTCTTAACTAGCTAGGTTTATAACAATATATTCTACTTCAATAGTAGACTAAGCTACATAAGACTATACTTGACTTTTTCATGAGATAGCCATGTAGAATGGATGAATCACTTTGATAATAAATACCAAAGTTCATAGTACCATGAAGATAATAAAAAACTCATTTCACAATAATTCGATATCATTTCCCTATATTAGACATATGCTTGTTCAGTTTTTCAATAATGTATGCAATATCAAGTCTAGTACTAATCATCACATACATCAAACTACTGACAATACTAGCATATAGAATTTATATAATAAGCTTATGGAATTTTCACAAAATACTTTTTTTTCTTTGAATATTTTTCAACTAAAACTTTTATTTTAGTTTTATAAGGTGTAGTTATGAGCTTGCAATCTTTCATATCAAATTTTTCCAACATATGAAAATTTTCCAAGCCAAATCCCATTTCTTCACATTTTTATTTCCAAATTTTTTTATGGAGTACTAATATATTTTCTAATATTAAATTTAGAAAATATTTTACTTCTCAATTTCATGTGTGCTACTAATTTTACATTGTACTCTTCTCCATTTGTACTCTGAACATACATATACAAGTCCTCTAGGCTTTAAGCCAAGACTTTCAATTTACATATAAGTCCTATAAGTCCTTTAAGCTTTGTGCTAAGACTTTTAACATGAAAAAACAAGTCCTCCATGCTTACACTAAGACATTTCAACATATATACAAGTCCTCTAGGCTTATGCCAAGACTTTTAATATACAAGTTAGATAGGCTAAAGCTAAGTCTCTTCTCTTCATATACAAGTCTAAGAGGCTAAAGCCAAGACCCTTAATAGTCCTTTGGGCTAAAGCCAAAACTCAACATGTGGTTAAGAAATGTTTTATTCCACATCCTTATGCACATTTTACAAACCATATGCTATTTTTCAAATTTTAATATCTCCTCAACATTATCATTATGAAATAAAACTTCTTTCACATTCATTTATTCCAAATCATAAGCAATTGAATTAAAAGCAATGATCTAAGGGATGTTAAATTTACTAGGAGAAGATTTCATCATAATCAATTCCCTTCTTTTGGGAATAACCCTTAGCTACAATACATGCTTTAAATTGGTCACTAAATTTAATTTTGAACACCCAATTACATCTAATTGGTTTTCTATCAAATGAAAGTTTAACCAATTTCCATGTCTTATTCTTATGAATAAATGATATTTCATCATCCACCACTCACTTCCACTCTTTAAGATAAATAGATATACATGCTTTATTATAAGAAAATGATTTAGCTTCAATGATTATAATTTTATCTTCAAAACAAGTAGGTAAGTTTCTTATACAAAAAATCATCTTATGCAATGTGAAGTTGACATAGCATCATGTTGATACTCTATTTTCTCATCTTCACTTAAATCTTCCTGTGTACTTATTTCTTGTATATCATTTACACCATCATGTTGGTCAAAATAAATGTCTCTTATTGATGGGATGACCCTTTCAATTTTTATTTAAATCAATAAATACATGATATATCTTTTCAAAAGTTTAATCCTATCATAGATCTTCCTAACCTTGGACCAAAATAAATTCATCAAAAACCTTTGTATTGTGAATTTAAAAGAGCAACATGTTGATATGTTATTTTCTCATCTTTACTTAAATCTCTTTGTGTACTTATTTCTTGTATATCATTCACACCATCCTATTGGTTAAGAGTAATGTCTTCTATAAGGGAGGATGACCCTTTAAATTTTTATTCAAATTAATAAATACATTATACATATTTTCAAAATATTAATCATATCATAAATCTTCCTTGCTTTGGACCACAATCAATGCATTAGAAAACTCTATTAATATTTTCAACCCCAAGAAACTCTTCTATTACTATGTCCAAAATCTCCATCAACCCCAATATGTAAAAATGTACAAAATCTCCCTCTTCACAAGGAGGATGGATTATATTTTGATATATAACATATTTTAGAGATTTTAGAAACATTACATAATAAAAAAATATTGAAAAGGATTCCACCACTTCCTAATTTCCTATTGAGGGCTTTCTAATTTGATTACTTGTTAGGCATAAGGTTAGATTAAGCAACCACTTGCTAAAAAAAGTTAAATTCAATAGTCACTTGTCAAAGACTTTTTAGATTTCTATTTATTTAAAATCAAAAAACAAAGAATAAATAACTACCATAGGTGCAACCTCATAATTTTACAAGTAGAAACCCTAGGAAAAACAAAATACCCATATGCAAAGCCTGGCAAAACAACCACCATGAGTAGAACCACAAGTAGAAGCTAGCTTTGATACAAATAAAATCCCTAGTAACAAAGTATCTTCAATTTTTCAAAATATCTCAAATTTTATGTCTTAATAAATAAATCCAACTTTTCTAGAATAATCATCATTAAAAGAAGCCTAATACATATCACCGCCAAGAAAAACTTGTTTTAATATCTTTAAATGGTTCACATATATCACTATATATTAGTTCTAATATCTAAAGAGATTTAGTATTACTTTTCTAAAAATGGTGATGCTTGTGTTTACCATGTTGACAATGATGGTAGAAATCTAAGGAATCTTTTAAAAGCTTAAATTTACCTTGCTTATAAAGTTTCTTAAGCCTTTTTTGCCAAGATGTCCCATTCTTTTATACCACAAATTAATACTTGAATTAAAATAAATAATGATAAATGCACTCAATTTTTATTTTAATGTGTTAGCTTCTAATTTATACAACTTTCATTTTTCTTATTTCAAAAGCCAAAGGAGATGAACAATGTAGTATTTGACATTTTTCTCTTCAAAAGATACTAGTTAATCTTGCATCATCCAATCCACTTACAGATAAAAATTTTTTAGTGAGGGTTGAAACATGATGTATATTGGGAATAGATTTAGTTTTTCCATCATTAAACAAAATCTTAACTTTTTAGTAACTTATAACTTTACACAAACCATCATTTCCTAATCTTACCGTTTCAAGATCAAAAGATGTATACTCACTAAACCAATTAACATATGGAGTGTAATGATGAGATGCACCTAAGTCAACATACCATGAATACAAATCAAGATTATCAAAATAGGATACAACATACAAATCTTCTTGTCAAGCAAGAAGGCTTTAGTATTTTTTGATATATTATTTTTGGATTTGCCATTTTTAGGGGGGGCTTTACAATCTTTCCTTATATGAACAATGTTACCACAATTCCAACATTTAGATGTCTACTTTACAAATTTTTAAGGCTCATCCTTAAATTGAGACCTCTTAATAAATTTTGGCTTTACATCATTTTTAACAAGCAATACATTGTTTTGAAGTTTTTTTTCTTACTTCCTTAAAAAATAACTAACTAATGAGAAATGGAGGTATCCTAGCACCCTACCATACAAGTCACAAGTGTCTACATGCAACCAAATCATAATTCATTGATGGATAATGTAATTATATTAGTAATTAATGTTAAGTTCAAGATTGTTGTCTTATCACTTTGAGTTAGTGAAGTTTGAGTGTCTGGTTTAACTCTTAGTGAGGCATATGATTGGTTCATTTTGCAAGGCCCTTAATGCTCCTAATGGTAAACATAGTTGAAGATAAAATTGTAAGTCTAATTAACTAGGAAAACATAAATCTATCTTAGCCTAGTGTGATGGATATCTAGTCCTAGTCTACCATACACGCCTTGGACTCATGTAGTTATCACTGGGATTACCAAGTGGAATTACTACTGAGTGAATTAGGCAACGCCATTGTTGGGTTACTAGATGATGAGTTGCCATTTTAGTTAACTGCAATATCGTAGCCTATCTCCTCATCTATAAATAAGAGGTAGATAGTTCTGATAGGTAGTTTTTTTAGTTCTTATATTTTATTGTAAGTTTTTAAGTAGTTCTTCTCTTAATCCTTCTCTCCCAATGCATGCCCGCAGTGTGGTGATTGTAATTGTACAGCATCCTTATTCGAGTGTGACGTACTTGGACACGCACATGACCGAAAATAAAGATCGAGATTACTTCTTCATTGTAGCATTCACTTAGTTTAATTATTTATTTAATTGTTATTTACTACTTTCTTAGTTAATATCTCTTCACTCTAAACTCCGGTTAAATGCAAAATGAGTACGACTTGATTACGAGCATTTAAGTGTGACTACTTGGTAACCTAGTAGCGTACCTAGGATCTGCACTTGGTAATCCCAGTGGTAGTCGTGCACGAGGTCCAAGATGTGTATGGATGATTGAGGAATGAATGCTCATCACACTTAGGATAGCTTAGATTCTCTCTCACCCTCTCTCCCTTAGCTTAGTTAATATCATTTTCCATTACACCCAGGAGTAGCATTAGTATAGGAACACATCATACACCTCATTCTGGACTAAACCATATGTGACAAAGTTAACACTAGTCCAAATGGGAAGATAGCGAACTGCGACCTAAGGATAATTGTCTTGATACCACAACTAGCCCGTCTGTGGAGTTCAACCGGATCATGCATGAAGTGCTCGTATTTGTATGGTTGAGTGTAGGGGTACCTCACCACTCATCATTGGCACCGTTGCCAGGGATGGTGCTAGTTATCTAGATTACTTATATCATACAAGGTCACTGTATAGGAATTAATGATATATCTTTTAGGAAAAAAATAATTATAAAAAGAAAAAGTCACATATAAAGTCACACACAATCTCACAACCATGTCTCTCCTACAAGATTACGATAATGCCACATCTAGTGAGGAAGTTCATTGGAGAACCAACGAACTATATGACAATGAAGATTGGAGTACACAACCCAAGGTGGGGGTTTCTTATAAACATAAACAAAAGCAACGTCATCCCAACACATGAAAGCATAACTTACCCGATGAAAATGAACCCCTATTGGCCACTACAAGCCTAACGCAAATACAAGAGGTTGTTCGAATCTCCCGTAGGCATCGTAAAGAGAGTTGTCTACCCAGGCTC
>MNCI01003683.1:590945-608475 GCA_015680685.1 Gnetum montanum
GGTAGCAAAAGAAGAAGGAGAAATGGCTAGATGGGAGAGTGTTGAAAAACATCAACGGGACCAAAGTCTCAACTTAACAAAGGTCCATAATCACAAAAAGGAGAAATCAACCAATCTCAAGGAGGAAAAATCATCTTTGCCAATACAACAATCACTAGAAGAAGTCAAGGCAAAGATCAATAAGATGTTGGAATGGACACATAAAAAGTGTGGAGAATTTATTGATATTATTGGAGATAGAGTTTTGACAACTTGAGAAGTAGGATAAAATATCATTAGACATTTGGAAGGAAGGAATGAAGAAAATAAGAGCTCAACTGTCGATCATACATATGAATGAAACATTTGCCTGTACAATCACTCCAAGGTCCAATGCCCAATCTTGTTACAATTATATGAGCATTGGGAAAACACGTTACAGCCAGAGTTCATACAGAGATACTATGTTCGATCACAGTGGCAACAATCCCATTCATGGGGAAAACCATCCCTAAACTGGAGACACCCTTCATATCATTCATATCCACATGCTTATCTAGTCCAATATCATGTTTCCTCAACTAGGTCAGCATACTCTATCTCACCTCATTACCATTCTCCTTAATACTATCAGCCCATGGCTTCAACACAACCACCGCCTTGTGTATCCTACGCTTCTCCTCAATTTCAACATTCTCATCCTTTCACTCCTTCTACATCTTCACCAATTATACCTGAAATGTCTGCACCACAGCAACAACCCATGAACATTACTTGTGCTACTATTTCCAACAACAGTGAGAGGTCGCCTCAACATCAAAAGCATCCCTTATTTAAACATGACCATAAGAAGAGACAACACAATTCCAAGGTCACTGCATTCTTCAACTCAGCACAAGTCCAACATTGTGGTGCACCCTTCCCTTCGAATCCAACGCCTCGTGTTACTTCATCAAGACCATCAACTAACACTCCAAGAACCATATGGCCCAATGAACACAGCCATGGAGAGTGACATCCTGATCCTTGCATACCATATTATGGTTCCAAATATCATAGTGGGTCAACTCTTTATCCAGGAACCACATCTTATAAATTGCCCCACTATGCTTACTATAATCAAGTGTGTGAACCCCAATGGGGTAAGTATGACCAAGTTTCAATGTTTTCGACATGCAAGGATCCTCATCTTTCATTTATTAATCCTTTCCATGCTCAAAAATTTAGTTATGGGGGATATCCCCCATTTTAATAACAAGCAGGATTAATAAATATTTTTCATTTTCTTTAATTTTACAATTTTTTGTTTTCCAGTTTTTCATTTTTCAATGTCTTGTTTTATCTTTTTGTTTTATCTTTTTGTCTTTTTATCTTTTTATAAGTAAAAAATAAAACACTCATGTGGCTCATTGGTTGAGGTGTGTTCTATGTTATCAAGTCTCAAGCGATCAATTATGTGGATAGTGAGCCCATTTCACCCACTCATCCATTCTACAAATAAGAGGTTCTATTTGAGGGTATAGTGATATTCTTGACATTTTTAAAATTTAAAATTAATTTTGTGTTCATTGTACCTAGAATGAAGAAGGATGGATCAAGAGGGAATGATTAGGATGTGACATCAAGGGTACTTGTAGATTCTCTTTGGTGACGTCTGTGAGAGTTATCACACAATGTCTTTGTACTAAGATCCTTGTATATCTAACGCAAAATGGGAGTAAGAGTAATCAAAAGGCACTCAAAAATCCAATGTTGTTCTAGGGGGTTCCACTGGAAAGACATGCATGCATGCCTGAAGTTTGGCAGCTTCTCTAGATTCAGCATTCAAAAAAAACAAAGCAAACAAAGGAAGTGCCACAATGCAACAATCACTCCTCCCTTGAACAAAATGCCAAGTGATCATACACCTTGTTGTTCTGGTACTCTCATAGTCGCTCATCATGGGATGAAACAATGTGGTGTCACTGATCATAGAAATGGACTTGGTCCTGATCTTGGAATGATGGGATAATGACACTTTAATCATGCTTTACACGCAGGATTCACTATGCCATGGGTCAGTTACCTCGTGTCCCAATCTCTACAATCCCTTCTATAGTCTATCTCATCTCGCAATTCATGTAATTTTTACTTGTGTCTCATGTAGCATATAATTCTTACCTCATAATTCCGTTGATTTTTACATGCATGTGTTTTGTGGAATTAGTATGGATTACATTTGAACCATTCTAGTGCCCATGGACACTTTTAAGTGTGGTTACACAAGGGCATTATAGGTTGGAACCTACTTTGGGGAGGACCCACTTATGTAGTCTTATAACACAGCTCTCACACATCATTTATCACCCTCAGTATATTTTTCCCTTATTACTATCCCTCCAAATTTCAACATTCCTATGCACCATCACATGGCCTTTTTCTCTCACTTACCACCTGAGGCCTTATTGATCAATTCCACACCATTATAATTATTCGTTCCTTCAAAACTATCTAAATTACCCTCGAACCCTTTAACACATGTCCACATGTCCTTAATTCACATTGGTAATTTCAAAAAAACATTCAAAATTCGATATTTTCCCTCAGGCCTAAACATCGATAGGTCGCGATATCGCGTACGCGATATCGTGTCACATCAAACTATAAATATGTGACCCCCACAACACTTACCATCATTTTCAACAATTCACATGGGGGAGTATTTCAAATTTTTCTCTATGACTTGCGATTGTGAGACCCTTGCTCTTATACCTATATCTTGCTCGCTGGTACTCCGATTTTCCTTTCGTCTAAACCTACTTGAACCCGGAGTGTTTAGCTTAGTCATGGAGAAGGGACACACATCAAATAGCGCATAAATTTTTTGGAATTTTTCATTGCTTTATGGACATTATCAAGAGTAATTAGCTATAACATTAAGGATAATTGTGCTAAAAATAATTTCATCCCTTTAGGTACATCAGGAAACTAAAATTGGAAACCACCTAAGTAAAAAGGACTCACTATTATAATATTTCTAGAAACATCACACAGAGATAAAATAAATTAATTAAGGTAATAAGTAAGGTATAACTTAACTTTGGAAACAACCTTATTAACGCTTTGTCCCATGTCATTGCAGATGGTCTCGAAACGTGGAAAACAGGAAGGTCCTGCTCAAGGTGGAAGCAAACAACCTAGGAGAGGCAAAGAACAAGTCCCTATCGGACAACATGCAAAGTAAGAGGAACAATCATTTAGCATTCATCAAGAAGACCCTACTACTGTGAAGTCTGGGCAGGTAGAAGGAGGAGCCCCAGGATTGTATTTAGGCTATCCACGAAAGGTCCACATTCATTGCGGTGATTGTTGAATTAAATTTTGAATCTTTAGCAGATTTTGCTCCTGAGGCTATTAGGGACCACCTCAAAGGGTCTCTCTCATGGCCTATCCTCTCTGCAAGTGGTGCCTGGTACCTAGGGGAAACGTACCAATTTTGGCACAATAGAGAACAAGCACCACCGTTAACATTTGTGGTGTCACAGTTGACTTCTCTGTGCAGGCCATTTTGGAAGTATTAAAACTTCCAAATATAAGGCCAAAGGTTGCTCAGTTATCGACCCATTCAGATCCTGATGCATGATGAGTTTGGTTGGAGAGGGCATATGGCAAGGATAAGACATTTGAAGAGTTGATGACAAAAGAGAGGATCTATTTCAAAATTGGAATGTATCACCTCTTCCCCATGAAGGGCCTAAAAAGGATTTCAACATATGTGGCAAGGGGGTGTGCAATGCTGATGGGAAAGATTAATGCTAACCTACCTCATCTATATTTCATAGAGATCTTGAGGTGGTTTGAAGAATGGAAGATAGGGAAGCTTGCATTACCCTTTCCTTGTCTTATCAAGAAGTTGTGCCAATGTGGTAGTATCAGAGGATACACTAATGATGTCCTTTGAAAATGCCAGAATGCTTCATATGTCGAATTGTTAAAGCCACCAGTGGCAAGGAAAATCACTGGTGAGACACTGGGACCAGAACAAGAAAAAGAATAGATAGTTGTACCAACTATAACTCAACTTGTAGGACCCAACCAACTTTCAAGTATGGGACCCAGCCAACAACAGGAAGTAGGGCCTAGCATGGGTCAGGATCAACCACTGCCACCACAAGATTACAGACCATCGATGAGCCATCTCAGGGCCATCGCTGAGATGGTCAGTTGGGGAAGTCGTGATGATGAAAATCTCTTCCGCATCCTTGACGATGCCATACAGCCCATGGTTTCTTTGGATTATGCAAGGGGTGAAGTTTCCATCCATACAGGAGGAGGGAAAAGTACTTGGTCACAACAGATCTCGGGAAATCCTGCATCTTTCCAAGTGCAATTAGAAACTGGTGAAGGGGCCACATTGTTGGTCATGCAACACCAAGATGCAACGGGAGCCATAGAAGTGGTCATAGATCACATTAAAGAATCATTCAATGTACCTATTGTGCCATCGATAGATCTCATAGGAGCACGGGATGCTTAAACTTTGGCCAGAACCTCAATGACTCCTGTAGAACATGACGATGTGCTTGATCGATTACTACAAACATGACAAGTAATGACGTCCCTATTTAACATCCCTCAAGATGCTACAGAAATTCAATCAGACCTCATTTCCACTAAGGGGAAGTTGGTCTTAATGGAGGTGAGGGTAGATCATGCTGAAGCAAAGGTGCAGAAATTGCAAGAAAAGCTCATGGCCTTACAAGTAGCACAGCAAGACCCTTTGCAATTTGTTCCTGCAGACCAATTAGACAGTTTCAAAACTGAGCAACTAACAAAACTACTAATGGAGAATAAGAAGGTGGTAGAAGAAAAAGATAAGGTTGTTTGGGATGCCTCTATAGCACAGGCACAAACTCATGCACATAATAAGGCACTTAAGACCTTACAAGAGGAAAATAAATAGCTTGTTGCCGACAACCTTCAGTTGACCTCTGTGGAGAAGCAAAAGAATGTTCTTGAAGAACACTTTCATCAGTTGTGAGAACAATTCATCCAGGTCAACCAAGACATGAGTCGTTTAGCTAGGGANATAGATCCTTGAGAAGGAGATCCATATGGCCAAGGCCCACATCAACACTATCAGTGCTCAACACACTGACTAGTGAGCCATATTGGACACATATGCCTTCGTCCACCAGGCAAAAGTTAAGAATCGAGACCTACAGATCCAGGATCTTACAGAATACATGGAGTTGGCAAATCTGCAGTATGCCAACCTTGCCATGTTAATAGCAGGACACCCAAGAATAGAGCTCAAACAACAAGTAGCTACCACCTACAGCAAATATGAAACAAAATTTGTAGAACAGAAGAAGATATTGCAAAAACTAGAGATTGCAAATTCTGAACTTGAGGTGGTGAAAGTAAGCTACCAAGGAAAAAAAGGTTTTGCAACAAATTTGGCTTGATGGCTTGTGGATTTTCAAGAATATAGAGACAAAGCCAGAGCCTACGAGAAGGAATGATGGGTGTTTGCAGCTTGGTATGTCAACGCAAATCAAATGTTTCCGCAACTACCCTGCCCATGGGAGGTGCTGACTCCATCAAACATTGGAACCTTAGCATGGATGTCACAAGATCCCTGAACTGAAGAGGAGAAACTCTAGGCCATACTTCAATGCCATCAAGTCCCAAGACCTAGAGCACAAGACAAGGGGAAAGCACCTATGGAAGAGCCACCGCCACCAGGAACTACATGAGTTCCACCAATTTTGTAGCTATAGGATTTTCTTCCACATTCTTTGTATTGTATCTCAATTTTGTTTTGATTTCACATTGCGGCATAAACCCACTCTCATCATTCAATAATCTCATACCTATCCACTGTGTAATCAATGGAGCTTGTTCTCACTGCAACTCGAGGACGCGTTTTCATTCAGTCATGGGGGTATGATGCATCGCCATTTTAGTTAACCGCAATATCGTGTATGTGATATTGCATATGCGATATCATAGCCTATCTCCTCATCTATAAATAAGAGGTAGACAGTTCTGATAGGAAATTTTTTTAGTTCTTAGATTTTATTGTAAGTTTTTAAGTAGTTCTTCTCTTAACCCGTCTCTCCCAGTGCATGCCCGTAGTGTGGTGATTGTAATTGTACGGCATCCTTATTCGAGTATGACGTACTTGGACACGCACATGACCCTAAGTAAAGATCAATATTACTTCATCATTGCAGCATTCACTTATTTTAATTATTTATTTAATTGTTATTTACTGCTTTCTTAGTTAATAACTCTTCACCCTAAACTCCTGTTAATCGCGGAATGAGTACGACTTGATCAAGAGCATTTAAGTGTGACTACTTGGTAACCCAGTAGCATACTTAGGCCATGCACTTGGTAATCCCAGTGGTAGTTGTGCATGAGGTCCAAGATGTTTACGGATGATTGAGGAATGGATGCTCATTGCGCTTAGGCCGTTTAGATTTTCTCTCACCCTCTCTCCCTTAGCTTAGTTAATATCATTTTCCATTACACCCAGGAGTAGCATCAGTATAGGAACACATCATACATCTCATTCTGAACTAAACCATACATGAAAAAGTTAACATTGGTCTAGATGGGAAGACAACGAACTACAACCTAAGGATAACTGTCTTGATACCACAACTAGCTCGTCTGCGGAGTTCGACCGGATCATGTGTGAAGTGCTTGTATTCGTATGGTTGAGTGTAGGGGTACCTCACCACTCATCACTAGATAACTACACTTAGTGCTCAAAACCAGTTGTATCCATTCCACTTACTAATAATATGTAAAGTAAAGTCCTAAAAATGTATATGATTAACTAACAAAGCAAGAAAATTATTCTAAGTAAGCATAAGGAAAACTAAGTGGATGGTGTAATGATGAAAAGCAATCTTGATTTTTATTTTTAGTCATGAATTGTGTCCAAGTACAATTCACTTGAATAAAGACTCTATTCAACTACTCAACACCATACTTTGGGCATTCACTCTATCACTAAAACTATGAAAACAAACTATACGAGTTTTGCTAAGGATTAGAAACAAAAGTTGTTGATTGTGCACCCAAGTGTTGGTATTTATAAGGTTGCATAGGTCTTGAGACATCACATCAATGATGATGTAGCATGAACTACAACATTGTAGCTACAATATCATTGATACAATATCATACTTACAATATTACAGTGATCAAAAATTTAGTTTTATCATCAATTTATGGATGTCCCGAAATATGATAGGCCAAAAGTAGCTTGCCATCATCAATTTAAGTGTTGTCCTATGTCCAGCATAATGACCACCACATGGTCCTTCATGTGCATCTTATAAGAGCCACTATTGATTGTATTCTAGTATACACCACCATACTAACCCATCAACACAAATCCTATAAATATTTCCATTTGTCTTCATATAACATTTGACTTTGTGAAGGAATTGTTCACTTTGTTTCCTACTCCACTTAACAGGAAGCTCTTATGTGGTCAAGTTGGTCATATAATCAGTAGTCTAGGACTTCTCTATTGTGTCAATAGCCATTATTTTTTTTTTTGTAAATAGATTTTCATCAGAAAACTAATCTGACAATGCTTCTTCTTGGTCCAACTATTCCCATTTTATCCTTGATAAGTGATCTACTACTAAATTTTCTTAGCCTTTGTTGTTGATCATGGTAATGTTGAATTCTTGTAAGATAATAGCCCAGCTAATCATCCTAGGACTTACCACTAGTTTACTCATTAGGAATCTCATGGCAGTATGATCTATATGGACATAAATTAGGTACTCAAGCATATAGTGTCTAAACTTCTCTAGCATGTACACTACTATCATAANAAGAGCGTGTTGAGCGTAGTCGCAGTCCGACTTAAAAGAATCGCGTCAACAGGATCCGCGACATTCGGGCCCACATCATCAGGGTTGCGCGTGTTGCGGCCTATAAATACTCCGGCTGACAAATGTACAAAAAAGAGGGGGAGAGAATTGGCAACTTGACAAAAAGAAAAAAAAAAACAAACCAGAGCACCAGAGCATTTGATCGCTTTTGTTGGCAGCAGATCAAGAGGACAAGAGCATTTTCTGGAACGCAGTACACTTATCGCCTTGAACAGAGAAACAAGACCAACCTCTTGGTAATCGCTGCAAACATTATCCTTTAGCAGAAACAGAACGCAGTACACCTGAGTCCTAACAACAGATCTACCTGAAGCAAAGAAGCAGAGCAGGAATTGCAGAGTCGTCTCGCCCAGTTAGCAGGTTCTATCGTTCAAAAGATCGACGGACTTCAGAGCTTGACCATTCCTGCGCCTAAGCTTTGGGCCTATAAGGTAGATCGGATTTCTGTCCAGACATTTTTCTTGTTGTTTTGTGCTCATTTTGTATCCAGTTGTTGGGGGTTTTCTCCCATTGTAATATGATATACACGGAAGCATACATCCGGTCCAGCATTGAAACATAGATCTTTGATCTTTGCAAAATCCACTTGTTTCCTCTCTCCCGACTGACATCTTTCTGGTGTTTTAGCGTTATCTTCGTAGCGATTTATTTACGTCGTTGTCTCCCCGTTTTACGATCTCTCGCAGCAAATCACGTCACGTAAAAATCCGTAATCATCATCGCTTTTACCGACCCGTAAGTCCCTGTNTCTCTAGATCTACCTCAATTCCCTTTTGTGATACTTTGTGTCCTAAAATGATCCCATCTTGGACCACTAAATGAATTTTCTACCAATTGAGCTTCAAATTTATATCTACACATCTTTTTAATACTTACTCCAAATAGTCAAGTGCTTGTTTAAAATCCATCCCATAAGTAGAAAAGTCATCTATAAATACTTCTATGTCATTGCCTATATATTTCTAAAAGATACTTAGTACTAATCTCTGGAAGGTATCAGGCATATTGCATGAACCAAAAGGCCTTTTCTTATATGCAAACATTTCCCATGAACTAGTAAATGTCATCTTCTATTTTTCCTCTAGTGCAATGTGAATCTAGTTATATCTATTATACCCATCAAGGAAGCTATAGTACTAATGGCTTGCTATAGTATCTAGGACTTTGTCAACAAACTATAGGGGAAATGGTCTTTGAATATCATAGGGTTCAACAACTAGAAATTAATACATACTCTCCACTTACGACCATTTTTTGGAACAATGACCAATGGGCTTACCCATTCACTATCTACAATGGGAAAGATGAATTCTACTTTTAATAATTTTTCCAATTTTTGGTTTAGTACCTCCTTAACCTTAGGATTTAGCATTCTTTGAGGTTGGCAACGTGGCTTAATGATTGGATTTATGTATATCTAGTACTGAAAAATTCATGAATCAATGCTTGTTATCTCATCATAAGACCATGCAAATGTTGTTAGGGATTTATTGACTACTTTCAATAATTTCTTTTTCTGATCTTTATCTAGGATGGCATTAATGATTATCATCTTTTTGTTATTTAGAAAAGAATATTCCAATGCTTTCAATAGGGCCTTACCTCCAATGGTTCCAATTCAAACTTATTCAAGATTTCAAGCTGTTCCCATTCAATTTCTTCCTCTTAGCCTAAATGTGTATAGGGGTTCCTTCTCCGTAATTATTCTATCTTGTCTATTTTATCCACGTTGGTGCCTATGATCTGAGTTATTGGTTCCATGTATATTTTTAATTCTATTTCTTTATTGGTAACTAGCCACTGGATGCCCTCTTGCTTAGTGGCTACCACATACAAACATTTCTGTACGTACATTTCTTCTACACATCTATTGAATGCTTTGTTTTTTTCTTATTTAATGGCCCATATTTTCTGCATGCAATTGTTTCCATATTATCACTATATGTAATACATGGAATTCTAGGTCACTGAATGATTCCAACTTCATCCTTCTTAAAATCCTCCAAGGATAAATCTCTAATTTCAAGCTTAGCATCCACAGTGTTAAGCCAAGATCTTCCCATGATAATAAGAAACCCTTTCTTATTTTTTCACACATGAATACTAAGAAATCAACAAAGTAAGAGTATCCACTAATGGTAGTGATGATGTTATCTACTTTTCCTAGTGGAACTGTGATCGATTGGTTAACACGCTCTAATCAAATGTTACTTTTCTTTAATGGAAAAAGATTCTAGGCCTTATACATGTCTTGTGAAATCATGCTCACCCCTGACCTAGAATCAAGTAGAGCTTTGCATGATTTGTGATCTACTATTTTGAGGTACACAAAGGGACTTCCCAGGTCTATTCATTTCTAGGGAAGTATGCCTCCCTTTATCCAATGTATGATAGTTTGAGTAAGCATGACAATTGTTAAGTTTGCATTAGTAGAAGATGGAAGCTTAGTATCCCTTGGAGGAGTGTGTGTGGATGGGGTTGAAATAGATGGGATCCACATCCTTTGAACCTTTTCTAGACTCATTTGAAAGAATGAATGTTTCTTAGATTGAGGTTCATTTATGATTACCTCCTTCCACATCTTGACTACCCTTATTGCATTCTTTCATTGTTGGTATGATAAAATCTCCCCTTGCATTGCACGTGGTGGCAATGGTGGTAAAGGATTGGAAGGTTGACTTAATGAACTAGTTAGTAGTTAATGTACATATGGATTGGAATTCATCCTTCGAGTGGTAGGTCTCTAATACTTAGGTGGGTAGTATTAAGAAGTATGAACTGAAGCATTCCCTAGAGAGATTGGATGCGGCACATAATATCCATAAGGGTTTGGTTACCTATATGGATACTATTACCTTGATGCTAGCATTTCCCATGCTTGTGTCTATTGCCACTGCTACTGGTATTACTCCTATGGTTGAGGGTAAGCTCCACTTGGATAGTAAATTGGTTGGAAGGGCTACCTTAGATTACCTTAAGGATAAGGTAACCATCTCAGCATCTACTTTTTAATGAATCTTGGATTGAGTGCATATGCCCCAAACTCTTACAAATGGACCATAACAGGGCAACATCCCTTAGGATGTTCATACTAGCACACCTTGCATCCTTTCTCATCTTCTAAGCTTGAGTCAGTACATTCATCCATTGATGCAACTTTTCCTTTCTATTTGTAGTTATCTCATCCATAGTCTCTTTTCTTTTTTTCTCCTTGCCCTTAATGAAGGCTTGTTCAATTCTTTATTCTATGATATTTAGAGCTATGGTAAACTTTTCATCCAGTAAGTCCCATCTCTTTTCTGCTTTAGTTGTTATATCATTGACAGATTTTTGAATCGGTAGAGTTTTCTTCTGGATTACCTCTTCCAAGGTTTCTTTTTCTTACTTTTCACACATTCGTACATCTCATTTTTTGATAGATGGATCTTGATTATATTCCTCAATTAATTCTCTTTTCTTCAACTTGCCTTTCTCTTTCATTACCTAATTTATTAACTTCTAGATTCAATGGTCAATCATCTCTGATAGTCTTCCTTAGGCACAGATCCCAAGGGTTTCTTTGGTTTTATTCATTAACCCATCAACAATGTGCCTAAGTTGTTCCTTTTGTGAGAATCCATGGCTTGGGAATCTATGCAAGAAAGAGTAGTATCTACTCATTACTACATCAAGGGATTCATGTATCCCTTGCTTCCATCCCTAGATTTTCTTTCTAAGATTGGACACCCTTGAACAAGTTTGATATTTATCATTGAAGAGTTCAATCATGGTACTTCATCTTCTAATTAACTCTAGTTCCAATGATTTTTACTAGCTCTCGACCTATTTGATGAGTGTCATAGGAAATAACTTGAGCTTTTGCTAGTCACTTTCAATATTCTAAAGGGCACAAGCATCATGAAATTCTTGAAGGTGTTGTTAAGTATTTGCACTATACCCACCTTCAAATTTTGAAATATTATTCATATCAATTCACTTGATGCGACTGTCCCTCACATGCTCAATTGCACTATATATGCTTCCCTAATGTTGATCATGTTGTGAGTGATCAATAGGGGCTCTTCATGATCATTGGATTCATATGCTCTATTGTAGTGATGTTCCCTTTGGTACTCATATCGCTCTCTCTCTTCTCACTTATTCCTGTCTCTTTGTAGTTCATACTCATCATCTTCATCATCAAGATTCCTTTAACAACACTAATGTCTATCACAATCCTAATGCCTCTCCTTGTTAAGATCTCAAAATCTTTGTTCCCTTCTATCATAGTTTACTAATGACCATGAGTAGGAAGATGAAGCAATTGGAGAATGATACCAACTAGTTCTACTTCTATGACTCTAAAAGTCATCCCTTTTTGATTTCATAGAAGCTCTAGGCCTTGAGCTCTACCTATGTTTAAAGTCCTCTACCTCTCTTCTTGGTGTGTCTGCAAGGGTTGAAAGAAATTGTACTCTAATAGGTTCTTCCAAGTGAATAATAGGTTTTTGTGAGTTAACTTCATGATTATCATGGAGTTTCTTTGCTAAAAATGCATTACCATCAAGTTCATTTAGGATAACATTGGGATTGACTTTCTTTCACTTGTTATTTTCATGTTTTGTCTCCATAGCAACATATTTTCATACTTGTGCCTCTATGGATTGGTATGGTCTGGTCATGTGTTTGGTCACATGATACCCTTCTTGTGCATAGCTCAGATTCATTCCCCTTAAGGCTACCTAAAGCATGGCTGGTGTTGAACATTCTAGAGGCAAAACAATGTTGCCCTACAAGTTCCTCCACCTCATATACTTGTCTTGATGAAAGATGAATGTAAAGTCAAGATGATAAGAATCAATGTGAGCGTATGATATCCTTGTTTTCATAGGTGCACTCTAGTCTTTGTCATCATGTATTATGTCATTACCTCTTTGTAGCTCTTTAGTAGGTAATAATTTCTCCTTAATTTTTTAAGCCATTTTGTATGTTTGATGCTTAGTTATGTGTGTGCTATTAAAATTTATTAAAGGTGTAAGAATAGAGTTTTTGGTTCTTGATACAATGAACTTTATAAGATTAATTACTTAGCACACATTGATACATCCCTGGTAATGGCACCAATGATGAGCGGTGGAGGTATTCCAACATTCCTACTATAGAAGTTACAAGTGTCCATGCATGACCAAATCATAATTCATGGATAGAAAATTCAATTATGTTAGTTGTTGTTAAGTTTAAGATCATTGTCTTCTCACTTTGAGTTAGTGAAGTTCAAGTGTATGGTTTAACTCTTAGTGAGGCATATGATTTATTGATGTTGTAAGGCCCTTAATGCTCCTAATGGTAAACATGATTGAAGATAAAATTCTAAGTCTAATTAAGTAGAAAAACATAAATCTATCTTAGCCTAGTGTGATGGATATCTAGTCTTGGTCTACCATACACACCTTGGACTCATGTAATTATCACTAGGATTACCAAGTGAAATTACTACTAAGCGAATCAAGCAATGCCACTACTGGGTTGCTAGATAACTATACTTAGCGCTTGAAACCAATGGTATCCATTCGACTTACTAATAACATGTAAAGTGCTTGAAATGTAAATGATTAACTAAGAAAGCAAGAAAATTAATCTAAGTAAACATAAGGACAACTAAGTGAATGCTACAATGATGAAAAGTAGTCTCAATCTTTATTGTTAGTCATGAACTATGTCTAAGTACAATTCACTCAAATAAAAACTCATTTAATTTCTCAACACCACATTTTGGGCATTCACTCTATCACTAAAACTAAGAAAAAAAACTACAAGAGTTTTCCTAAGGGTTGGAATCAAAATTTGTTGATTGTATGCCCAAATATTGATATTTATAAGGCTACACAAATCTTAAGACAATGCATCAACAATGACATAGAATGGGCTACGACATCATAGCTATGATATCGTTGATACAATATCATAGTTACAATATCACAATGATCAAAAATTTGGTTTTATCACTAACTAATAATATTATAAAAAATAAAGGTGGTAGATGTATTACTTACAACCATCACAAAGGTATTCCATGATTTTGAAAGCACGCATAGAAATGTGATGCATTGATCTTCTTCATCCATTTACATTCCAATAAATTTCAATTGATGAACCATCATATTGAAGATGTTTAAGTGCTCTATAATAGTTATACCTTCAATCATTTTACATTTGTATAAGCATTTCTTCAAAAACAACTTATTAGTTAGGGACTTTGATATAAAACTTGTAGTTCATCACACAAATCTTTTGCAGAAGAAACATTGGAAACATTAGGTAATGCTAAATCTAAAAGACATAAATGAATTGTACTTATTGCTTTCAAGTTAATTTTTTACATTTTTCATCAAACATTTTATCTGGCTCTATTTCTAAAATTGTACTATGCTAATCTTTTTCAATCAAAAGATCCTCTATCTTGATGTTTCATAATTCATAATTAGACCCATTAAAATCTCAATCTTGGTTAAAGATTTGGTCATGATTTCTCTGCAAACACTTTGACAAAATTACCATTTTGTTGAAAAGGTTGAGAAGACGTAAAGTTACCTTAGGAAAAAATTTCAAGGTAAAAACCCCTAGTAGACATTGGTTCTTGGACCATTAGCAACAACATAGCTCAAAAGATTAAAGCTCAAGGAAAATTTATAACTTATACAGGATTTTTTTTTTAAGGTTATGCAATGACATTTTTCCATACACTAAGAATGCTCCCTTTGAGCTCCTTTCATATTGTCAAGGGTTACAAAAATAAACCTATAATCAATGAGATGTGTATCTTTATTTTTGGTAAAGGAGTTGGCATAGATAATAAAGAATTATGTTAGAACCTTGAAATGATTATAATATAGGTGATGAGTGGTGAGGTACCCCTACACTCAACCATACGAAATGAGCATCGCACGCGCGATCCGATCGAACTCCGCAGATGGACTAGTTGTGGTATCTAGATAGTTAGCCTTAGGTCGCAGTTCGTTGTCTTCCCATCAAGACTAGTTTTGCATATGTCACGTATGGTTTAGTCTAGATGAGGTGTATGATGTGTTCTAAAATCTAATGCTACTCCTGATGGCAGTGGAAAATAATATTTAACTAAATCTAAGCTAAGAGGAAAAGGGTAAGAAAATCTAATCTAGCCTAAGTGCGACGAGCAACCGATTCCTTGATCAACCGTACACATCTTGGACTTCGTGCACGACTGCCACTGGGACTACCAAGCATAGGCCTAGGTACGCCACTGGGATTACCAAGCGCAGACCCCAAATACGCCACTGGGTTACCAAGCGTAGATCCCCCTAGCTACACCACTGGGCTACCAAGCAGTCACACTTAAATGCTCGTAATCAAGTCGAACTCGTTCCGCTTCTAGGAGTTTAGGGTTGAGAGACTAATCGCGATAAGTAACCGATTCCTTAACTAGCCGTACACACCCGTAGATGCTCGTAGTCAAGTCGTACTTACACCGCGCTATGAAAGCAATAAATAACATGAAATAAATAACAATAAATAAACTAAGTGAATGCTGCAATGATGAAGTAATCTCGATCTTTATTGCCGGTCATGTGCGTGTCCAAGTACGGCACACTCGAATAAAGACACCGTACAATCACATTCACCACACTGCGGGCAGACACGGGAAAATTCTAACTCTGGAGGGATCAAACTGCCAGAGCTTCGCTACACTAAAACTGGGATGGAAATGAGGGAGAGCCGCCTCTTATTTATAGAAATTGCGGCTGACTGCGATATCGCGTACGCGATATCGCGGCCCATGATACATCGCATACGCGATATCGCGGCCCATGATACATCGCAGCCCATGATACAACGCGACCCATGATACAACGTGGGTGCCTTATCGTGGGTGCCTTAACGTGGGTGCCTTAACGCGGCCACCAGCACTATGAGCAATTCATGTCTCATCATACCCCCACGACTGAATGAAAACTCGTCCTCGAGTTAAAGTGAGAACAAGCTACATTGATTACATAGTGGATAGGTATGGGATTATTGGATGGAAGAAATGGGATGATGCCGCAGTGTGGGAAGAAAACAAAACAAAGACACAACACACAGAATATTTACAAAAATTTGGAACTCATGTAGTTCCTGGTGGCGATGACTCCTCCATAGGTGTCTTTCCCTTTTCTTGTACTCCAGGTCTGGGATTTGATAGCATTGAAGTACAACCTGGAGTTTCTCCTCTTGTAAGGCCTTAAGTGCCTTAGCATGCATGTAAGTTTGCACTTGTGCAATAGAGGAAACCCAAAAATCCTTCTCTTTTTCTTCTGCCACCCTTTATTCTCTGTCAACAGTTTATTAAGTTGCTCGGTTCTGAAAGTGTCCAGCTGGTTCTGAGCAACCTTTAGCCCTGTATTCGGAAGGTTTAATACTTCCAGAATGGCTTCAACAGAGAAATCAATAGTCACACCACAATTTTTAACCATGGTACCTTCTTCTTTGTTGTGCCAAAATTAGTACATTTCCCCTAAGTACCAGGCACCGCTTTCAGAGAGGGTATCTCCTGCTTTTGCCTACCGGGACCGTACGGTAGGAGGATCTTCTTGATGAATGTTGAATGATTTTTCCTCCTGTTCTGCATGTTTTCCGACAAGGCCTTGTCTTCCACCTCTCTGAGATCATTTTTTTCCACCTTGAACAGGACCCTCCTGCTGTGCATATTTCGAAGCCATCTGCAATCACACAGGACCAATCGTTAGTAAGGTTGTTACCAAAGTTAGGTTATACCTTACTGCTTGCCTTAATAGATTTACTTTATTTCCCTGTGATGTTAATTATTAGAAGAACATGTCCTCGAAAGATTAAAATGTTGAGTCCTCTTTGCTTAGGTCGTTTCCCAATATAATTTTCTGGTATAGCTAAGGGAAGGAAATTGTTTTTGACACATTTTATTCTTAATTTTAGAACTAATTACCCTTAAAGATGTCCTTCGGGCAATGATGAATTTCAAAAAATTTATGCGCTATTCGGCATGTGCCCCTCCCCCACGACTAAGCTGAACACTCCAGGTTCTAGGTTCAAACAGAATGAAAATTGGAGTACCAGCAAGCGAGTTGTGGATATGAAAGCAAGGGACGCGCAATCGCAAGTCGTAGAGAATGTACCGAATTTTTAATATTTCTTTTGACAGTAATTGATGTAAACTAAGGACATATGGACTAAAGGGTTCCAGGGTAATTCAACTAGTTTTGAAGGCACAAAAATTATGATGGTGTGGAATTTATCAATAAGGACCTCAGATGGTAAAGAAAAAGGCTATGTGATGGTAATAAGGGAAAGAAAATCAATTGAAAAATTAGGCTGAGGGTAAGAGATTGTGTGTTCTAGCTAGAGAATTAATGAAGATTATGAAAAATTACACAAGTGGGTCCTCCCCAAAGTAGGTTTCAACCTATTATGCCCTTGTGTAACCACACTTAAAGTGTCTGTGGGCACTAGAAGGGTTAAATGTAATCTGCACTAACTCCACAAAACACACACATGTAAATATCATCAGAATGAGATGAAAATTTTATGTTACATGGGACACGAGCTACAATTACACGAACAGTGAGATGACATGAGGTAGAGAAAGGGATCGTAGAGATCGGGACATGAGGTAACTG
>MNCI01003683.1:615140-687392 GCA_015680685.1 Gnetum montanum
GGTAACCATGGATCATCACACTTAAGGGCTAGGGCTTATGAGAGGGAAAATGGGTTTTTCCAAGGTCACCTAGTAATTATGGCTAACCATTCTCCATCATCACCTACCCTACACTCATATGATCATGATGATTACATGATAAGTTAGCACAAATCTCATGCTCCATAATCCAACATAACTAAAGAAACTAAAACCTTGAAAAATACTGGGAAGAATCAAAGCATTATTGAAATATATAGTATAAAAGAGATTTTATGTAATAGTACTAGGAAATATTATATAAAGAATTATACTCACATTATTTTCAAATGGTGTTCTGATGACCCAACGCCTAGTAACTCAAAAGACCATAATGATTACTAAAATCATATGCAAAGCAAAAATAAAAACAATATGCCAAGAAAGAAATGATGGAAGTGCAAAGAAAATATGCAAATGTGACTATATACAAATGAAATGCATGGTGAAGAGGAAGAAAACATGCAACTAAGAATCTACTAGGTGTCCACGTGGGGCACTTGAGTAGAAATGCTTTCGATGGAATGCATTAAAATATCTAGGTAACTTATATCCTTGCACATCAACAACCTTGTTTAGATTGGGTCCAATGACATCTTTAACTCTAAATGGGCCTAACCAAATAGGAGAGAACTTACCTTGAAGATTTTCTCAGTCACATGTTCTACCTTTTTCTGAGACTAGGTCTCCTATCTTAAAGACTTCACCAAAGTAATTCCTGTTAAGACATTTTTTAACAATTTGTTGATGCTTAAGATTATGAAAATCAAGATCTAATCTTAACTTGCGTAACCATTTTCCATAAAGTTTTTTTTTACATATATAAGTTTCAATGATAGGTCTAGGTCTTGGTGGGTCATCAGATATAGCCTTTCTAGGAGAAAGTTCCATGGATGTGTCATTAAAATTTAGCACACCTTCAAATGTTTTAAGAGGTAGGGTCTTATTTATATCTTTATCTTCCCCTAAAGGTGGTGGATTACTCAGATGAAATCCATCGTGTTGTTGATAAGGCAAGGTGTCTCCATAGATTTCTTCACCTTCTCTAGAACTTTGATAGGATTGGGTGAAAATTTGCATGAGAGACAAGATTTATTTTTGTAGTTCCACTTACATATTCATTTACAACATGTTTGCTACACTCGGCCTTAATAACCCCAACATAAAGATTAGTGTTTCAATCTTCCAAAGATTGATTTCATTGATCCAAGGCTATAACTACTTTTTTGTAAAAGGGTTCTTGAGGTATAGTCATGTATTCAAATTTTCCTTTGATAGGGATTAATAGCTCTGAGAAATCTAACCTAAAGAAGCCCCCAAACTTGGTTCCAAAAGTCCTAGATAGGAGCACATCATAGGTAGGTGACATGTTAACTACTAGGATATCTGTGTTAACATGTGAATGTAGGGTATTGTTTAAGTTGCACTTTCACTCCTTTTAATGACCCTACTATAGGTATGTAGGACCCATCAAGTTGAATCACATTTTTTGTTTATGGTATCATTTGTGCTCCTAAATTCTTACATACCTCAAGTGGCATGACATTACCAATTGTTCTAGAATCCATCAAACAATTGTGAACATTCTTTCCTAAAATAATTAGAGTTGTTAGGAAAGGAGGTTTTTCATTCTTTCTCATCATGGAATTGTTTACATTTTGTACTAATAATGTGTTAGGACTTTCTATGAAGTGAATTTGCCATTTGGGGGTTTGGGATTTTTCTTTCTAGGTTTTTGATCTATGAACTATCTCTTAAACCATCTCTTTTATTTCATTAAATTGTAAAAGGTCATACATTGAGATGTTAGCTTTGGTTTTCTTTAAATCCTCAACTAGATCGTAAGTCTTAGGTACGTGTTTGAATTCTTGTTGATGTGGAGTTCTTACAAGTATAGAAGGTGGGTTTGATCATTGTGGAGTGTTTGTTTAGGATGACCCAGTTTGAGTATTTGTGTTGCTTTGACTAGGAGCTCTTCTGTTTGGAGGAGTGTAAAGGTCATTCCTAGTTTGTTGTTGTGGGTTATTCATAATGTTAATAAGTCATGGTAACAAGCATTATGCAAGTTGGGGACTTACCATAACTTGCTCCAATGAAGGCACTTCCTCATTCTCGGCTACATGGGGCATATTAAGGACCATAATAGGGGGCTTCTCATTTTGTTGACTTTAGGTGTTATTTCCATATAATGCTAAAAACTAGAGACAAGTCTTCTCAGAATGTTGCCTAGTGTTATGGAGATGACAATAATCATCATTGATTGATGAACTAGGCTTTTTAGGTTGTATAGGATCCTTGTTGTTATTTCTCTTTAATTCAACTACTTCATTGGAAAGTTTTTGAAGTGAAGTTAATATTTAGGTCTTTTAATCTTGAGCTTGAGTTGTGGGTTCAATAGTATTAGGTACCTTGTTTGAGTTTATGATAGACTAAATTAAGGCCTCCGACTAATCCTCATTGAAACCTATGTTAGATGGTAGGAATGGAGAAGATGTGGGACCTTGAAAGTAGTTGTTTGTAGGTTGAGTCATTTGAAGGGGAATGGGAGTTTGGAACATAGTGTTGGTCATTGGGAAAGTTGGTAGGGGTAGAGGACTATGTTGCATAGGATTACTAACACTCATCATTCCAAATTGAGTTTGAATGCTATTCATAAGGGTGATTTTTTCTAACTCTATAGCTTTAGCCATTGCTCCCTATATTTCTATTATGTTGGGGGTCGGATTTGATGGCATAACCAAAGAATGGGTCAATGGTAGAGAGGTAAAAGTTGAGGATACCATCGGGTTATAAACACATCTCGTTTGGCACATAGGCAAGTTTATGAAGGAATCTTAGATTATAATCCCTAACATTTTCCCCAGGTAGCTTTCTTAAGCTAGTGAAATTGCTAGATGCTATGGTAGGGCTTGTGAATTTGTCAAATTGAGTCAAAAACTTATTTTTGAACTCCTGCCATGAGTTAATGGAGGCATTAGGGAGTATTAGAAACCATTAGGTTTCTTTCGTTCTGAAAGTTATCACAAATACTCTACATGCCACATCATTTTGGACAATGTTGTGGATGCTTAGTAAGGTTTCAAAACATTGTATATGTTGGTAGGCATCACTAGTAAGGGTTGTGGGATCGAAAAACAAATTTATATTTTTAAGTGATTTTGGGATATCATGGTAATTAGTGAAGTTGAAAGGGTTGTTGATCAAGGCAGTTGGGGGTTGATTGGCTAGCATCTTAGTCTGAGTTCTCCTAGGGAAAAAAAAGCTTGGGAAACATGATGCTCATCATTTCCTTAATGCAAAGAGACGAGTGACTGGTCAGTTAGAAGTAGAGGAGAGTTCACTCATAAAATAGAACTATAAAATATAATTGTTAAAATGAAACTATAAAGTTGCATAAAAAGAAAAGAAAATATTGAGATAATATTTTTTTGGTAAAGAAAGAAAACTCTAAAATATGCTATATATTTTAAATATATATATATATATATATATATATATTAAAAGAAAAAAGAAAAATAAATGTATAAAATTGCAATACTTATAAAATTAAAAGGGGAAATAGTAAAATGCAAGATTTTAGAAAATAAACTTAAAATTGCATAATCAAATAAAACCACCTTACCTAACCTAGGACTAAGGTAAGGACCACCAAAACACAAATTCAAAAATGGGATTGGGAAACAAGGATTAAAAAAAAAACAACAACAACAAAAAAAGATTAAAGAAAAATGGGTGATGAGACTTGAAAGTTTTCAAGAAATGAAATTTTGAGAACAAGAAATAAAGAGCCCAAAAATTATTTAAAAAGATTTTTCAAGGCAATGGCTGAAAATAAATATTTTAAATTAAACAAGTTTGAAATAAGGAAAATGAAATTTTTAGGGAATAGAATAGAATAGGGACTAAAAAAGGACAAAAAATAGATATTTCAGAAAATGAGATAACAATGGATAGAAAAATGACAAGAAAATCTGATAAACAAAAGGTAGGAAAAAGGCCCTCCTTCTAGTGCCAAAAAGGTGTTGATGCATAAATTTTGGTCCCACCAACACCAGGAAAGAAAACTTGTTTTAGGAGACTATTGCCTAGGGTGCCTCCTATATGGGTACGAAAACCCAGGAATAGTCTCAGCTAGAGAGGGATATGTGACCTTTTGAAAATAGTAAACCAAACTAAACAAATCAAGATTTAAAGTGAATGAATCTAAATTTTAATTAAATAATTGTCTCGAATTTGAGAATATAATAAGTAATTAAAAGAAATGAATTTTCCCTGGTCTTGCTGACACTATCGATTCATGAGTGCCGATGGTATCCACTGTTGAGTAAGAAGACTACAATCACTGCAAGAGAGGGAGAGAGAGAGAGAGAGAGAGAGAGAGAGAGAAAGAAAGAAAGAAAGACTACCCACCATAGTTCACACAGGGTAGCAATTGCAATCCTTAAAGCCTATTGATGTCTGCCACCTTTTGTGCATTGCTGTAGAGAGAAAGATCATCCACCTACATCTACACCACCGAGACAAGCTACCGCCCAAAGAAAACCACACATCTCACGTCCTACCCATGGGCTACACTGCCTATGTTGTTGTAGACAAAAAGAAGAGAGAAAGAGAACCTTCCTACCATCACTAAGAAGACCCACAAGGATCCGATTTTGAACCACTAGTTGCTTCTTTGGACCCTCGTCAAAGATCAGGAAGCCTGTAAACAAAAGAAAAGAAAGGAGGAAACTATTGCTTAGTGGAGAGGAAGCTCTCCTCAATACTGATTGAAAGAGCCCTTTAGGACTAATGGATAGAGCCCTTTTATGATTCATCGATGCCAAGAGCCCTTTTTGATTCCTCCTGGTTTTATAGCCACTATGACCATCCATAATGATCCCTACATTTCATGTAACGGCTACAAAAACTGCCACCACTTCTTGTGTAATAATTCTCACGTTCTCCAATTAAGTGCCCACTTATGTTCATAACTTCTAAAATTTCTACCACTAATGACTGTAACCACTATAACTTTTGAAACATTTGCCACTAATGTCTGTAACCATCATAACTTTCAAAATGTCTACCACTAATGACTGTAACCACTGTAACTTCCGAAACGTCTGCCACTAATGACCGTAACCGTCATCATTAATGACTACCACCCAATACTTTAAATGCCCACTACTTGCATGGTTAATAAGAGAGAGAGATAGAGGCATTGATAATCATGGGCCCATGAGAGCATGGGAGTGTTTTCATCAACAATGGCATAGTTTGAAAAATCTATCATTAATCATAAGGTTGCCATATATTGCAATGCAATATTGAAGTGATTCAAAATTAGATCAAGCATTGAATTTAATAAATAGTGCAATATTTTTATTGAATTTTTAAGCTAACTATTTTGTTTATTACTAATTCTGATGCTAATAGAAAAGTGGCCTCCATATTCATTGATGCTTATATGTGTTGGCATAACATGTTTTTGCATTGGCATTGTGTGGTGTCCACATCTAAAGGGGGTTTTTGATCATTTATTTTTAAAATTTTCTCTCATGGTAACCAATTCCATGGCCTATAAATTTTTTCTTGATGGGAGAATAAAGGCACCATGAATTATAGCACGATTGTAATTCAAGTCCCTTTCATAGATGCCTGAGGTTGCATACACCATCATTGTAGAGCGTCGGTGTGAAAAAAGAATCTGAATGCCAAAATTAATTGAAGGTGTCAATGGTTGGAGGTTAGTTCCATTTATTTCCATATTCTATACTTTGATTACTTGTGCAATCTGATTTTCTACACAATTATTTTCTTATATTTGGTATCAGAGCATTAGATCTTTGTCTTGATGCAGTTTTTGACAAGGGTGCAATCTAGAGACAATGTTTTAATATTTCTGCGCATAGCTATATTTTTGTGATTTATCTATGCATCGTGATTTTTCAAAATATTGTGTTGTAAGTTGTATCAGAGTGCAGGGAATCTAGTAAAAATTCTTCAATAAGGATTAACTCAAGTACAAGTTCAACCTCCCTAGGAAACATTTCCCTTAGCGTGACACATACAACATTAGTGAAGTTTTGTATAGGGTTTTGGCAAAGGAATCGCACCCACCAATTTGATATGCATACATTAAATATACTTAAGGAAAGATCCTGTGCACATGTCATGGAAACACAAAGTAGTTGTAACCCGAATTTTAAAGGTGTCATTTTTCCAAAAGCATGAAGTTATATGTTTTGATAAAGTTATACATCCATCATGTATTTTTCCTAGGGTTATATGCATCAAGTCATTCAATATTTTTGATAAAGTGGTAATAATTGGATATGCATAAAGTTGTTCAATATTTTGATAAAATTATGTTTATACCATGTTGAATTTGGTACTTTATCACTTTTATGCATATTTTTGTATATGTATGCATCATTTTCTACATATGAATTATAACTAGTGATCTATATAATTTTGTATTATTAGAGAGTAGCTATAGCATCTTTCATTATGCAAAATTATGTACTAAGAGCTTTTGGATCACATATGGTAGACAGCATTAAAAATTATGATTAATCATTTGTAATATGATGAATTTTATTCCACAGGAATTTTTATTATATTTAATATGATTAATTAGGATGATATGTTAAATTTTTTTCTTAATTTTCCCATAGGGATTAAGAAAACAAATATAATTTAATAGTTTCATTGAAAAGATACATGAATTTGTTTGAATTAAAATTTAGCCCATAGGCAATTTTATGTCATTTGATTCATATTTTTCATAATTTACATTGGTAAACATGTCTTATGATATTTTAACCTCAAATTTACTAACATAAGCATGTTTAATTATGTAGATGTACAACATGTAAGCTACTTTGATTTTAAATGTGACATTCTTGAATTAAAGGGTGATAATTATAAGGTGTGGATGGAGAGAATTCTTCTTCATTTAGGCTAGATGGACATTGATTATGTTATCCGTAAGGATGAATCACTTTTCATTACAGCAATCAACCATCCAGATGATATTGGTAATTATGAAAAATAAGAGCAATCTAATCACCTTTGTGTCATGTTCATAAAAATCAAGATCTCGATTGGTATGCATGGTTCACTGGAACAATGTAACAATGTGTGCGCTTTGTTAAAGGTCATTGATGAACAATTTGAGTCATCAGACAAGATGTTGACAAGCACCTTGATAATGAAGTTTTTATCCATGAAGCTCACTAAAATTCATTGTGTGCATGAGTACATCATGCAAATGAGGGATATAGCAGCTCAACTCAAAACACTTGAGGTTGAGATGTCAAAATGTTTCCTTGTGCACTATATCTTAAACATGCTCCCACTATAGTATGGAACCTTTAAGATTTCTTGTAATACACATAAGGACAAATGGTCAATCAATGAACTAATAACCATGTGTGTGCAAGAAGAGAGGAGACTTGCTATGGAAGCAAAAGAGAGTGTGCATCTAGCTACACAAGGAAAAACAAAGAATAAGCCAAAGAAGGTCAGATTGCCTACACAAGCTAATATTAAGAAGGAATCCAGATGTTTTTTCTGCAAAAAGAAAGGGCACATGAAGAAGGATTGTTCTAAATATCAGAAATGGCTTGAAAAGAAAGGTACTCAACTCTTGCTTGTTTGTTTTGAATCTAATATGGTTGATGTTGGCCATGACACATGGTGGATTGACTCCGGTTCTACAATCCATGTTACCAATTCCTTGCAGAGGGTGCAAAACCNCGGTTCTACAATCCATGTTACCAATTCCTTGCAGAGGGTGCAAAACCTAAGGAAGCCAGTGGGAAGTGAGTTATGCATCTATTCAGGCAACAAGATGTGCTCACATGTGAAGGCAATCGAAACATGCAAATTATTTTTAAGTAGTGGTTTTGTTTTAGAGTTGGAAAAGACATTTTATATTCCTAGTTTTTCAAGGAATTTAGTTTTTGTTTCAAGCCTAATATAATTGGAATTTTCCTTTAATTTTTCAAATACTATATTTAGGCTACATTATAGATCTGAACTTATTGGAAATGGTACATTAACAGATGGTCTTTTCAACATTAATTTACAAAAGAAAACTTCTTATACTTCTATGCATGTTCATGCTAGCATTAAGATATGTGTTATGAATGATGAATCCTCTATGTTGTGGCATCGTAGATTAGGACAAGAGATTAGTAAATGATGGAGTACTTAGTACTTTAGACTTTTTGTGTGGACTACATAAAGGGAAAGTAGACCAATATGTCAAAGAAAGGTGGCAAGAGAAGTTTAGACATATTAGAGATCATACATACAGATATTTGTAGTCCAAATATGGATGCGTATGGTCAAAAGTATTTCATTACCTTTATTGATGATTACTCATGATATATGTATCTCTACCTACTTCATGACAAGATCGAAGCTTTAGATGCCTTTAAGGTGTTTAAGGGTAAAGTAGAGAAAAAATGCAGTAAGCAAATAAAGTTAGTGAGATCTGCTAGAGGTGGTGAATACTATGGTAGACAGACTGATGATGGACAAGCACTTGGTCCATTTGCTAAGTTTTTTTAAGAGCATGGAATTGTTGCCCAGTACACTATGCCTAGTTCTCCAAACTAAAATGGTGTGGCAAAAAGAAGAAACTGAACATTATTAGACATGGTGCATAGTATGCTTAGCAACTCCAAGCTTCCTAAGTTCTTATGGACTAAAGCTCTTAAGATGGTAGTGTATATATTAAATTGAGTTCCAACCAAGGTGATCTCAAAGATACCATTTGAATTATGGAAAGGTTGAAAACTAAGTTTGTGACATATATGCATTTGGGGATGCTCATTTGAAGTAAGAGTCTATAATCCACAAGAAAAGAAGCTAGACACAAAGACCATAAGTGGGTATTTCATTGGATATGCTAAATGGTCTAAGGAATACAGATTTTATTACCCATCACATACTACTAGGTTTGTTGAATTAAGGAATGCTAAATTTCTTGAGAACAACTTGATTAGTGGGAGTAATAGATCTTGGAACATTTTTCCTAATATAGATCATACATACACTCAACCCACCACTTCAAATGATAAACTAATTGTTGTGCACAATACATCTAGAGCACAAATGCATAATGAACAATAACTAGTCATTGCAGTTCCACAAACTGTTGATCAAGAAGTAGTAGATCTAGCTAAACAAAAAATACTAGAACCTATTGAATAGCCTGTTGAACATCATGATCCTCANGAAAAAATACTAGAACCTATTGAATAGCCTGTTGAACATCATGATCCTCAAGAGAATGATGAACCAACATTAAGAAGATCTACTAGAATAAGGCAATCAGTGCTTCCTAGTGACTATATGGTGTATCTACGAGAGTCTGACTACAACATAGCAACTGAAAATGATCTTGAAACATTTTCACAAGCCATGAGTTGTAAGGAATCTAACTTGTGATATGATGTCATGAAAGATGATATGAACTCTATGTCATCTAATGGAGTTTGGGACCTTGTCAAGTTGCCTGATGGTGTAAAAGCCATTGGATGCAAATGGGTCTTCAAGACTAAGAAAGACTCATTGTGCAACATTAAAAGATATAAGGCCAGAATTTTCACTAAAGGGTTCACTCAGAAAGAGGGAATAGATTACAAAGAGACCTTTTCTCCTGTATCTAAGAAGAACTCCCTTCGTATTATCATGGCATCGGTTCCCTATTTTAATCTTGAATTACATCACATGGATGTGAAAATAGAATTCCTTAATGGTGATCTAGAGGAAGAGATTTATATGAAACAACCTGCAGGATTTTCCTCTAGTGATGGTGAGCAATTGGTATGCAAGCTCAAGAAATCAATATATGGATTGAAATAGGCCTCTCATCAATGGTACTTAAAATTCCATGATATCATCACCTCAATTGATTTTGAAGAAAACATCATGGATCAATGTCTATACCAAAAGGTTAGTGGGACCAAAATTTGTTTCCTTATTCCATATGTGGACAATATCCTTCTCGCAACCAATAATAGTGGATTTCTATACGAGGTGAAACATTTTCTCTCTAAGAATTTTGACATAAAGGATCTAGCTGAGGCATCTTATGTCATTGGCATTCAGATCCATAGGAAAAATCTAGATGTATTCTAAGTCTATCACAGGAAACCTATATCAATAAAATTTTAGAGAGGTTTCAGATGAAAGATTGTTCACCAAGTACAACACCCATTATGAAGGGTGACAAGTTCAATTTGAGCCAGTGCCCTAGGAATGATTTAGAGAAGAGTTAGATGAGCAACATTTCGTATGCTTTAGCTATTAGAAGCCTTATGTCTACTCAGGTCTGCACAAGACCTAACATTGCATTTGTTGTGGGAATGTTGGTTAGATAGCAGAGTAATCCAAGTATTGACCACTAAAGGGCTACAAAGAAAGTGATGAGGTACCTTCAAGGTACAAAAAACTACATGCTTATGTATAAACAAACTGACTCCTTGAAGGTGACTGACTACTCCGATTTAGACTTTGCTAGCTATGTTGATTTATGGAAATCGACATATGGTTACAATTTTATGCTAGCTACAGGGGCTATATCCTAAAGAAGTGGAAAGCAAACCTTGATTGCTACTTCCACAATGGAGGCAGAGTTCATTTCTTGTTTTGAGGCTACTTCACATGGTATATGATTAAAAAGTTTCATAACAAGGCTTAGACTTGTGGATTCTATATCTAGGCCATTAAGAATGTTTTGTGACAATTCAACTGATGTCTTTATGGCTAAGAATAATAAGAGTTGTAGTTGAAGTAAACACATTGACATAAAGTATTTAGCCATAAGGGAACGCATTAAGGAAAACAAAGTGGTCATTGCACATATAAGCACTGAATTAATGATAGCTGATCCTTTGATAAAAGAAATGCCATGGAAGTCATTTAGGAATCATGTAATTCAAATGCAATTTGATTCCATAATGTAATTTGTTGTATGTACAACTTATAGTCTTAATAAAACTCTTATTTAGTTATACTATTTTCTCATATGGTTTGTGCATATAGTTATTAGAGAAAATACACATATAACAGGGCCTAGAATGAACATTGGGTTTATTCATAAAGTTACATCACCATAGAAGGACTTACATTTGATAGATGATGCATTGTAATACATGGAAGATAATACTCACATTAAGAAGAATTATCACTATAATTCATGCATTTATTTCCTGAACTCTAGACTTGATTAAATATGGAGACCAAGTGGAAGATTGTAACGCATGTTTATGTGTTGAAGTGGCCTCCATATCTATTGATGCTTATACGTGTTGGCATAACATGTTTTTGCATTGGTATTGGGGTGGCGTCCACATCCGAATGGGATTTTGTGTCTCTTATTTTTCAAATTTTCTCTCATGGTAACCGATTCCATGGCCTATAAATTCATTCTTGATGAAAGAACCAAAGCACCACAAATTACAGCATGATTATAGTTCAAGTCCCTTTCACAGATGCTTAGAGGTTGCATATATCATTGTTGTAGAGCACCGATGTGAAAGAAGAATCTGAACACCAAAATTAATCGAAGGCCTCAATGGTTGGAGGTTAGTTCCATTTGCTTCCATATGTTGTACTTTGATTACTTGTGCAATCTGGTTTTCTACACAATTATTTTCTTACATGATTTTCCACTTGAAGTAAGCTCTTAAATGAAAAAAAATTTGAAAATGCAACTATCAACATAGGTAAATATAACTACTCTATTTTGCTATTATTGACTATTTTAATCTGATTCTTACATCGATTTATTCATATTTTTTTCAATCCCATTTATAAAAATAGTTACTGATTGGATCCAATTTTTCAATCGATGATTCATGGTAGTCTCAAACCTTGGCTAGTCAACCTCATGATAGCTACCCTTGCAAGGCTAAGATACTAAGATACTGTCAAACCTCAACTACCCTCATTCATGGCAACTATCCTTGTCAGCCTCAATTACAGTCAACCTCAACTACCCTCATTCAGCCTCAATTACAGTCTAAAACCTCAACAATCCTCATTCATGTCACCTCAACAATCCTCATTCATGTCATGTCAGCCACCCTCATTCATGCAAGTGTCAAACCTCAAGTACCCTCATTCATGGCAGCCACGTTCGCCCCCTTCATTGCCCCCTAGCACAGGGAGAGTTCATACACCTTCAACTATCGGATAAGCTAATACGGACAGTTCATTGATAGATAATTAAAGCTCATCACAAAGCTTAGGGGGTTGAGTGACCTGGATAGTTTCATTTCAGGTAAAACACTAATGTGCATAAAATTTACGCTTTATATGCAAGAAAATCTCACATTCCAACAACCTGAATTGAATGCAGCGATAGCGATAACACGTTCTTCTACGATTACGCATAACATTTTGGCGCTCACTGCTCGTGATATTTTGGTGCTTCCAGCGGCCTGAATCGACTGCAACGATAGTGACAGCAACAACACGTTTTTCTACGATTACCCATGATATTTTGGTGCTCATTACTCATGATATTTTGGCGCTTACATAATTTTTAAAGTTTGGTTTCATGCTTGCAACTCATGCTCAGACCAGGATTGGAATTTCAAATTTCTAGTATGCATCAGGCAGAGGCTGTCCATCTTTCAGAAAATGTCAAAATAGGTTTGCAAATTGTTAAAAATGTTATAGATATTTAAACATTTTAAAATAAATTATTATTAAAAGATAAAATAGAAATAAAAGTATATAAGCATAAATATAATATACTATAAAACTTTATCAAAAATAAAATGAATCATTAAATATATTGTTATTAACTTATCCGGATAAAAATTATAAAAAAGATTTTTAAATATTCATTTATTTTCTTATTAAATTTTTATTCAGTTTAAAGGGACACCTTTTGAAATCTCAACGATACCTTTTTAAAAAAATTTAGCATTTTTATGACCCTTCACCTTTGAAAATTATTGTATTTATGCCAAAATCATGAAAAGATGCCTAAAAAGGTGTCAAAAGCCAAAGCTCATGAGTTTGCAAAGACAAGTACTTGAGTGACATGTAGGGGGCACTAGCCACCCTCATTTATAGCACCCTCATTTATAGCAGTCTTGGACCTCAACTACCCAACCTCATGGCAAGTACCCTTGTCAACCTCACCTAGAGTCTCAAATTTCTACCCTTATACAGTTTCTCCTTTGTTAGGTATGTTATTAATTTTAAGTTTCAAACATCTTCATGTTTGAATGGTTGCTATGTTGGCTAATTATTCTTGGCATATTGGGTAAAAATAACAAAAGCAAATGTAATAAGTCAAAAGAATATGTAATTGCTTATACCTAATTTGACCATGATTAACTGTGAATTATAACCCCATAATTTGGCTTTTAACCAAAGCATAACATTATGACCACTATATAAGTGGATGCTTGGGTAATCTTATTTCACATCTTCACCAAATCAAAGGGTGTGTGAGGCATAATTCAAGTTGCAATCTTTTACTCTTGTAAAAGCTTGATCTAAACTTGTTGTAAGTCTCAAAGTTAAAAAAAACTTGGATCTTTAGGCTTGCTAGGAACTAGAACCATTGTTGAGGTTTTTGTACGTTTTCCCTAGGATGATTTCTTTTGTTATTGATGCAATTCTTCTAATTCCATAATTGAATTTTTATTTCTACAACTTTATATTACTTTATTATCTTACTTAATCAAGGTGTAAATTTACAAATTGGTATTAGAGCAAGGTTGATTTAATTAAAGGAGATCAATCTACATATGTTAATAAAGTTTTAGAAAAATTTAATATGCAAAATTGTAAGCCAGTAAACACTCCATTATCTATGGATATGAAATTATCAATAGAGCAGTGCCCTAGAATAGATGAAGAAATGGAGGAAATGAGCAAAATCCTTTGTTGTAGGCAACCTCATGTATGCAATGGTCTATACTAAGCCTAATATTGCATATGCAGTGGGAGCTATGATTAGGTTTATGTCCAATCCTAGTAAGAAACATTGAATGACTATTAAAAAAATTCTTAGGAATCTTCAAGTTACTGTTAATTTTGTCATCTGTTATAAGAAAAGTTCCTTTGGATTGCATGGCTTTGTAGATGCAAACTGGGAGGTCATCTAGATCACTGAAAATCCACAAGTGAATATGTTTCTAAAATAAACATAGGTGTGTTCAGGTGGGTCAACAAAAGACAAAGTTGCATTGTTGACAATAGAGGTAGAGTATGTAGCAGCTTCTCAAGCAAGCAAAGAAGTGGTTTGGTTACAGGTCAAAGACTTTGGGCAAAAGCAAAAAAAAAAAAAAACACGGAAACATCTTTTTCCATAACAAAAGTGCAATTTTTCTATCAAAAAATCTCAGGTTCTATGCAAGGACAAAACACATTAAGATAAATTACTATTTTATTTAGAATCAAATTGAAAAAGGAAAGATTTCTCTGGAAAAAGTTCCTACATCAAAAAATCCAAGGGATATGTTGACCAAGGCAATTCTTGTGGACAAGTTCAAATGGTATAGAAAAGAACTTAGATTGGTAAATTGTGAAATGTAATGGTTGCTCTTACTGTAATACTTTAAAATAAATAACAAGTGGGAGAATTGTTATGCATTGTTAATTTTAAATTTTAAACACCTTCATATTGTAATGGTTGCCATGTTGGCAAATTATTCTTGGCATGTTGACTGAAAATAACAAAAAACAAAGTATGTAATATATCAAAAGAATATGTAACCATTCACACCTAATTTGGCCATGATTAACAATAGATTATAACTCCATAATTTAGCTTTTACCCAAAGCATGACATTATGACCACTATATAAGTGGATGCTTGGATGGCATGATATTATGACCACTATATAAGTGGACGCTTGGGTGGTCTTATTGTCACATCTTCACCAAATCAAAGGGTGTGAGGCATAATTCAAGTTGCAATCTCTTCCTCTTGTGAAAGTTGGATCTAAGATTGTTGTAAGTCTCAAAGAAAAGAAAACTTGGATTTCTAAGGCTTGCTAGGAGCTAGAACCGTTACTAGGCTTTTTATATACTTTCCTTGTGATAATTTCATGTGTCCGTGATGTATTTCTTCTAATTCCATAATTGAATTTCTATTTCTACCACTTAATATTACTTTATTATCTTACTTAATAAAAAATGTAAATTACCAATATCAATTACCCTCACATGGCCCACCTTAGTGATAGGAATTGCTACACTATCCATCACTTAAAATGGGGTGTAGGACTCATTTTATATTCCTCATTATCTCTCCCTCTTCCATGACATTTCCAACACCACTTTGCTAAATTTTTTTTAAACCAAATTTGTTGCCTTTCTGACCGAATTTTCAACACCGCAGGTCCATCCTCCCTTGCCCACCAAAGTTGCCCTTATTAATGGCAGTCTTGGATGAACCCACCACAACAAGAGTCATCGGTTTGCAAAAAAAATTTTTTTTTAAATGGTTTATGTTTCGGAGGATGGAAAAAAATATAATCTTTGTACTTGGAAGTCAAAATGTAAAGCCAATGTACATTCAAGCCGGGTCGGTATCAGACGCATGATACACGACTACATGTCCTTACTACGTGGCAAGTAGCCAGTCAAGAAAAAAGACAAAAAGAATCTTGCAACTGGACCATTTCTTACGTTACCTTGCTTATCCAAATACTTGTACTATTTGTTTCCTCCAAATTTGCTACCTACCTGGCCGAATTTTCAACATCGCAGGTCCATTCTCCCTTGCCCACCAAAGTTGCCCTTATTAATGACTAATGACAATCTTGCATGGGCCCACCACAACAAGAGTTATCAATTTGTTAAATTGTTTTTAAATGGTAAAGCCAATGTACATTCAAGCAGGGTCGGTATCAGACGCATGATACACGGCTACACGGCCTTACTACGTGGAAAGTAGCGAGTCAAGGAAAAAACAAAAAAGTCTTGCAACTGGACCTATTCTTACCTTCATCTTGCTTATCCAAATACTCATGCTAAGACAGTTAAACACTGCCATGTGGTAACCTAGCAATTTCATTGATAGGGCATTTAAAATAACCGCAACTCTCTCGAAAGCGAAGGCAAATAGGTTGGATATCGGCTTCCGCGAATGGGTATGATGGCAGTGGAGTATTTTACAGTGGAAATATTTATTTCATTGGAGTAGTTGGGAATCGATGGCTGCCTCAGAATTGTGGCCGACCGACTTTTCGTAAAAGCCTTAGTTTTTGTTAAAAATCAATAGGTTTAAACGCCGATGTTTTCTAATTGTCAACCATGGATACGGAGTAGAGACCCATTTCTGAAGACAACTTGGACAGAGTCTTCACACCTTTGTAAAATCAAAGCAATCCCATGGATGTTCGTGATTGATCCGGGCCTATAAATAATCGCAACACTTATCAAAAGCAAGGCAACTGCGAATTGGGTACTCAACAATACATACATACAATTACAATACCAGTAAAGGAGGAGGAGAAAAAGATAAGAGATGCGGTTAAGAGCGTTGGTGGTGTGTGCAATTGTTGCTGTGGTGGGGGTTTGGCTAGGGCGGAACCACCGGCGTGGACTGCAAATGACATGTATCCCGTTTTCCACAAATGGAGCGACCGAGGAGTCATACGGCAAGTTCATCAAGGAGCTGCGAGACGAACTGCTGAAAGGAGGGAGCCAAGTGTTCGAGATACCGGTGCTGAAGCCCAAGGACAAGGTACACATAAAGGACCGTTTCCTTCTGGTCGAGCTCTCCAACTCAGAGCATACCATCACCCTGGGATTCGATGTCGTCAACGTTTATCTGTGGGGCTATAGAGCTGCCCAGGCTCCCCGATCCTACTTTTTCGAAGGCACTCCTGAAGAAGCCTTCAACACTCTATTTCCTGGCACCCAAAAAGTCCACCTATCCTTCGGCTGCGGGTACGGCCAAATCGAGGAAGCTGCACATCAAAGCAGAGAGAAAACGGAGCTGGGTATGAAACCCCTGGAGACTGCAATCAGCAACTTGTGGCAGGAGCCGACGGGAGACCAGGCAATTACGGCTGTATCGTTGTTGGTGGCGATTCAGATGGTGTCGGAAGCCGCCAGATTCCGATCCATCCAGGCACGGGTAGCCCAGTCCATAATATCAACAGATCCAAACAAAAAGGTATTTTTCCCTGACGCTGCCATGCGGAGCCTGGAGAACAACTGGGACGCTTTCGCCAAGCAAATTCAGCTGTACTCGGTGCAGGGAATCTTCACCAGAAATGCGGTGCAGCTTATCAAGCCTGACCGCACTGTCGTCGAAGTAGACAGCATCTACCTGTTCTACGTTAAAGGCATTGCGTTAATGCAGTACAAATCTCCTCGGGATGAGGATAAGCAGGAGGCAATAAGGAAGGGACGCACGGTGCTCATCAACGGTCTCAACGGACTGTGCGCCGATCTCAGGAACGGGGACACCGTGGAGTTGCAGTCATGTGGAACGCAAACCAGCAAATGGACACCCATATTGGTGAACCCCAGCAAACCCCAAGATGGACTCAAAATCCAGTTGCCGGCGGGGGAATGCCTGAGCGGCCATGGTAAAGCTGGAAGCCCTGTGAAGCTGGGATCCAAATCAGACTGTGACAAGAAGAAGATTGGCGACCATCTGAAATGGAAATTATCTCTGGACGGCACCATCACAAATTTCGCCTCTCCCGGACTCGTCCTGAACGTCGACAGAGGCGACCAGGGTGCCATCCTCACGGTGCAGGACAACAACCGCGTCCCCGGGCAAAGCTGGAGATTGGGAGAGCATTATGATCCCAGCACGACGTCAATTCGGGCTCCTCAGGGTTTGTGCCTGCAGCGGAACCAAGAAAACAGCGGCGTCGAGATGAAGGCATGTATTGAATGGGACGAGCAGCAGAAAGAGAAAGAGTGGGAACGGCAGCAGTGGGATCTCTACAGCGACAGCAGCATCCGCGCCTACAAAGACCGCAGCCTGTGCTTGACCGCAGACGGCAGAACCGCCGGAGCATCTGTAGTGATCCGTGTATGCCATTCCGATTCCAGCCAGCGGTGGGTGTTTAAGAATGACGGATTTCTGCTGATCATAATTCCAGTTCCTGGCAAACCATTCAAAACACTGGCCGTGGAAAGGAAATCCCCTGTCCGTATCATTATCAATGAGCCTTCTGGAGGACCTGACAAGCAGTGGCTGCCCTACTTCTGAGTACGCCTTAGTGGTGTGAACCATAACTAGTATTAGGATTCATCTCCTTCAGTAAATGTGATTTGAGAAGTTAATTACAGCTCTGGTTATGAAATAGTTTCCTCCTGGCCCCGAGGAGGAGGTATGGTTTACCCATGGAGTGTTTAAGCTTTGTAATAACAGTTCAATAAAGTCTTTGTTGTTTAAATTTGTTTGTTGCAGGATTAAGGTAGTTTGTAATTCACCCCCGAGTTACCCCGAATGACGACTATAAATGCTGCTGCTTAAGCAGGAATGACAGCTATACGATACTGAAAGGTAGACAGCAGGACCCGAGAAGTCGGTACCCCCTTTATAAAACGCAAACACTGTGGCCTTTAGCGGGGAAGGAGTCCCCGAGTTACCCAATGAAGGAAGCCAATAACTTACAATTAAGCCCGAGTTACCCAATGAAGGAAGCCAATAACTTACAATTAAGCCTGTGTCCTTCCACACTGATTATAAAAATATGGGTAGGCCTACAAACACAAGTTTTGATTACACGTTACAAATTTCTAATGGATATAGAAGAAAAATGTAATGGATTTCCTTGCATAGTGTTTTTTTTTTTTTTTTGACATTTTGGAATAGTTTTTTTGGTATTGCACAAAGTCTACATCTACATAGGCACACAAACACAACTAAGTTTAATTGTACATATGGATCGGCCCCACAACCATGGCTTTTCATTGATGTAAATGGTATCATTTATTCAAAGAAATAGACATGTTCCATTGAAAACAACCACCCAATTTGCAAGTGGACAACTAAGTTTTATTCTCCATATGGATAGGCCCCACAAACACTACTTTTCATTTATGTAAATGGTATCATTTATTCAAAGAAATAGACATGTTTAGTTGAAAACTTCTATCCAATTTTGCAAGTGGATTGAAAATCAATGATGGCACAGAAGTCATAAATCGATAATGATCTATATCTTGGCACCTATTGTTTATCAAATCCTCCAAATCCATGCAAGAAATGTCATTATCTTGTGTTCCATATTTGAATGGGAACTCCTCACTCATCATAGCTGATGATTTTTGGAGCTAATCCTTCTCTGGAGACTATAAGAATAATTTTTCATAATCAAAGAGAAAGAACTTAAGCTCACAGCAAATCGATCAAACTACAACAACAGTATAACATGGTGAATGCTCAGAATCTTGGTTCTCTAGACTTTCTATTTTTCCTATAATGAATGTTTAGATTTCTATTTTTTCATAGATTATTTTCATATTCGTCTTCCAGTCCTTCTAATTCTTGTTCTTTGTCTTCCAGTCCTTCTAATTCTTGTTCTTTGTCTTTAATTTGTAAAACTTTTAATTCTTGAGTTTACCATGTAATCATTGTTTTACTGCTTTCTCTTATTTTTCATGCTATATCTTTTGGAATGGATTGTTAATAATCAAATTTCAATTATTTTCTTAAGATGATATTTATTTAGGCATGGATTCCAGTTCCTTAAATGTCACATGTATAGAAAAGAAATCCTAATTTATTTAGTAAAAATACATTAGAAAAAAAATTAAATCTTATCTTTGTGTGCATTAGTAAAAAACACACAAACCAAGTTTTAGTTAAAATACCCATTTATTTTTTCCCCATTATTACCAAATAAAGACTTGTAAGCCTCTCCACAGCAGCTTCCAACCTGTCATTTGCATGAAACATAAGCAACAATGCTAATTATCAGGCTAAACTTCAAAACTAGAAAAAGAGTTAAGCTAGAAGGCAATCTTACTTACGTAATAACAAATGATCATACATATTCTTTCATTTTGTTGTATGCAGCCTCGTCTTTTACAAGTGCTCATTTGCATTATTCAAGCAATATATGTCATGTTACCATTGTGAAACAAAATACTAGAACAAGATAACCTAAAAGCATTATAATCGCATTAATAAAGGTGGCATTGTGAAGGCATAGCATTTTTGTTAATTACAGACCCAAATCTGCTACCAACATGGCCAGTGAGTTTGGAAAGAGAGAATAACATGATGTCGTCGTCGTTAGCAGTTTTGGTGACGCGAGTGTAGTGTGGCCAATAGAAAACTCTGTCAAACAAACGTTTTGGCCTTTGGTTTTGCCCAAGTATTTCTTTGAATCCCTGCTCATCTATTCGTGATTGAAGCAAAAAACTATGTCTGAGTTCGAAAAACCTACATGCAGCCATTCAAAAATCCGTTCATGAAATAGATTTTTAAACTGATGTACTATGAAAACCTGGGAAATGGTTTTGTTGTAGCAATACTCTTCTTTGCATTCCTGTCCTCTGTCACAGACCTTTCCCTTCATTGCCAGCTGCAAACCACAAACCCACAACTAGCAAAACCAGAACCCAGCTAATGAGCCTTGGTCAAAGCTGCCAAGCTCAAAGATATTTCAGAAATTCTAAAAAAATGCAACCTAGATTTTCATGTATTAGCAAGTATTTTGTAGGCTAGTGTTTAATTGCTTGATTGGATGAATCTGATCTTTGTTGATAATATCTCCACAAGAATCTTATCTTTATTGAGAAGATTTCCCCATGAATCTTATCTTTATTTGGTGGACATAACATGGGTGCCCTCTTGCATACAATACTTGCATATAAAGGCATCTTTGGGTTCATTGTTTTTTCATGGGAATGTTACGTTTTTATATAACAGATTTAAGTTTATATTGGTTAAGCATATTTTCAAAGGTTGCTTTGAGTGTACAAATTAGATTAGAAACTTCCTTACCCTTATATACAATTTCAAAGTGAAATATTACACTATCATCATTCTTAACCTTTCTTTCTTTTTATTGTCTTATATCATTGATGCTAGTCCACACTCATATTGCAAGAAGAATAGGTGTCAAAGGTGGGTAGCCATGGCAAAAGACAGTTCCTTGTTCATTTTTTTGCCTATTCATTCATGCATTTTTTGATTGATCACTTTGTGTGGGTGGCTACGTCAACATCTAGCAAACTGCTATAGTCTTTTGCTATTGCACTGCACATGAATAGCTGCTTAGATTGTATTTTTGTAGCCAACCTTCTCTCTCACCTTTTGGCAAACAACCCATGAATCCAAAAATATCTTGACCATGTTACCATTAGCAGTACTTTGTTTTCACATTAGTTAGTAGTGCATGTATAGGCATGAGGGTTGGCGTGTGAAACTTGCCTAAAAATGATTTTACTCGAAGAAAAAAAGGTGAACTAGTGATGAATGAATGAATTATCTAATGGATTTAGAGAAGGGATGGGATGGGAGCAGTTCATGGACTAGTCTCTTCCACGAGTCTTATCTCATCACTCTTTCCTGTCAATTCTTTTACTTCAGGCCATCCAAAAATGTATAGTAGATTTGCATGAATTCAAGTGCTCATTCATTATTAGCTATATTCCAAGCCACCTCGACACACAAATTTGGGAATATAGCATATCCTATATATATGAGCACAAAAGCTTCAATGTTGCCTCACATCACAGTATTTGTGGGGTCACAACAATTTCCCTACTACTCAACGTATATACACTTGGAGGCCATGACAATGTTGTTAGTTTGGCCCAGCAAAACCATATATATGTCCACAACATTGTTTGTTTGCCACACTAACAGGACACACCAAATTTATGATCCAAACCTATTCTTGTTTCTTGTTTACCATTAAAAGGATGATGGACACTAGTGGTTGAATTCCTGATTTGCAAAAGTTTAGGTTATTATATTAATTCTTTGTTATAGGAGCTAGAACTCAATTTTTATTATTATCAAGGAGCCTTTAGAGTGGTTAGATAATTCAAACAAATTTTTAACATTAATGATGATAAATTATACATAGTCAATCTCCTATATGTCTTGGTGCCTGTGAATGCAATTTTCATAATACTAAAATATATTTTACATGCAGTATACTTGTTGTTCATGTAGTCATTTAAGTAATTAGATAGTATTTTTCTTTTTGTGAAATATTGTAGGTGCTATAATTTATTAGAGGTGCCAATATTTGGATCACAAACTTTTAAAAAAAATTCATTAATAAAACAATTCAATATAACAAAAGAAATATTTCTAGTAGAATGGAATTGTGATTTTTAATTATTACAAATAATAGTGTTACTTTGAGAAGATTATAAATATAGTAAAAGTTAAATATCAGATAATATTATGTATGCTAAAAAAATAGAATATTTTTGTGTATACAAACAGACAAAAAGAAATAGCATGAATAATGAAGAGTTAAAAGCATTAAGAAAATGTGAAAAAATTTACAAATATAATCTTAAAAAAAGACAAAAACTAATAACCAACACTAATGATATCTCATCCTTTATGCTAATGAAAAGAGAAGAGATTAAACTAAATAATGTTACATTAATAGACTCTAATAATCAAATAAGTTTACAAAAACTAAAAGAAATTATACAAACTCAACAAAACCATGCAAGAAATATGCTTTGAAAAAATTTAGAAAACTTTAAACATGAAGACAAACAAAATATTAGAAATGCTCAATTAAGATTTCAAAATAGTCTTCAAACTGTTACAAATGAATTTGAATGTAACACATGTAATGAAAAAAAAAATTGCAATCTTACATGCCAAGAAAAATAGCATATTGGAATGTCAAAGATCTAAAAAAGAGAACTATCCTAAACGTTTTTCTATATCAAATAATATGGATCCTAGAAAACAACCATGTGAACTTCAAGTGTTAACCCAAGTTGAAGAAATGTTAATTGTAAGGCTCAATCCCATAATTCAAGTTACACATGCTCATGGAGGTCAACTAAAGTATAAAGGTCATACAATAAGCTTTCCAAAGCATGTAGAAGAGGTAGCAAAAAACCTACCTCAAAAATTACAAGAGTTACCATTGATTATTGTTTAAAGAAAAGATCATTTCAATGGAACATATGATTTTATTGTCAATAAAGCAAGAGTATTAGTAGTGTTAAAATTTAAAATTTTTAATGATAAGTATTACCAAGATGTTGAAATAGATTTGGAAAGTATGGAAGAACTTCTAGAAAACAATGATGTAAGATTCGCTAATAAAGTTCAAATAACTAATATTAATGAATTAGAAGATGAATCAAATAACATTGAATCAAATATAATAAGTAATGATGATTATGAAGAACTTTATGATGAAAGTATACTTACATCATCTACAATTATGAATACAATTGACTTTAAAACAAAGAATGATCTCATTCAAGAGTGGCTTAACTTACATAAAATTAAAGTTGCAGAAAGTATTAATTGGCCAACAATAGATAAAACTCCATCAAATAAATATTTTTACCCTAGCTTATTTGATATGGCCTTCCCTACTCTTTTTCCTATGGGAAAATGCAATTTCTATGACTTAAGAACTAAGCAAGTTCAATTACATAAATATGTAAAACATCTTTTGTTGCATAAAGATGGAAGATTTGCAAGACATCCTAAAGTTAGATACTATATTTTTAACATGAGTAGGAGACATCCTACACAAAACATAGCCTCAATTTTCATTAAATGAAATTTAAATAAAATGCCAATGCATATCAACAAGTTTTAAAAACTGATTATGCAAGGATCCAAGCAAGAGTTTCGCTAATGAAATTGTATGATTTAGTTCTACTTTGCAAGGTACATAAGCTTACTGGTCAAAATGTCGCTTACAGTTAATATCAATGTTGAATCAAATTGGATCTCCTACTATATTTTTCATGTTAAGTGCTACTAATATCCATTGGCCTAACTTATATAAACATATGACAAGAGTTGCAAAAAAAAAATGATTTACAACAAAGTAAACAACAAATGTTCATTGAAAACCCTCATGTCATAACACAATATATGTATTATCATTACCAAGTTTTTATGAAAGAGATTTTGAAGAAAGACATAAAAGTGATTAACTATTGGTCAAGGTATGAATGGCAACATTGAGGGTCTCCTCACATACATGGATTTTTATGGATAGAAAATGCTTCAAATACAGACATAGTTAATTGGTATGATGAGGATGAAGTCAATAAGATAAAGACTTTCTTAGATGATCTTGTACATGCATGGAACCCTCGATTTGCGACTACAATGCCATCTTTTGAGGTATCAAATAAGTACATTTCATTGTTATTGATGTTGATATTATGGGGGGGGGTGTCGGACCTCGAAAAGAAGTTTTATTGAAATTAAAGGTGCATCAATTACAACAACTTGAATAAGTCATAGGGTTAAGGGAAGGGGAAAACTGAGAGCATCATGAATGACACTCGAGAAACACCTTAGAAATAAACTAGTATTAGGGGAGGTACCCCAAGTTGGGCCACAATCAAATGTTCGCACAGACTAGCTTTTTACAAAATAGAATGACATAGAATTAGATGAGGCAAAGAGCTCTCAATTAAGGATAGAGGGAATGCCCATGGTGAATCCACATAATAAAAGGGAAAACTTCCTTGCAGAGATTACTGATGCTAGGTGTAACTGAAACACATAGGTCTTTCCCATAGCTATAGGAGATGAACCAATTGATGACTGTCCAGATTGAACTTGGATGCTTGAGATGTGAGTTGAAAATAGGTGAGGCGAAAGATCTGCAACATTTCCAACGTGGTAAGCAAACATTTGTTAGAATACTCTGTCTTTTGAAATAGAACATTGCATCTTTGCTTCCAAATATAATATAAAATAATAGGCCTAATAACTTTCCACAGAAAATTAAGATTAGTAGAAGTAATGTTCAAGAATCCGAATATGGCATCCTCCTGAGATAGCTTGTAGGATGGAAAAGCTTTAGAAGTCCACTGCCACACATGTTGAGCAAAGGGACATTGCCAAAACACATGGACAAAGTCATCTTGTCCACCACATAGAGGGCAAGTGGGATTAGGAATCCCAAGATATTCTAGACGTTTTCCGATAGGAAGACCATGTTGGAGAAGACACCAAAGGAACTGCTTAATTTAGGGGAGGGTCGGAAGTTTCCAAATAAGTTGGAAGAGAGGGATCCAAAATGTTTCTGACTCTTGTTTGTGCCAATATTTATTGCAACATTGAATGACTTCATATGGGTCGTGCATGAGATGAAAGGGAACAGATGGCCGATAGGGCAAGAGTTTAACCCCATTAAGCCATTGAAGGCCATGAAAAAGGCTTTGCACTGTAACATCCAGGTGCCAGTGACCGTGGAGGAAAGAGTAAATCTGAACAAGGCAATGTTTCATTGCAGCCGACTCCCCATACAAAGTGTTAAACTCGACCCCTGAAATCCAACGACTAGCCAGCCTAAGACAATTCAAGGAAATGACACCTTTTCGATACCACGAGGTAGCCACCTTAGCATTTGTGATAGCAAGGGGAGCGGGTGACAGAGGTAACCACCACGGACACACTTTAGAGAGGATAGTAGGGTTGATTTTAACGTTAGTCCAGTCTATGTGAGTGTGTACAATTTGCCAGGCCCTCCAAATGCTTTTGAAAACATGAGATCCGGGAAGAATGATAGTGAGGGGGGAAAGAATCCAATTAACGAAATGGATGTCTTTCCAGAAGGGCTTATTTTTAGGAAAGGCTTGATGAAGCCTTAATTGGAGGAGGGTCCCTATAATATTTGAGGCATCTAAATGTTGTACCAACCACTTAGCAACCAGGGTAATTCCTTGCTTATAGGAGTTCAAAAGGCCTAAGCCACCCTTATTCTTGGGGAGAGTAACAATAGTCCAAGCGACACGATGAAAGCCTTTTTGAGAGTCCTTGGAGGACCACATAAAGTCATAGAATAACCGTTCTAGCTTGTGGTAGGCAACTTGGGAGGGGGCCCAACACGAAGAGTAATACACATGGGTGGATGCGCATATGGACTTACAAACAAGGTATTTACCCGCAAGTGTGAGGGGTTTAGTTTTCCATTTGTCGAGTTTCTTTTGAATGCGATGAATAACTTGCTCCCAAAGGATAGATGTTGAGCCTCTAAAGTAGAAAGGGATTCCCAGAATCTTAATGATGTCTTGATCTTGAAGCTGCTTCCAATTATAGTTAGTCACATGTTGGATTTGATATTGATTTTGCAAATAAATATATATACAAGAAAATAATTCAAATATGTGTCACCCATCATCATATGATAAATAAGCAATATTCACCAAAGATGTCAATGAAGATTATGTGGAACTAATTAACTTAATTCAAAGACATTCAAAATGTAGAAAGGATACCTGCTTACGATTAAAAATGAAAAATTATATTGCAGGTAATGTATGAAAAAGTTATTTGAAAGACTATTTTAAAGAAACTATTGCCAAAAATTCTAATATTATGTTTACATATGCTTTATAGATACAAAGTTCCATGGCCTATTTGTGAAACCTCTTCATTGTTATACAAGAATTGTGGGTCAAAAGAAATTTTATTTGAGCCACTATGTAATGATGATAGATTGAATAAACAGCATAGACTAATTCTTCAAACATGTAAAGCTAACATAGATTGACAACTTATTTTGTCAGAACATGCTATTGTGAAGTAAATTGCAAAATATGCTGCTAAAGCATAAAAAACTTCTGAATCCTATAATGATATGCTAGAAAAAATTATAAAATTAAAAAACACTAAAGATCACATAGGAAAAAGTTACAAAAAGCTAATAATTGAGACATTAATTGAAAGAGATATAGAAGCATATGTATCACATATGTTTTTGGAACTACCTTTAGTAGAATGTAGTAGAATTTTTGTAAACTTAAATTTGTCTAATCAAGTATATAAACAAATAGTTACAAATGAATCCAATAATGAAAAATCATATTCAAAAGATATTTTGAAAGCATACATAAGTAGACCAACAGATATGAGTAGTTTAAACCTTTATGAGGTGACAAAAAATTTATTTATAATCCAAAATGAAAGTCAAATAAGTTATGGAAACAAAGACAAAAAGAAGCCATAGTTCAAGTTTATCCTATATTTTTAGAAAAACCAATTGAGAATCTTGAAAAATGGTTAGAGTATTGTTGAATTCAAATGTTGCTTTATGTTCCATTTTGTATATATGAAACTAAAATAGGAACAATAGAAGAATAGATAAGAGCTAATTGGAAAGTACATGAACAAATAATTGAAAAAATAACTAATAAAACCAAAACAAAGGAAGATATAATTTGCAAAGATTATGAAGAAGATGTTTATATTGAAAACATAAATCACCTTCAAAATGAATGGGAGTTTTTATCAAGTTTGCAACCAACAAAAGTTTTAAATCACACAAAAATAGATATGTTAGGACAAAGTGACATAAACATTTAGTATGAATGGAACAAAATTGATCAAAATGAAATTGAAAGAACATTACAATTTCTAAATTCCTTGAAAAATGTCAATACTACTATTAGGATGCAACCTAATACAAATTATCGACCAACATTAAATAACAAATAACAAGAAGTTGTGAATATCATTAAAAATTATTATATCCAAAGTAAAAAAAGGGCATTAAAACCATTGAAATTAATAGTACAAGGTAGTGTTGGCATAGGGAAATCTTTCCTAATTCATGCTATTAAAATAGAAATGTCTACTTTAACATTTCCAAAAAAAATGCCTTTGTTGGTAATGGCTCCAACAAGGATTACAGCTTTTAATATTCAAGTAAAAATAATTCATGCTGGTCTGAAACTATCCATAAAAGGAAAAGAAAAAAATAGTAATATTATTTTACATTAGCTGCAAAATGATTTGAAGGACATAAAATATATTCTCATTGATGAGTATAGTTTTATTGGAGCTAGGTTATTAGAAGATATAGATGCAAGACTGTGATAAATATTTCCTCATTGTAATGAAAGTTTTGAAGGTAGGTCGATGATCTTCATAGGTGATTGATGAGTGGTGAGGTACCTCTTTGTCCAACCATATGAATCATAGGCATTCATGTGTGATTTGGTCGAATTCCACAAACTTTAATTACCAAGTACGCTAGAGCTAAATGGTGAGTTCATGTTGTCCATTCATTGTCTTCCCAGTCTCACTTGTGAAATGTAAGTGTATGGTTAAGTGTGACTGAGGCATAAGATTTTTATTATTTTGTTTTTTATCAATTTGATTTCCTAAAACAAGAATAAAAGTGAGAGTAATTAAGCACTAAGAAAACTATTGTCTAATCTAGCCTAACATAAGTAACCATCCCCACTTCCTGAACACATCCTGAACTTTGTGTAAACACTATTGGGTTGTCAAACGCTATCATTTCTAAGCTACCAAGTGTCACACGTATGTTTGAAGGGGTCGTGCTTGTGTATTCTAATTAGTGTCTTAATTAATCAAAATTAATTGCTAAATAAATAAAATTAATGTAAACTGCATGAAATCATGATATGTAAATCAATAAAGGAAGAAAGTCTCAAGTGCTACAAGGATGAATCAAAAAGCTCGTCTTTATTGCAAACACAATGGTGTGTTCAGGTACATTAATGCTTGAATAAAGATCCAATCACACTTAGACCTCCTACTACGAGCACTTGGAAAATATTCTAACTCTCAAATGAACAAACTACAAGAATCTTTCTACTTGACTTCAAAACTACTACCGAATCATGTGCCCAAGGGTTATATTTATAGGCTCGGGAGTGCTTCGCAATATCACATGTCCAATATCACATCTTGGGCCACGATATCATGTACCTAATATCATGTACCCAATATCATGGCCACTCCGATATAAGAGCTTATGAAAAACACGATTCATCATACCCCATGACTAAATGAAAACTAGTCCTTAAGTACAGAAGAAGAGGAACAAGTCCCTTACAAAATATATTAGGAGGTATGGAATGTTTGACTGACATGTAGAGTGACATAGAGGAAACAAAAAAAATAGAAAAGTGCCTAAGCATACAACATTACAATTGTGTGNAAAAAAATAGAAAAGTGCCTAAGCATACAACATTACAATTGTGTGCAAAATTGGGTGTTCATGATAATAGGAAAGAACACCCTCAGATCCAATGGACATCGAACCCCTCTTGGCAACAAAAGAATAAGGGAGAGGTAGAAGAGATCCAATGGTCATGAACAATCTTCCATAAGTAATATTATTGCATCCTCCTTGGTGAAGATAGTCCCACTTCTAGTCCATGCTCCCCACTACAATCACAACAAAATCAAGGATTAGTATATAAAGTGTAACACATAGTGGTTAAATACCTTGTCTCGTCAGTGATTTTATCTAGCTAAGTTGTGATTGTGGTAGATTGGTTGCTTAATAGTGTTAGTGGGAATACTAACAAATGGGTTAAGTAAGAGAAGTGGTCCATAAAATTCAAAAAAAGCTTAACACAAGGAATACTAGAAAGAGGGTATAGAAATTCACAACAATAAAAAGAAGGAATTCACTAAAAATAGTTGTAAAGATGCACACAATTAGATGGCATTGATGGAGAAAATAAAAAGAATTTGATTGTAAAAATGTCTAAGGTTAAAGAAGTTAACTAACCAAACCAAAAGATATGCAAGTGGGTCCTTCCCAAAGTAAGCACAAGCCTTTTATTCCCTTGCATAACTTCAAACCAATGAGTACATAAACACTGTGGATGATTAATGGTTACGAAAGGTTTAGTACAAAAACCTAGAAGTAACTAACTGAGAAACCCGACACATCAAACTAGAACATTCAATCAAAACATGAAACTAGTAGTGAGGTGAGGCATGAAAAGAATAGATGGATGAGAGAGAGAATGGAATGGAATTCCTAATTATGGTCACATGAAATCCCTTGTGGAGTTTGTGATTAAATGACTCAGTAGGATCCATCCTTAGTCCAAACCAAAACCAACCACTTTCAATGACTTTGCATCGGCATTCTGAGACGAGTCCATCCCCTGAGACGTAAGAATGCTTTCACAAAACAACCACCATTCCAAATTGGAGAAGAAGTAGGAAGTGAGAAAGGGCCTTGGTTATAAGAGACAAGACAAGTCCCATAACTAGTGCATGTAGCCCTTTTTATTTGGTGTAAGGGGTGTGCTTTGAATTCCCATATTTATTTTATTTTATTGAATGGGAACCACACCATGCAAAGACCCATGCATTTCTGCATTTATTTTTTCTAAAGGATGTGCTTTGAATCCTCTTTTTTTTATGAGGACCACACCATGTAAGGACTTATTCGACTTCCTATTGTGGAATGATGCAGAATAGTGAGAAGCTCATGAGAACACCCCCACACACAATAAAATGAAAAAGCATGAAGAATACAACATCCGTTTGAAGCCACAACCTATCTAAACCTTTAATTCCTTCCCAATTCTAGAAACTACACAAGTCATAAATTTATTAAGGTTGTATTAATGAAAAAGAGACTACATGTTTCTAGAACAAGGAAAACCATAGAGTGTGTGGATGGGTGGATGATGTGGACTCACTGCCTATTTCATGAAAATAAACCATGTCCTAGTTATTAGTAACAACATTCAAAGTTAGAAACCAGACATCAACAATCAAATCACAAATGATACCATCATCAAGTAGCACATTACCATTGTACTTGGCACTTTATTAGCAAATAGAGTAGAAAATTATACCAAGCATAAGAAAATATAAAAGAAAGTAAAAGAATATTCAAGAAATATTAAATATACCAACAATGGTGCAAAACAAAAACTTAGAAAAGATTAATAACATAAAAAACAAAAAGATGTCAAATAAGAAATATGAAAAAAAAGTTGTAAAACCAAAAATGTGTAAAAAAAAAAGTCAAAAGACTAAGGAGCCATGTAAAGTATTAGTATGGATGGCCATCTCCCCCATGACTAAGTTGGAATGGGAAGATCCAAAAGATTAAGCATGGTTGTCCATCTGGTGAGGTGTCTATTAAGTTGGTTGACTTGGGCTCATGGAAAGGTTTCAATTGTTGGATGTTGACTAATTGTTTCTTGTCTGGGCTATCAGGTTTATATATAATCATGACCCCAAATGGAAAATTCTCTTCAATAATGTAAGATACTTTCCACAACATTTGAAATTTGGTTTGTTGAGGTATGTGTGCAGGATTCCAATAGAGAACCTTGTCTCCTAGTTGAAACTTGATTTTCCTTATTTTGAGGTCATGGAATTTTTTATTGAATACCTTATGCATTTCATTGGATGATAGGGCCATTAATCAATTTTCATCTAGCAAGTTGAGGTTCATTAATCTTTCCTTTTGTGCTAGACTTAGATCCATGTTAAGATCACAAGCTATAGAGAATGTACGGAGCTCGAATTGGATGGGTAGTGTTGGTATTTTTTTGTACATAAGTTCATAGGAAGAATAACCTATGGGAAGCTTCCATGTGGAATGATAGGCCCAAAGGGCATCATTTAATTTGGTGCTTCAATCCCTTCAGTATTTGCTAATAGTGCACATTAGAATTTTTGTAATCTCCCAATTAGTAATCTTAGGTTGACCATTGGCTTGGGAGTGATAAGGTGTTGTGAGTTTATGCTCAACTCCCAAGTGTTGCATAAGCTTTAGGAAAGTGGCACCAATGAAATGAGTTTCATTGTCAGAAATTAACACACGAGGCAGACCAAACCTGTTTATGATATTTAGTTGTATAAACCGAGTAGGAGTAGTGGATGTACAGTCAATGATGATTACTACGTTTGCCCACTTAGTACAATAGTCAACCGCAACTATTATATACACCTTTCCATTTGACAAAGGTATGATGGGACCCTTAAAGTTAATGCTCCAAATATTGAATAGCTTGAGAGGCTAAATCCATTGTTATGGCTATTCCATTCAAGTTGTCATTCCATCGTCCCTTTAACAATGATCACAAGTATGGAAAAATTGGTGTGCATCCCTGAAGATTGTTGGCTAGTAATATCCTACCATGAGGTTTTTTATGATCATGCATCTCCTAGCATAATGGCCAGCATAAGAACCTTCATGAGCATTCTAGAGAATGCACAATTGATCCATGTCAGGGATACACTAGCATACCAAGCCGTCGGAACATACTTTGTAAAGATTCCCATTGATTTCTCTAAAATGCTCAACCTAGTGAAGAAACTATTGTTTCTTCTAGGTGTCCAGCCCTTACGGTAGTTTGTGCTTGAGCAAATACGTAAGAATGATGTCATACCATCTTGGTTCATTAGGCATTTGTGCATTAATATCCCTTGTAAGAAGAGATTCATTAAGAAATTGATCAGATAAGGGGATTTCTTTCTCCTTGTCATCCCATCTTAGCCATGATAAATGGTCAGCGATCACATTTTCCACATCCATTCGATCTACCATTGTGAGAACAAACTCTTGCAAAATCATGAGCCACCGTATGACATGGGGGCTCACCATTGGTTTATTCATTAAAAACTAGATGACACTATGATATGTGTGCACAAACACTTTATAGCCAAGCACATAGTGCGTAAACTTTTCTAATGCAAACACCACCACCATCAACTCCTTTTTTATAGTGGTGTAGTTCATCTATGCACCTACGATACTTCAGCTTGTACAGTGAATGTAATATGGACATTTTTTATCATTCAATTGCATAAGCACTACCCCCAATGCATAATTTGATGCATGAGTCATCACATGAAATGGCCTGGACCAATCAGGTGCTTGTAGAATTGGGGTTTTAACAAGCTTCTACTTCAATTGTTGAAATGTTATTTCATACATAGGGGTCCAGACAAATGATGCATCTTTCTTTGTTAATTCAACCAATGGCTTGACAATTTTGGAAAAGTTCTCAATGAAGCACCGGTAGGAGCCAGTATGACCAAGGAATGATTGCATTTCTTTAACTATTTCTAGTTGATGAGTTATTCCTTGGATGATCCTTATTTTTTCAAGGTAAAACCTCGATGCCTACTTTTGAGATATGGTGCCCTAAGATAATGCCTTCCTAGACCATAAGATGGCTCTTTTGCCAATTGAGCTGGAGGTTTGTTTCAACACATCTCCTTAACACCTGCTCAAGATAGTCTAGGGCTTGCTCAAACGTAGCTCCATAGGTAGAAAAGTTATCTATGAAGACTTCTACCCTGCTACCAATTTATTGTTGGAAAATGATAAGGAGTAGTCAATGAAATGTAGCCAGGGCATTACATAGACCGAATGAAATCTGATGGTAAGAAAAAGTCCCCCAAGGACCTGTGAAAGTCATCTTTGCCTGGTCCTCTAGTGTAATTCAGATTTGGTTATAGCCACTATAACCATCTAGAAAGCTGTAATAGCTATGCCTAGAAATGGTGTCCAGCACTTGGTCTACAAAAGGCAATGGAAAATGATCTTTGAAAGTTGTCATATTAAGCATCTGAAAGTCAATGCACACCTACCATTTGTCTCCTTTCTTAGGCACAATCACGAGTGGACTAACCCACTCACTATCTACAACAGGGTAGATGAATCCTACCTTGAGGAGTTGTTCAATCTCCTCTTTGATAATCTGCTTTAATTTTGGATTTAAACATCATTGTGGCTGTTATTTCGACTTAACAGTAAGGTCAATGTATATTTGGTGCTGGCATATTCTTGGATCTATTCTAGTGAGCTCGGAATATGACTAGGCAAAGGCTACTGACCATTTTTCCACAACCTTTATCAACATCTTCTTTTATCCTGAAGCAAGCTTGGCATTAATAATGATCAGCCTTTCATTTTTCAAGAACACATACTTCATTCTAGTCAATAATGTCTTTAATTCAAGGGGTTCTTGTTTGAAATTGTCAGAAATCTCCAACTCTTCACAATTAATATCATCATTTACTCCCTTAGAGAGCGGGTGATGAACTTGCTCAAGTTCATCCATACTTGCAACATATTCATACATTAGGCCCTTAGTAGGTTCCATGCACAATGTACTGCTGCTAGAATCAACTATCAGCTACTAGGTACCTTCTTATTTTATGGCTGTTGTGTACAGGCATCTTTGGATTTTAGCTTCTAGTGCACACTACTTGCTTGCAGAGATAGATGTTCACTTTACTGACCATAGCCTCTACACACAATGGCACCCTGAATTGTTGTACACAATACATGGAACCCTCTTCTTCTCGATCTTTCCAAATTTATTTTCTTTAGATATGTCTAAGGAAATATCTCTAATGCCCATTTTGGCATCAAAAATGCTTAACCACACCCTTCTCATAATAATTGGGAAGTCCCCCTTACAGTTCTCCACCTTGATTACTAGGAAGTTAGTAGGATATGACCACCCACAAATAATGGTTACGATGTCTTCTAGTAGTCTCAATGGAACAATGATGGATTGGTCTGCCAGCTCCAGCTTGATGTTGCTCTTCTTTAAGGGAGGAAGGTTCCACATAGTGTACATCTCATGCAAGATTAGATTAATACCAAAAGTAGAGTCAATAAGAGCTTTACAAGGCTCATTCCTAGAAATTTGAAAATATACTAAGGGACTCCTAAGATCAGCTAACTTCCTGGGTAGGTTATTGGCTCAAATCCAATTAGATACAACATGGGTCAACATTACAGTATGGATTCAAGAGGGATTTTGGTTTGAAGGGGACTCAAATAAAGATGAGGCAGAGGAACATGGAGGAGCAAGGCTACTAGCCACTAATGTGTCTGAGGGCTTTGGTGGACTGCAAGGTCAGAAAAAGGATCTTTTCTTTGATCATGGTTCTGACCCACTTGGTTGGTTAACTAGTTATAAATTAACCATCCTCGTAGCATTTCTTTGCTATAGTTCAGTAAGTAATTCACCTTGCATGGATGGAGTAGGTGTTAGCTATGCAGGAGGCAGAGGAGTAGGTGTAGAAACAAGAAGAGCATGAGGATAGTAAGTGGCATCCCTCCTTGGATATGGTGGTTGGTATGCTTCAGGAGGGTAGTGGTGAGGTTGGTAAGCGACAACAAGACCAGAGGAGTCCCATGGAGATGAAGGTTGTTGAACATAATAACTATAGGGATCTAGTTACTGGTAGGGGTACTACTATCTTAGAGATGCCAACGCCCATGATTGTGGTTGTTGTCACTACTGGTACAATTCATAGGGTTACGGTGGAGTTCCACTTGGATAGTACTATTATGGTTGGTGGAACTGTCAAGAGTTTCCTTATGGATAAGGCAATCTTTTGGGTGTTTTCCTTTATGCAAGTTGTGGATGTAAGTCATACACCCCAAATTCCTACAGGTGTGACATAATTGAACAACATCCCTTGGGATGTTCATACTGGCAAACATCACACTCATTGTCATCATCTGATTCACTATTTGCAACTGTCTCTATCGTAGCCATCTTATCCTTACCCTTGAATATGGTACATTTAGCTTCCTTACATCTCCCACACTCACACTCACCACTTTGCTCCTTGGACTCTTTAGCAATTTTTAAAATAGTTTGAAACTTATTGTTCATGGAGTCCCATACTTGGTCAACCTTAGCCGTGATTTCAAATTGCAATTTTTGGAGTGGCAAGGTTTTTTGATTAGCCACCTCATCTCTAGTTAACTCATCCTCATTGTCACAAAATCAAAGCCCCCCTTTTTGTGTAGAAGGATCCTTATTGTATTTCTCTACACTTTCTTGCTTTCTCAATTCTCCCTCCTTCCTAGCTACCTTCTCAATTAACTCTTGAATTTGATGGATGCTTAACTTTGTCAATCTCCCTTGAGCATAGACACTAAGGGTTTTCCTTATTTTAGACTGAAATCCATCTATGATATGGTAGAGTTGATCAAGCAAAGAGTATCCATGGCTGGGACACTTATGTAATAGAGAATAGTATCAACCAATAGCAGCATCCAAGGGCTCATGGTTTTCTTTTTTCCACCCTTAGATCTACTTCCTTAAATTGGACACTCGAGAGTACGTTTGATATTTTTCATTAAAGAATTTTAACATTGTACTCCATTGCTGTATTGATTTTGGCTCTAAGGATCAGTACCAATTTTCTACTTCCTTAATCAGTGTCCTTGGAAACAATTTCAACTTTTTCCAATCATTCTTAATATTTTGCAAGGCACATGCATCCTAGAAGGATTGGAGATGATTTTGTGGATTAGCATCATAGCCTCACTCAAACTGAGGGATGTTGTTCATGTCTAGCCTCTTTATTCTACTATCCTTTACGTGCTTTCTTAGAATCCTCATGGCCTCTACAATGTTTAACATGCTCCAAGTGGCAAGTAGAGGTTCATCAAGGCCATGGTGATGGTGCCTACGATGCTCTCTACTAATCCTTCTTTCATGGCGGTGGGTCTCTCTAGATTGTCAATGTCTTCAATCACGACTATCCCAATAGTCTCTTCTATTGTTTTGGTCCCGTCAGTCACCTCCATCATGGTCATGCCCTCTATGACCACGATTTGAGCTAGATGAAGAAGAAGAAGAAGACAATAAAGGGGAAGAGGAAGGAGAACATGCATCGTGCTGATGCCTATCACCCTTTCTTCAATGATCGTGACCACAATTGCGATTGTGGCCTCCATTTTCCCCCTTATCATGACTTGCTTCTCCATATCCATTTTTTTCATTAGATCCATCCTAACTAGAACCTATATTATGAATGGTGGATTTCACGTTCTAGTTGAGGGCCCTTTGACCAACGTCAAATAGAGGAGTATCACCAAAGGAAAAGCCCCTAAAGAAGTATTCACATCTATCCGATGGGCCAAGCAGAGGTGGAAAAGTGTTCGACCCCTTGCCCTTCACAAGCTCATGTTGGTGCTCCAACTGACAATCCCTTAACCTTTATGCTTTAGTGGGATGATAATCCCTTGAATCGAGATCTCACATCTCGTACTCCTTGTGAAGATGTTGAAGTCCATGTCATGCGAGCATTAGCTAGAGAAGAGCTGGAATAAATTAATCTGGTGGCAACACAATGTTGCCTTCCATGTTGCACCATCACAACATTTCATCTTGATGTAAAATGAAGGTGAGATCTAGTACATACTCATTGGGATGAGCATATACCATCCGGTACTGTTAATGCACTTGGTCTACCCTGGGTGGAGATAGACTCCTATAAGAAGAAGACATTTTATGTTAATGAATCTATATGCAGTTTGTAGTTAAGATTTAATTTAGTTGTAATAATAATTTCATTTTTATAAGATTTGACTCTTAGGGTTTGAACAACGAGGTTACTAATTTTAGATAGCACACGTAGAACTAAAGTCCCTGGCAACGACGCCAATGATGAGTGGTGAGGTATCCCTATGCCCAACCATACGAATCACAGGCATTCACGTGTAATCCCATTGAATTCTATAGACTTTAATTATCAAGTACGCTAGAGCTAAATAATGAGTTCATGTTGTCCATTCTTTGTCTTCCTAGTCTCACTTGTGAAATGCAAGTGTATCGTTAAGTGTGACTAAGGCATAAGATTTTTATTATTTTGTGTTTTATCAATTTGATCGCCCAAAAAAAGAATAAAAGTGAAAGAAATTAAGTGCTAAGTAAACTATTTTCTAATCTAGCCTAACATAAGTAACCATCCCCACTTTCCAAATACATCCTACACTTCATGTAAAGATTGTTGGGTTGTCAAATGCTAATTATTTCTAAGCTACCAAGTGTCACACATATGTTTGAAGGGGTCATGCTTGTGTATTCTAATTAGTGGCTTAATTAATTAAAATTAATTTCTAAATGAATAACATTAATTTAAACTACATGAGATCACAATATGTAAATGCATAAAGGAAAAAAGTCTCAAGTGTTGCAAGGATGCATCAAAGAGATCGTCTTTATTGCCAACACAATGGTGTGTTCAGGTACATCAATGCTTGAATAAATATCCAATCACACTTAGACCTCCTACTGTGGGTACTTGGAAAATATTCTAACTCTCAGATGAAAAAACTACAAAAATTTCACTACTTGACTTCAAAAACTACTGTCAAATCATGTGCCCAAGGGCTGTATTTATAGGCCTGGGAGTACTTCACGATATCGCATGTCCGATATCACATCTTGGGCCACGATATTGCATACCTGATATCACAGCCGCTCTAATATCAGAGCTTATGAAAAACACAATTCATCAGTGATATAGCTCAATTATCTCTAGTCCGAGATATAGCACCATATTACTTCAAAGGTATTGGAAAAATTTTATGTGATGAATTTACACCTCTTGTTTTATTAGATAAAATATTATGATAGAACACATTTATAGAAGAACAACAATTTTTTTAAAAAAATTGCTAGAAAATGTATGAACTTGTATGCCAACAAGTATTGATTGGGAAATACTAATGAATAGAAGCCAAAACCAATTTTTTATTCAAGAATCAAAATATTTTGATAATAGTATACACTTATTTGCAAGAAATGATCAAGTAAATGAACAACATAAGAAAATGTTATATAATTTGGGAAAGCATGTTTGTCAAAGTCTTAGCATTAGTAATTGTTCTAATCAATACATATCCATGGATGATGAAGATTTGGAAGCATAAATATTAATCACAACTGGGGCTAAAGTAATGTTGACAGTAAATATATCTACTTGTTATGGTTTGGTAAATGGAATAACTAGAACTATTATAGATATATTTTATAGCAATGAAAAAAAAGCAACGAGCACCACCATCTTTAGTATTGACTAATTTTCTATACTAGTCCATCATTTATGTCTTCTTTAAAGAAAATAGTTCCGATAATGCAACTACAATTTCATTCAAAAAAATAATTACCATTAAAACTAGCATGGGCACTTACAATACATAAATCACAAGGAATGATACTTGACAAAGTTATTGTTGATATTACACATTCGCAGCAACCTAGATTAGTCTATGTAGCACTTTCTCATGTTAGATCATTATCATGCCTACAAATTTACTATGTAATTTCTTATGACCAGTATGAAAAAATGAACAAATCAAAATTAGCCCAAAGAAAAATAAAAGAAGAAAATTGTTTACAAAAGTTGTTTGAAAGAAAAATTTGTAATTCTACATATAGTAATAGGTACAATTCTAAATAATTTCATTTATGATATTATAAACTTTAGAAATAAATATTAGTAAATATAAATGATTTTTTATTTATGTATGCTATGAGAAAAACTAATATTATGTGAATAACATGGTGTCCATTAACTTCATCAATACTCCACTAAGTTTCATGCCATTATCTATTCTTGGGGAAAAATTTGGGTTTGCAAAGTTCACGTAATATACAAAAGTGGTATGAAATCATTTGGAAATATCAAAGATGGTAAAAAAATATCAACTTTTCAAGTAATGGATGTTGAGGTATCAAATCAAGTTATTTTTTTCTATGTTCATTGCAATGTATTTAAATATTAATAGCTACTAACTCATTACTTTCCATAGGAATCTATTATGTAAGTCATAGCCTACAATGAAGATGGGAAGATAGTGATGAGCGGTGAGGTACCCCTACACCCAACCATACGAATCATAGGCATTCATTTGCGATCTAGTCAAATTCTGTAGACTTTAATTGCCAAGTATGCTAGAGCTAAACCATGCATGCATGTTGTCTATTCGCTATCTTCCTAGTTCCACTTGTAAAATGAAATTGTATCATTAAGTGTGACTGAGGTGAAGATTTTTATTATTTTGTGTTTTATCAATTTACTTGTCTAGAACAAGAATGAAAGTAAGAGCAATTAAGTGCTAATGAAACTATGGTCTATCCTAGCCTAACATAAGTAAGCGTTCCCACTTCCCGGACACATCTTGAACTTTGTATAAACACTGCTTGGTTGTCAAATGCTAACCATTTTTGAGCTACCAAGTTTCACACATATGTTTGAAGGGGTCATGCTTGTGTATTTTTAATCAATTGCTTGATGAATCAAAATTAATTGTCGAATGATTAACATTAATGTAAATTGAATGAAATCACAATATATAAATGCATAAGAAAGAAAGTCTCAAGTGCTGCAAAGTGAATCAAAGAGCTTGTCTTTATTCCCAACACAATGGTGTGTTTAGTACATCAATGCTTGAATAAAGATCCGATCACACTTAGACCTCTTGCTGCGGGCACTTGGAAAATATTCTAACTCTTAAATGGAAAAACTGCAAGAGTTTTACTACTTGACTACCAAAAACTACTCTTAATCATGTGCTTGAGGGTTGCATTTATAGACCTGGGAGTAACTCTACGATATTAAATGTACAATATCGCATCTTAGGCTACGATATTGTGTACCTGATATCATGTACCTAATATCATGGCCACTCTGATATCGAAGTGTATAAAAAACATGATTTTTCATACCCCCATAACTAAATGGAAACTCTCCCTCAAGTACAGAAGAAGAGGAAAAAGTCCTTTACAAAATATATTAGGGGGTGTGGACTATTCAACTGACATGTAGAGTCACACAGAGAAAATAGACAAATACAGAAGTGCCCAAGCATACAACATTATAGTTGTGTATAAAATTGGATGTTCATGATAACAAGAAAGAACATCCTCAAATCCAATGGACATCCAACCCCTCTTAACAATAGAAGAATGAGGGAGAGGTAGAAAATATCCAACGGTCTTGAACAATATCCCATGAGTGATACTTTTGCATCCTTCTTGGTGAAGATAGTCCTGCTTCTAGTCCATGCTTCCCACTACAATCACAAAAAAATCAAGGATTAGTATATAAAGTTTAATAGATAACGGCTGAATACCTTGTCTCATCAGTGATTTTATCTAGCTGAATTATGATTGTGATAGATTAATTGCTTGATAGTATTAGTGAAAGACTAACGAATGGGTTAAGTAAGAGAAGTGATCCATAAAATTCAAAAAAAAAAGATTAACACAAGGAATACTAGAAAGAGGGTATAAAAATTTACAATAATAAAAAGAAAAAATTTACTAAAAAATAGTTGTGAAGATGTGTACAATTGGATGGCATGGATGGGGTACATAAAAAGAATTTAATTGTAACAGTGTCTAAGGGTAAAGAACTTAACCAAACCAAACCAAAAGATATGCAAGATATGTAAGTGGGTCCTCCCCAAAGCAGGCACCGGCCTTTTATACCCTTGCATAACTTCAAACCAAGGAGTCCATGGGCACCGTGGATGATTAATGGTTATGAAAAGTTAAGTACAAAAACCCAAAAGTAACTGACTAAGAAACCCGACACATCAAACCAAAATATTGAATCAAAAACATGAAACTAGTAGTGAGGTGAGGCATGAAAAGCATAGAGGGATGATAGAGAGAATGAAATAGAGTTCCTAATTATGATCACATGAAGTCCCTTGATGAGTTTGTGATTAAATGACTTGGTAGGATCCATCCTTGATCTAAACCAAAACCAACCACTTTCAGTGAATTCGCATCAACATTCTAAGACTAGTCCATCCCTTGAGACACAAGAATGCTCCCACAAAATAACCACCATTCCAAATTGAAGAGAAAGTAGGAAGTGAGAAAGGGCCTTTGTTAGAGGAGATAGGAAAATTCCCATAACTAGTTCTTGTAGCCCTTTTATTTGGTCTAAGGGGTATGCTTTGAATTTCCATGTTCTTTTTTTTTTTTTTGAATGGGAACCACACCATGCAAAGACCCATGCATTTTTGCATTTATTTTGTCCAAGGGGTGTGCTTTGAATCCTATTTTTTTATGAGGACCACACCATCTAAGGACTTATTTGTCTTCCTATTTTGGAATAACACAGAATGGTAAGAAGCTCATGAGAACACTCCCGCACATAGAAAAATAGAAAAGCATGAAGAATACCACATCCCTTTGAAGCCATGCCCTATACAAACCTTTGATTCTTTTCCAATTCTAGAAACTACACAAGTCACCAATTTATTAAGGTTGCATTAATGGAAAAGGGACTACACCTTTCCAAAACAAGGAAGATCATAGAGTATGTGGTTGGGTGGATGATGTGGACTCACTACCTATTATATGAAAAGAAACCATGTCCCAGTCATCATTCACAACATTCAAAGTCAGAAACTAGACATCAACAATCAAATTACAAATGAAACATACCACCATCAAGTAGCACATTACCATTGTACCTAACACCTTATTAACAGAAAGAGTAGAGAAACACATCAAACATAAGCAAACATAGAAGAAAGTAAAAGAGTGGGTAATAAATATTGAATATATTAATGATGGTGTAAAACAAAATTTTAGAAAAGATTAATAACCTAAAAAACAAAAAGATGTAAAATAAAGAATATCAAAACAAAAAGTTGTAAAACCAAAAATATGTAAAATAAAAAAGTCAAAAGATTGAGGAGCCACATAAAGTGTTAGTATGGGTGGCCATCTACCCATGACTAAATTGGAAGGAGGAGATCTAAAAGATTAAGCATGGTTGTCGATCTATTAAGGTGTCTGTTGAGTTGGTTGGCTTGGACTCATGGAAAGGTTTCACTTGTTGGATGTTGACTAATTGTTTCTTGTCTGGGCTATCAGGTTTATAGATAATCATGACCCCAGATGGAAAAGTCTCATCAATAATGTAAGGTCCTTTCCATAATGTTTGAAAATTTGGTTCATTGGGGTACATGTGTAGGATTCCAATAGAGAACCTTGTCTCCTGGTTGAAACTTGACTTTTCTTATTTTGAGGCCATGGCATTTCTTGTTGAATTCCTTATGCATTTCATTGGATGACATGGCCATTAACTAATTTTTATCTATCAAGTTGAGGTTCATTAATTTTTCTTTCTGTGTTAGACTAAGATTCAGGTCAAGGTCACAGGCTGTAGAGAGTGTACAGAGCTCAAACTGGATAGGCAGTGTTGGTAGTTTTCTATACACGAGCTCATAGGAAGAATAATCTATGGGAAGCTTCCATGTGGAGCGATAGTTCCAAAGAGCATCGTTTAATTTAGTGCTCCAATTCCTTCAGTATTTGCTAATGGTGCACGTTAGAATTTTTTTAATCTCCCTATTAGTGACCTCAGCTTGACCATTGGCTTGCAGATGATATGGTGTTGTGAGTTTTTGCTCAACCCCTAAGTGTTGCATAAGTTTTTGGAAAGTGGCATCTGTGAAATGAGTTCCATTATTAAAAATTAATTCATGAGTCACACCAAACCTATTTATGATATTTTGTTGTACAAATTGAGCAGCAATAGTGGATGTACAGTTAGTGATGGCTGCTGCTTCTATGCACTTAGTGCAATATTCAAATGCAACTATTATATATGCCTTTTCATTTGATAAAGGTGTGATGGAATCCATAAAGTGAATGCCCCAAATATCGAATGGCTCAAGAGGCTAAATCCATTGTTGTGACCGCTCCATTCGAGTTGTTATTCCCCCATCCCTCTGACAATGATCACAAACACACATAAATTGGTGTGCATCCCTGAATATTGTTGGCCAATAATATCTTACCATGAGGATTTTTATGGCCATGCATCTCCTAGCATAATGGCCTCCACAAGGGCCTTCATGAACATCCTGGAGAATGCGCTGTTGATCCGTGTTAGGGACACACTAGCATACTAAGCCATTGGGACAAACTTTGTAAAGGTTCCTATTAATTTCCATGAAGTGCTTGACCTGGTGAAAAAACTATTATTTCTTTATGGTGTCCAACTCTTGCGGCAATTCTTGCTTGAGCAGATAAGTGAGGATGGTGTCATACCATCTTGATTCATTGGGCATTTGTGCATTAATAGCCCCTGTAAGGAGAGATTCAATAGGAAACTAATTAGATAAGGGGCTTTTTTTCTCCTTATGATCCCATCTTAGTCGTGATAAGTGATTAGCGACCACATTCTCCACACCTTTTTGATTTACAATCGTGAGATTGAACTCTTGCAAAATCATGAGCCATCATATGACAAAGGGGCTCACCATTGATTTATTCATTAGAAATTGAATGGTGCTATGGTTTGTTTGCATAAACACTTAATAGCCAAGCACATAGTGCCTAAACTTCTCTAAGGAGAACACCACTACCATAAAATCCTTTTCTATGGTGGTGCAATTCAACTATGCACCTACAATTCTTCGGCTTGTGCAATGAATATAATATGGATGTTTTTGATCATCCATCTGTATAATCATTGCCCCCAAAGAATAATTTGATGCATCAGTCATCACATTAAATGGTCTAGACCAATCAGGTGCTTATAGAATGGGGCTTTGAAAAAGCTTTTACTTTATTTGTTGAAATTCTATTTCACATGCAAGAGTCTAAATGAACGATGCATCCTTCTTCGTCAATTCCACTAATAGCTTGGTGATTTTGGAAAAATTCTCAATGAAGCATCAATAGTAGCCAGTATGACCAAGGAATGACCAGACTTCTTTAACTATTTCTAGTTGATGGGTTATTCCTTGGATGACCCTTATTTTTTCAGGGTCCACCTTGATTCCTGCTTTTGAGATACAGTGCCCCAAGACTATGCCTCCCTGGACCATAAAATGGCTCTTTTTCCAATTGAGCCGGAGGTTTTTTTCAATACATCTCTTCAACACCTACTCAAGACGGTCCGGGACTTTCTCAAACATAGCTCCGTAGGTAGAAAAGTCATCCATGAAGACTTCTACCCCACTATCGATTTGTTGTTAAAAAATGCTAAGGAATAATAATTGAAATGTGGTTGGGACATTACATAGACTGAATGGTATCTAACGATAAGCAAAAGTCCCCCAAGAACTTGTGAAAGTTATCTTTGCCTAGTCTTCTGGTGCAATTTGGATTTGGTCATAACCACTATAACTATCCAAAAAGCTATAATAGCTGTGCCTAGAAATGATGTCTAGCACTTGGTTGACAAAAGGCAACAAAAATGATCTTTGAAAGTTTTCATGTTGAGCAGCCAAAATTTTACGCACACCCATCATTTTCCTCCTTTCTTAGGCACAATCACGAGTGGATTGACCCACTCACTGTCTACAACATGGTAGATGAATCCTGCCTTGAGGAGTTGTTCAATCTCCTCTTTGAAAATCTACTTAAACTTGGGATTCAAATGTCACTGCGGTTATTTTCTTGACTTAACAATGGGGTCAATGTATATTTGGTGCTGGAATATTCTTAAATTTGTACCAGTAAGCTTAGAATATGACCAGGCAAAGGTTGCTAACCATTTTTCCACAACCTTCATCAACATCTTCTTTTGTTCTGTAGCAAGCTTGGCCTTAATAATGACCAACCTTTCATTTTTTAAGAACACATACTCCATTCCAGCTAGTAGTATCTTCAATTCAAGGGGATCTTGTCTAAAATTGTCAGGGATCTCCAACTCTTCCTAATTAACATCATCATTTGTTCCTTCAAAGAGCTGGTGATGATCTTGCTCAAGTTCATCCATACTTGCAAAATATTCATACATTAGGCCCTCAGTAGGCTCCATGCACAATGTACTGCTGCTCGAATCAACTGTCATTCACTGGGTGCCTCCTTGTTTTGTGGCTGCTGTGTATAGGCATCTTTGGATTTCAGCTTCTAGTGCACACTGCTTGCATGTAGACATAGATGTTCACTTCACTGAGCATAACTTTTGCACACAATGGCACCCTAAATTGTTGTACGTGATACATGGAACCCTCTTCTTCTCCATATTTCCAAATTCATTTTCCTTAGATATCTCCAAGGAAAGATATCTAATGCCCATTTTGGCATCAACGGTACTTAACTAGGCCCTTCCCATAATAATTGGGAAGTCCCCCTTGCAGTTCTCCACCTTGATTACTAGGAAGTCGATAGGATATGACCATCCACAAATAATGGTTACGATGTATTCTACTAGTCCCAATGGAACAATGATGGACTAGTCTGCCAACTCTAGCTTGATGTTGCTCTTCTTTAAGGGAGGAAGGTTCCACGTAGTGTACATCTCATGCAAGATCAGATTAACACTAGAAGTAGATTCAAGAAGAGCTTTACAAGGCCCATTCCCAACAATTTGCAAATATACTAGGGGACTCCTAGGATCAACTAACTTTCTAGGTAGGTTACCAACTTGAATCTAATCAGATATAGCTTGGGTTAACATTACAGTATGGATTTGAGAGCAATTTTGCTTTGAAGGGGACTCAGATAAAGGAGAGACAAAGGAAGGTGGAGGAGTAGGGTTACCAACCATTGATGTGTTTGAGGGCTTTGGTGGACTACGAGGTCAAAAGAAAGGTCTTTTCTTTGTTCATGGTTCCGACCCACTTGGTGGGTTAACCAGTTGCAAATTAATCACCCTTGTAGCATTTCTTTGATATGGTTGGGCAAGAAATTAACCCTACATGGATGGAGCAAGTGGTAGCTATGTAGGAGATGGAGGAGTAGGTGTAGGGACATGAGGAGCATGAGGATAGTAGGTGGCATCCCTCCTTGGATAGAATGATTGGTATACTTTAGGAGGGTAGTGGTGAGGTTGGTAAGTAACAACATGATTAGAAGAGTCCCATGGAGATGAAGGTTGTTGAACATAGTAACCATAGGGATCAGGTTTCCGGTAAGTGTACTATTGTCTTGGAAGTGGTAATGCCCATGATTGTGGTTGTTGCCACTATTGGTACAATTCATAGGGTTGCGGTGGAGTTCCACTTGGATAGTACTACTATGGTTGGTGGAACTATCAAGTGTTGCCTTGTGGATAAGGTAATCTTTTGGGTATTTGCCTTTGTACCAGTTGTGGATGTAAGACATACACCCCAGATTCTTGCAAGTGTGACACAATTAGGCAACATCCCTTAGGATGTTCATATTGGTAGACATCACACTTTCCATCATCATCTGAGTCACTATCCACAGCCATTTTACCCTTTCCCGTAGATATGGCACGTTTAGCTTCCTTACATCTTCAATGCTCATGCTTGCCACTTTGCTTCTTGGACTCTTCAACAATTCTTAAGACAACCTGAAACTTGTTGTCCATAGAGTCCCATAATTGGTCAAACTTAGCCATGATTTCAAATTGTAATTTCTGGAGTGGTAATTTTTTCTAATTAGCCACCTCATCTCTGGTTAACTCATCCTCACTATTACAAAATTCAAATCCCCCTTTTGTGGATAGAAGGATCCTTGTTGTATTTCTTTGCACTTTCTCACTTTCTCAATTCTCCCTCCTCCTTAGCTACCTACTCAATTAATTTTTGAATTTGATGGGTGCTTAACTCTATTAATCTCCCTTGGGCATAGATGCCAAGGGTTTTCCTTATTTCAGACCATAACCCATTTATGATATGGCAAAGTTGATCAAGCTGAGAGTATCCATGGCTAGGACACCTATGCAACAGAGAATAATATCAGCCAATAGCGACATCCAAGGGCTCATGGTTTTCTTATTTTCACCCTTGGATCTACTTCCTCAAATTGAACACTCAGGAGTACATTTCATATTTGTCATTAAATAATTCCAACATCATACTCCACTAATTGATTGCTTTTGGTTCCAAGGATCAGTACCAATTTTCTACTTCCTTTATGAGTGTCCTTTAAAATAATTTTAGCTTCTGCCTATCAGTTTCAATATTCTACAAGGCACATGCATCTTGGAAGGCTTGGAGACAATTTTATGGATCAACATCGTATCCTTTATCAAACCAAGGGATGTTGTTCATGTCTAGCCTCTTTATTCTACTATNCTCAAACCAAGGGATGTTGTTCATGTCTAGCCTCTTTATTCTACTATCCTCTATGTGCCTTGCTGGTATCCTCATAGCCTCTGTAACATTCAACATGCCCCGAGTGACAAGTAGATGTTCATCAAGGCCATGGTGATGGTACCTATGATGTTCTCTACTAGCCCTTCTTTCTTGATGACGGGTCTCTCTAGATTGCCCACGCCTCTAGCCGCAACTATCCTGATAGTCCCTTCTATTGTTCTGGTCTTGTTGGTCACCTCCATCACAGTTATTCCTTCTATAGCCACAATTTGAGCTAGATGAAGAAGAAGATAATGATGATGAAGGGGAAGAAGAAGGAGAACTTGCTCTGAGTTAATGCCTATCACCCTTTCTTTGATGCTTGTGACCACAAACTTGATCATGACATCCTTTTTTCCCCTTATCATAACTTTCCTCTCCATATCCATTTTTATCATTCGATTTGTTCTGACCAAAACCTGGATTATGAATTGTGGATTACATGTTCTAGTTGAGGGCCTCCTAAATAAAGTCAAAGAGAGGAGAATTACTAAAGAAGTAGTCACCCCAATCCAATGGGCCAAGAGGAGGTGGAATAGTGTTTGACCCCTTGCCCTTTACAAGCTCATGTTGATGCTCTAGTTGATGATCCCTTAACCTTTGTGCTTCAGTGGGATAATAATCCCTTGAATCAGGATCTCACATCTCGTACTCTCCATGAAGATGTTGAAGCCCATTTTATGCGAGCATTAGCTAGAGCATTGCTAGAACAGATCGATCAAGTGGCAACACAATGTTGCCTTCCATGTCACGCCACGACAGTAATTCATCTTGATGCAAGATGAAGGTGAAGTTAGGTACATACTCATCAAGATGAGCATATGCCACCCAGTATTGCTAAGGCACTTGGTCTACCCTAGGCAGAGATGGGCTCCTATGAGAAGAAGACCTTTTTTTGTTAATGAACTTATAGGTAGTGTGCAATTAAGGTTTAATTTAATTATAATAATAATTTTTGTTTTTAGAAGATTTGACTCTTAGGGTTCAAATAATGAGGTTACTAAGTTTCACTCAATTTAGATAGCACATGTAAAACTAAAGTCCTTGGCAATAGTGCTAATAATGAGCAGCGAGGTACCCCTATGCCCAACCATACAAATCACAGGCGTTCACATGCGATCTAGTAAAATTCTATAAACTTTAATTACCAAGTGTGCTAAAGCTAAACCATGCATGCATCTTATTTATTCGTTATCTTTCCAATCCCACTTGTGAAATGGAATTGTATGGTTAAGTGTAACTAAGACATAAGATTTTTATTATTTTGGGTTTTATGAATTTACTCCTGTAGAACAAGCATGAAAGTAAGAGCAATTAAGTGTTAAGGAAACTATGGTCTATCCTAGCCTAACACAAGTACTCATTCCCACTTCCCAGACACATCTTGAACTTTGTGTAAACATTGCTGGGTTGTCAAATGCTAATCATTTTTGAGCTACCAAGTGTCACACGTATGTTTGAAGGGGTCGTGCTTGTGTATTTTTAATCAGTTGCTTAATGAATCAAAATTAATTGTCAAATAAACAAAATTAATGTAAACTAAATGAAATCACAATATATAAATGCATAAGAAAGAAAGTCTCAAGTGCTGCAAGGTGAATCAAAGAGCTTGTCTTTATTGCCAACACAATGGTATGTTCAAGTACATCAATGCTTGAATAAAGATCCGATCACACTTAGACCTCTTGCTGTAGGCAATTGGAAAATATTCTAACTCTCAAATGAACAAACTGCAAGATCTTCACTACTTGATGGCCAAAACTACTCTCAATCGTGTGCCCAGGAGCTATATTTATAAACCAAGGAGTAACCTTGCAATATTGAATGTACGACATCACATCTTGGGCTACGATGTCACCTACTTGATATCGTGTACCTAATATCACGGCTACTCCAATATCGGAGTGTATAAAAACACGATTTATCATATAGAAAATGCTAATTTACATGTAGGAAATTTATATCACATTCATGGAGAAAAAATTCAAGGAAAAAACATAAAATTTAATAAAACAAAATGTGATTATGACATGGTAGTAAACAAATTCTCAAAAATCCACTGAATAGATCATATAGTCAAGGAAATTTCACATTACAAGTATACTTTCATCAGCCTCATAAACTTGGACTCTTATATCAACTCACAAGAGAAATTAGGTAATTTTGTAAAATTGCTAATTATTTAGTAATATATATTATTTGGTTTATAACTAACCTTTTTTTTTAACATTTACAAATCTAATTGAAATAGTATTTGGAATAAGCCTAATCAATACATTAAAAAGAGATGTAAATGACCAAATAATTGAAAGAAGACAATTGGAAATACTAGATCCAATGTAAGAAAATATTTCTTATTTCATTATAATATACATATGTTGAAGTTATATAACTCTAAACTTACATTTGTATTATGATTGTAGTGATGATGAACCTACAATTGTAACATTATAAAGGCATTTAGCAATTGTAGAGGGGAAAAAGCTTTATGGAATGATTGAAAAAGACACAACATCATATTTAGTTGTAATGCTTTCAAATATTTATGCAAAAGGCTTCTTTGGAAAAAGTGTAACAACATCCAATGAAATTTGGAAATTATTGAAATTTGCTGAACTTATTTTCTTTGACAAGTATACAAGTATAAATGAATCAAAAAAGGCACTGATTATATTCGTATCCATCAACTAGAGAAAACAAAAACAAGCTACATTACACAAACTAACTTATTCTACTCATATTAGTAATGTATGTCAATTCATAGAAAAATAAAAACTTCATTTTAAAAAACTTATATAATAACAATAATTGAAATATTTTTTCCAAGTTAATTATATTGTAGCTGCCTATATAATTAGCATATCAAACATGAGAGATTTGTGGTATACAGCTTGTCCAAGATGTAGATGCCATGTTAAGGCTTCCAAAGTAGGAAGCTCAAAAGAAGGATCAAAAAATATATTATATGAATGTATTACCTATGGCATAAAACAAAAAAATTATCAATTACAATAAATTAGTGTATATTGATTTATAATTTAATAAAATAAATTTTTAATAATTATTGATATTGATAACCTATATTTCATGAAACAGGTATCTTTTCTGTGTTAAAGTGGTGGATGATACTACAAAAATTTTGATGAAAATATATAATGACGAGGGTAAAATATTATTACAACATGAAAACCATGAACTAAAATTAAAACAGGTGCATGTGTAAATTATGTAAGACAATTTAAATATAAAAAATATATTCAACTTTTGCATGTTTTGCAAGAAAATAACCTTAAAAGCTTTTAAGAAATACTTGATAATGTTTCCTGGCAGCTATTTGAGTTTGAAATTTATGTCTCTGTATCAAAGTTTAGAAAAATAGAACAATGATGATATAATGTCCATCAAATAAGAGAACTCTAGCCAATAGAGGAAAACAATTTTCAAACATTGAAAAAATAACATCTGAGTTACAAAGATCCTCATCTACATAATAAAGTAAGGTTTTTATCTATTTTATTTGAAACATTTTTGAGCATTTTGATATACATTATTTCAACTATTGTGCTGCTTACACATATCTTTCTTATTTACAGGTAAACTCTTCTACTTGCTATAAGCTCTTTCGAAAGCTACATAAAATTTGGAAGCTACATTGTATTAAGACATATTTTGTTAAAGCAAGCATTCTATAATTGTATCCTAACATTTACAACTCTGATTGAAATGTCATAATATTTAGAACCTACATTGTATTAAGATATATTTTGTTAAAGCAAGCATTCTATAATTGTATTCTGTGACATTTACAACTGTGAATGAAATGCTATATATTAGACTTTAGATTTGGAAAAAATACAATTCTAAAAATTGTTGCTATCTAACTGAATAAATGAGTGTTTTAATAGCATTTACTATTATGACTGTTATCAATGAAATGTTATATTTATCAGTCTATGCATATTTAGAACCAAACTTCCTTATAAGACTATGATTTTAACAAACAAAAATCAAATTGCTACTTCTTGTTTTTGAATATTGATATGTAGAGTCAATAAATAACTAACAAAAGAAAAAATTCTAGGACTCTTGCGCTTAAAGATCACATCAAAACTCACCTTTGGGAATTTGTAGCATAAAGTCAAAATGAGATAAATAAGTCTAAATTAGTCCATTCATTTCAATTTACACAATTAATTATTCCAAATTTTCAGGAGCCATTTCACTAATAGAATACACTCTCTTCCAACCAATGAAGCTATTTTTAACTTTATCTAAAATACGTAAACAACAAATTCATGTTTGCTACTTTCATCATTCATATGAATCAAGCCTTCTTAGGATAACAATTTATCATACCATGTACCTTTTATGATGAAAGCACTACCTTGAGTGATATTTGAAGGAAACAACAGGAAACATTAATAAAGCAAATCATCTATATAAATTTTAGTAACAAGTAATGCATCTCCTTTTAAAATTTTTCCAAGCTTCTTTGCAACAAAGTCATTACATCATCTTTATTTATTTATTCTTCTCTCATTCATTTTGATCCCCAGCATACAACAGTATCAAATGGGCAATAGAAAGAAATCAATGTTGAATAATATCTGTCTAGGCATTTATAGCACATGAGCAAAAACAAATGTCAAAAATGAATTAGTTAATTCAATATTTCTTTATACCACAAGCTAAAGAAGAATAACTAAGGACAACATGAGACACCACCAAATTCATACTATGGCATCCCAACTAAAATTTTTGGCTAAGTGTTAAGACTATGCTTGACTCCAGTGGATAGTGTAGTCAACCTCTCATGGAGAGTGTAGTCAACATGAAGGTTGATTTTGCAATTTTCTCTAAGTGTCAGCACAAAGATAGTTGCAGCAAATTTTTCTAAGTGTTAGGACTATGCTCTCCCCCAATCTACAGCCTAGTTAAGCATTGTTAGCTAGAATAGCTTCTAGCAGCCTCCACAACATAGCAACGACACTCAGCTCAACTCCAACTCATATTTGGCAAGTGTAGTTAGTAAAATGCATCTTTTTGTACCCCCTTTTGGCCCAAAGATTGTAACTATGCTTGACCCCATACAAGATAGTGGTGAGCATAGTCCTAGAGCGTAGTCTTCAAGTTTCATTTTTCAAGTACCCTGCAGTCTCCTCAACACATGCATGCAGTTGGTAGCATAGTCATAGTCTCATAGTCTCATACAGTTTGGTAGAGCATAGCAAAGTACAACACCACCAGCCTAGTGAAGAGTGTAGTTGGGTGATAGTGTAATCCCAACCATCCCCTCTACCACATGGTAGCCATCCTACATTTTGTGCTAATCCTAGGCCTATAAATATCCTTACCCTCAACATTTTTAGGGTTGGCAAATCAAAGAGTTGATGAACCAAAGACATTTCAATGAACCAAAGAGAGGCAAAGTTATAGACCACCGCAATCCACTAGAGCATGGCAACCAATATGACATTGTAGTGGCCAACTCAACAAATGCAGACACCTCGATAGAGCACCAATCTACATGACCACACACCCCCAAAACTATGACTATGTTGTCCACTATGCCTATTATACACCATGTACCTTCTAACTCCTTTTGATGTTAACTACACTCAACCCCATTTGGGGTGGTGTTCCACTTCTCTCTCTCTTTCTTTGCATTTTTTTTACACTTTACTTTCATTTTCCATTGTTTTACCTCATACTTTCACCTAAAACAACACTTAGGTGATAGTTTACCCACATTAACATTGCCCAATTCATCAAAAGACTTGACTATGCTCGACATCACTAACACTGTTAACACCATTGACATCGCAAACACTACTTGAACACTTAACACCATCTTACATCAAAATCATAGCTAACCATGTTGCACCCCAATTGCATCCAGTAAGTCCCTATTCAATTGACAAGATCATTTAGGGCACCCCATCTTCACCTCCAACAAGCCCTCATGCAGACTTGGGGTTAGGTTGTTTGCTTATGAACCTTGATGTTCCAACCACTGATGTTTTTTATTGTTATAGTTTCTAATGCTAGAAGGAGGGACGAACCCCTTTTTCAAGCTTCATTAAGGCTGTTTCATAAGTTCTGTACACCGTAGTTGTCCACGAACCCATCAGTGTAGATTGAACCCTATAGTCAGTTCCCCTAGGACCTCACGTACCAACCCCAAACTACACTTTTATCCACTATTTTGCGAAGTTCCCATTGTCCTTAGTTGGAGCATAGTCATCTCCAGTGTAGATAGTGTAGTTGGCTCTCTATCATGGAGAGTGTAGTTGACTCTTCATAGTGGAGAGCATAGTCAGCATGGACAGCATAGTCAGCTCTTCATAGTGGAGAGTGTAGTCAGTGGTATTAGTTGAAACAAAGTTAGTTTCGGCTTGGTCCACTGTATTTTGTAGCTAGCAACCTTCGCAATATCCTTTTACAACTTAATCTACAACCATAAACCCAGATAAACCTCTGGTGTCAATTTCAAACATAATTGATACCTTGCCTATCCAATAAGAGACTAGGATTGACAACCCCATGAATCTCGTGATGGTTGAGCCAACGCAATCCCTTAGGCTACACAACCAAGTCCTAGAGTACATCATGCTCAACAATGAGTAATACAACTTTATATATGTAAAGGTCCAAGTAGGGTTACCTATAGATCACCTTAACATGGAGGCAAAATAAGACTTTGAACTAATCCAGTGAGATGGATAGAAGTATATCCCTTCCTTATTTCATGTTATCCCACTCAGAGTGCAACAATTAGTTGCTATCCCAGCTCATCTGAGTAGGTCAACATGACATGGAAACTAACTATGAGAAAGCCTTACAAGAGGAAGAGAACAAGTTCGAAGCTTGCTCTAAAGACAAGGCCCCCTTTCAAGCCATCTTCCAACAGGAAATCACTAGTTTGGCCCCTCCTTGGTTTAGTTCACTCATCCTTCCTGAGATAGTCATAACACTGGCATCACCTTTCCACTCCACCAAGCTTAGATCTACACCTGTAGTGGCAACACATCAGGCACAATACATGCATTATGATGCAACAACTTCCCTTAACTTTCACTTCATGGCATCATCATAACCCATTCAACCATCTCTTCCTATTGTGACTGCATCAACTCAACCATACATCCATGCAAGGCCCATCTCCAAGCCCCAAACAACTTAGTCTTCCTATGTCCTGCCTATTTCATTGATGCCCTCAATTTCATCCCAACCCATGCATGTGTTTCTTGCCCTAATCATTGTCTCTATAACATAGCCAACACATCAAGCACCTTGTGTGGTTCTATAACTTGTGATCAGGTCATGGGCCACACAACCAACACAGTAGATAGCACAATTAGCATAGCCAGCTGGAGCATCCCAAAATTTAGACCAGGTGTTCCAACTAATCCAAATCTTAACAGAAGAGGTGAAGTAACTCAAAGATGCCTCCTTTAAAACTATCAAAGTGGTGGACTTCTACTAGGATGACCCTATAAGTCCTATGGCTTGACCTCTAACTTTTCCAACTGGGGTCACACTGCCTCAATTCACCAAATATAACAACAAGGGAGATCCCAATGTACACTGGTCACATTCAAGTCCAAGTGCTTGCTGCTATAGGTGTGGTTGCATGCCATCACACACGTATTTTCCACGTCATTAACTGGAAAATCATTAGACTAGTACCATGCACTGCCCAGAGGCTCTATCTCCTCTCTGGAAAACCTCTTGAGCTAGTTCATGACACACTTCAAGTACAACCTAAAGTTGAAAGTAACCTTGGACCAACTAATGCAGGTCAAATAGGGCCACCTAGAGACAACATAAAAATTCATCTAATGATGGAGTGTCTCGTTAAATGAAATATGAGAGACCATAACCGAGGCACATCTCTTAGCTATTTTCAAAACATAGTTAATGATTTCATAAAGTCAAAGCTATACTACTTAGGCCCACAATCCCTAAGCCAAGCCTTTGCCCAAACCAAGAGCATAGAGGATGTGGTAGAAGCTAGTAAATACTTAGCCTACGTGGCCTACAAGAACCAACACACGATGAGAGATAAGGAAAAGGGAAAGCAAATTGCAACAATGGCAATGATAGCCAAGGAGGCCAAGGCAACCAATTGAGGGTTGACGACTAGGCCGCACAAAGCCCTAGCCAACAACAAAGCTGCCAACCCTAGCACCAAGGAAACCAACCCACCTCCATCTATAGTGGCCATGATGCAAATTGATCAAAGGCCTAACTTCGAGTGCAAGGATTGCTCCAAGTACACCTCATTACCACTGAAGCCCTCAAAGCTACTTAAACAACTATTAAAAGTTGAATGCATCCAACATAAGAAAATGTCTAAGGATGCTCATAAAAGGCATGAAAAATACTGCAAGCTGCTTAGAAACCCCACTTTGGTAGCACCAAATGAGCCCTTGGTCCCAAAAAATTTCAGGCTAGATCAATTCTACAATTACCACCAATTGTCTAATCATAACACAGACCTCTACATAGCCTTGCAAGATGATCTGCAAAAGATGATTGATAGAGGCAAGCTGGTCCTCGATGCTACAAACCTAGTCAAGCCACAGAACCAATCCATGAGGGTGTACAATGATCCTCTAAATGCAAACAATGTTGGCTATGTCATAAATTCTATCGATGTTGATGATGGTCTAGAACCAGTGCATCGGCCATTTTTGGTCTAGGTTCCCTCTAGTGGTGAAAGGGTCCTCTTGACCCCCACAAGTTTGAGGCCTCCTTTTATTGTCAGAGTGTCACCTCAAGCACCCATAATGCTCTTTGTGGTTAGGGTGCCACAGCATGTTGCAACAACAATAATTCAGCCACCCTTCATTTTTGAGGTGCCACAACATGCTAACCTTGCACCTATTCAAAGCCCAATGGTAGCCAATGCATCGGTTCCTTCCTTTCCAAGGAGTAACCTTGCTAGCAACACTGGAAGATCTTCAAGGTGGTAGCATAGGAGACTCAATGAGCATCTTGCAGATAGAATGATTAGGCAATGTTAAGGTCAAATGGTGCTCAATCCATTGAATCTAGTCCCTATATCTATGATCCCCATGGCCAAAACAACTAAGGAGGCCATAACTAGTGAATCGCAACTAAGCATTGGAGCCCCTACGCAAGCCAAGCCAACAAAGCCCAAGTTGCCTCCATGATAAATTCATCTCTTAGGATGCATGGAGGAAGTTAAAGCCAACAAAAACATGGCTAATGGCAATACGTTCATGGATGCATTAGCCCAACTCAAGCAAGCGCTCAAGAAAAAAAATACAACACTGAGCTTTTGTGACCTAATCATGATCTCATCTACCCACCGTGAAGCACTGGTGTAGATTTTGACCTCCATTCCTATTAACAAGGACATCCCTATAGATGAGAACTCCATCCATGTAGTGATGTTGCCCCCTGCTCCCTAGGAACCAAGTCACACTTTTCTAGCATTTTGCAATGAGGCAATTAAGGTCAATCTTGAGAAGGATGAGGTTATAATAGCTCTAATGTTTATTACCATTCGTGTTGAGCAATGCAAAATTTGTAGGGTGCACGTCAACGACGGAGCCAAAAAAAATGTAATACCATATACCATCATCGACAAGCTAGGCTCCATAGACTTGGTCAAGCCAACAAAAACCACATGTCTGAAATCCTTCAATGGATCACGTGTCATTGTTAGGGGCATGGTCACCATAGCTCTTGTAGCACGAGAGAAATTCCCCATCACTATCAAATTTATCATCATAGAGGAGATGCCAAGCTTTAACCTGATACTAGGTAGGCCTTGGCTAGCCCAATTATGGGCCATCTCCTCTCTAATTCATTAGGAGATCCACATTCCATATAAAGGTGGTGAAGTTATCATCCATGTTGATAACACCATCTCTCTTGCCATCAACAACGTAGATATAGAACAAGGGTCGAAGGTTGAATTTCCTAATGATGCACCTATGGCAAACAATGAAATGCATGAGGCTAATGCACTTGAAGAAGTAGTGGAAGCCAATGACCTCCTAGAGAACATCCTTTGGGTAGAGTTTCCCTTTAATGTAGTAAGTGATCTTCAAGGAGAATACTAGATAGTGCAATCCAGGGCTTATGCACACCCACCCCCCCCCCCCCCCCCCCCCCCCCAAACCCACACTGGGTTAGGAAGTAACTATGTGATTAATGTATCTCCTTGGTTAAAAACACACTAGGTGCCTACCCACTATTCACTTCTGTGTGCCCTGTACCCTACTCTCTACTTTTGTTCCATTTGTGTTACATTAGGTTAACACAGTAGCATGTTATTTGTATATAGCTCAATTTTTTAGATTACGCATCTTGCTTCTTGCATTCATCTACTTTGTTTATGCATTTTCTCAGTTAGTTTACACTCTTATAGTTATTACGTTAATGCATGAAAAATATCAAAGTGCATAAAATCATAAATGCAAAAAAAAAAATCACCAAAAAAGAGAGATAGCAACACATAGCCTAGAATGGCCTTAAACTATCACTATGGCCTGCAATTACCTTAAACTATCATAGTGGCTTGAAATGGCCTTAAACTATAACAATGTCATTGGCCCAAAATGGCCTTAAACTATAACAATGTCGTTGGCCCCAAATGACCTTAAACTACCACCCTGATCCACTATGGCCTTAGACTAATAACCCAGCAGTCCAAAATGGCCTAAAATGATTGCTTTTAATTCCTTCGCAAAGGCCTAGAATGGCCCTAAATTACCGTTATCATTGTGGCCCAAAACAACCTAAAACTAGCAAATGCATAGCCCAAAAAGGCCTTAAACTAGCAATATATGGCCCGAAATGACCTTAAACTACTACTTTTAAGTCCATCAATAGTGGCCTAGAATGGTCTTAAACTAGCAAAATGTGGTCCAAAATACTATCACTGTTAATCTTATCACAACCATAAAATAGATAGCAATACGTGGCCCAAAATGTCCTTAAACTATCACTTTTAACCTCCTCACTATGGCCTGGAATGACCTTAAACTATCACCTTAGCCCACTATGGCCTTATACTGGCCACACATGGCCTAAAATGGCCAAAAACTAGCATTGACCCTTCCACTATGACCTTAAACTAGCATGAGGCCCATCAAGGCTTTAAACTGACAACAGACTCGCTATGGCATGTAATGGCCCAATATCGCTATGGCTTGTAATGGCCCAAACTCAGATACTCATAGCAAATGCAATAAAATCAGCATATAGGAATAAAAGTTTACACAACAAATAATCATCCAGAAAATATAATATGCATAGTAATACATAGCATGAATAGCATCACATGGTAAAAACATAGTAAAAAAAAGCCTAGTGGGAGGTACATTTGGTCATGCTCAACCAGTGGCACTAGGTGGGGGTCGAAGTCCTTCTTCCTCCAATGCATCACTAGGGCCTACAGTATCATTTGGTACTTGCCACAATCATTAAGAAACATGCACACTTAGTAAGAAAACATGCACTATATGAGCTAACTTACAACATGAAAAGCATAAAAACCAAGTAACCTGAGAGGGTCCCACATTGGTAAGTTTTGGAGGTAAGTGTCAAAGGATCTCGGCCTCAGAAAGTTGCATGCAACCCTCTTGGCCAAAGTCAATACTTGTAAGGGTCTTTCCTTTGTTCATGGTGGCCCATGCAGGTGGCTCCATCAAAAATGTAGTAAAAGAGGCCTCTCCAAAGGGGGTGACAATCTATCTCACAAGAGAGTCAATCACAACCATACTCTGCATGAACAAGTCATATTCTTACTTCTTGCTAGTCACCTCAAGAAACAACTCAAGGTGGTAGTGTTTAGTAGACTCTTCCTTATACCATCATAGGTACACATCATGCTCTTACTTATATTGATGCTTCTGATTCTTCTGCATCTATCCCCACTGATAAACCTTTGTATTATAATTCTTCCAATCTTGGTTCTTTTAAGTGAGCAAATCCATCTAGAGTTGCTACTCCACCAACTCTCAAGTGGCCTCGTTCTTACCTCTGAGAGCTACTTAGTATCTATATTACTCAATATTAAAGGTATGCTAGGTGTTATCCCCCCATGATCTAGCCACTAAGAAGTCATATCTAAATTGAAGATCCTTGATCTTCCCATCCTAGCTAGTTACCCTCACCTTTAGTTCATGTACATGTTTCCACAAGTGCTCATTCAAGCACCTGTAGACCCACAACACCTTCACACATGAAAGCACACACTTGTTCAATGTCTCATACATGTGACGAGGCATCCAATCAACTTCAAGGGGGATGTCAAGCAAAGCATCTACCTTGGCCACCTTGCTTAAATCCCATTGTAGCTTAAGACCTGTAGGCATGTAACAATTGAACAATCTGAGAGAAAAACTAAGCATTTAAGTAGTAAGCAAGATAGCATAAAATGAAAACTAAGGCACACATATTGAGCTCAAGGTCCACTTGTCACAAGCTATCCACCATGTCTTCAATGATGCCTTCCATGAAGGTAAATTTATCTAGCATATCTACCCATGGCTCCATACAATAGGTAGATGTGAGACTGCTAGCAGGAACATCTGATGTTGTAATACAATGATGCAACTAGCATATGGCCTAATAGCTAAAAATACTAGACTAAATAGGGGAAGTCAAAAGGTAGTATAAGTTGATTACCTAGCAAGTCCTTAGGCATGAGTGTAGGGGGTTCACCGAGCTACATACCATCAAATAAGCTATCAAAATCACCCCCATCAAGGTGGAGCAACTCCTCTTCCTCTAATTACTAGAGGGTCTCAACCACCTCGTGAAGCTCATCTCCATGAGCCATCTTCTCCTCAACTTGAGCAGGCACTTCATCCATTGCAACCTTAGCTGCTGCTCTTGTGGCCCTCTCTTCTTTTTTTGTAATTAACACACATACCACATATAGCACATCATTATGCATTATGCATCACTAGTTACTTGAAAATATAGCATAACAAAAAAACATATACATAAATATAACTAAGTCATCTAAGAATCTATGCATACTAACCTGCAACATCTACATGCAAGCTTTGAAGCTTGATGCGGATCCTTTTACTGCTTGGCTTCCTTATCCTAGGGGCAGTTTCCTCTTGAGGACATGGCCTCTTGATCTTGGCCTTAGATGGCACCACCAACTCAACTATGTAGCGACCCTCCTTACTCACATCCCTGGTGCCAATTGGAGAACCCTCGCCTATACTATCACATAAATAATGTGAGTGCCCCACAAGACCCTTGGTCATTACTAATAATAACTCATCAATCTCCTTTGGGGGGTCCTACGCATGTGTGGTCAAGAACATATTCTTTATCTATGACCTAGATAGCTACTCATAGTCCTACACCACCCACCGCCCATCATCTTGCACAATCAAAAGCTTCACGAACCTTTGCAGATATCCTATCAAGAATGAGAAATGGACATGGAACTTCACTTAGAGATTAAATTGTAGCCTAGAAATCTCTACATGCATGCCAGTGACTATGTACATAGCCTAGTTGAACTTTGTACCCTCTAGTAGCACCTCCTTCATCACTCATGCTTGTTCCACCCCTAGGATCTTTTCTTGGGAAAGCAACTTTGGAAAGGCATGATTGCAGAATAGAAGCTAGAGCTCCTACACATTATGCACTAGCACATCTTTGATCAGTATGCCTTTGTGAGATCGAGTGGTCCCTAACTAGTCCTTGATCTCCCCTCTGTAGTCTACCTCCCTGCTAGTCTTATTGATAATCATTGGATCATCAATGAAGAAGTCCAAAGAGATCAGCGAAGAAGGCCTCACTGAGGTCCAATGCTACTATCACATCATACACCCAAGTGAAAAATTTCCTTACATCGCTACTAAAGGAGCCAATGATGATAACCATTTCAGCCACTGAGATACTTAGGCTAAGGGCCAAGAATAGGTCCATTAACTTGGCATATGTGATCCAAGTCATTAGTGCATCTGACACTTTGTGGCATAGCTAGTGTTGCACACCCTCTACATCACCATATTTCATGATGAGTGTGGCCTTTGTGCAACCCGTGGTGATCACTATCACCTCGACTAAGGCAACTACCACTGCAACACAAAGAAAAATAGCATTAGCATCATGAAAATGAGGAAAACTGAAGGGCATACATGAGCAATCACATGAGCGAAAACATAGATACATGTTTAGTGCAAACGAGGTGTGAGATGGGGGTGACACTGCAAGCATCTCCTCAGTGTTAATCTCATTAATGGCCCACTCCTCATCCAACCAGCCATGGGTCTTGCATCACTCGTATGCCTTCAGGTATCATGAGGTGTATCTCCAAATCGTGTCCCACTTGCTCAATCATAGCTGCCCAAACGTTTGTACCCAATGAGAATACCTCCAAGGCAGTGTGGGTCAAGGTTAAAGCATCTGCTTCATTGTGCAAGCCTTCCTCATCAACTCTAAACCTAGCATTAACCATGAGCCATTAGAAATTCAACATGGATGAGTAGTGAAAAACACCATAAGAGCCATAAAAGCACTTACCATTTGGCACAGTAGATGGTTCCAAGTGGGTTCTAAAACAAGGTATGCACCTACAATGTGATAAAAAGTGTGTTGTTCTTGTTATAACAAGAAAACCCTATCATGTGCCATACCTTGCATAGCTACTAAACACTCCTACAACCTCTACCCAAACCACCTACCCTATCAACATTAGCAATGGACTCATCTAAGATGAACTTTAGGATGCTCAAGTTAGCCCCAGGTAGCAATGTCTTGGTGATGGCACGACTAGCCTCAACCACCAAGTGTGACCACATGATCACATAGAACTACTGCAGTAGGTATTCTAGGAACTCTCGAGCCCTTTGCTAGAACCACACCACCTGATGGTCCACCTTCATATCTGGTGTAGGTGTGTTAGGGATAGGTTCACTCATGCAACATAGGATGCTTACGAGCTTAACCACTATTAGAACAGGCTTCAATAACACCCTGCAATTAGCAAGCAATAGGCAAACCATTAGTGTACATGTATAGATGCAAAATTTTGACATACATATTATAAATTATTAACATAAATTAGCAAAAATGAAATTTTAACAATACACCCTAATGCTCCATAGGTATAGGACATTAATTAATACATTTGATGCACCTGACACCCATTGGGGTATGATATACTTTGTAGGATTAACATCATGTTTGGGTAGTAAAATTTTTTCTAACTTTGGATTACCCGAGTGGAGAGTGTAGTCCAAAAAAATTGAAATTTTGACTAACTCTAGAGCTACCCCAACTACACTCTATGGAGTGCATAGTATGTAAACATTTTGGAAAACACTTGGGAAGATAGGAATTTTAGCAAACACTTAGCACCCTATGCTCTCAACACCTAGAGAGTGTAGTCCTACAACCATGGAGAGCGTAGTCTTCCCATGGTGTTGCACCCAGTGCCCCATCTTGCCCCCATCACTGTGGCACACTGCACCCCCCTGATCACCGTCCCAAGAAATCCAAAATAAAATAAACACACCAAACACATGTGCCCCACCATTGGTCACAACCATGGCCCCTGTGCCACTCCGTGAAATGTAGCAACAACCATGGCCATTGGGGCCATGCAGAGGAGAGCAAGAACATAGCAAACCCTATCCTCGTAGTGCCTAATAGCCTTGCATGTGCATGCAACCCTAGCCCATGCATGATCCCAACCCTACACAGAGCCCTAAACCCACTATGCCTCAAACCCCACACAAGCCCGTCAAGAAGACGATGTGTAGTGGCAACCACAACACCTAGTGGCTGTGCTACACTAGGCAGCCATAGCCATGGTCTCCATGGCTACACCATGAAACATAATGCACCACCCTCCATAATTCATGTGCAACCCACAAAACCCTCCCTACTACCACAGTGCAAACGATGCACGATTGCGGTAGCCATTGCCAAGGTAGGGTGCATGCGGTGGCGCATAGGACTACACTTTCAAACCCTCCAAAAAAAATAACATAAATAAGAAAAATGAGCAAAAGGGAAGAGCATAGTCAATGTACCTAGCTAACTTTAATGGCCTCCTCTCCTCCACATGCACCTATGGCAAGTAGCCTAATGCTCTCTCTCCCTCGACAATGTTCTCCATCCCTGGGTGAAGGCATCCACTTTGGTGCATCATCTTTCTCCCAGCTACACTCTCCATTGGTAGCAAAAGTAGGTGCAATGAAAATACTACACTCCCAAGGTCATGATAAAATGGAAAAAATAACAAGTTACCATGGTAAAATCACAGCTATATACCCTCCTAGGGTCATTTAATGATCCACTAACCTGGAACTATGCTCCACACCAAATGCCCAGTGGAGAGCATAGTTGGGTGAGAGCATAGTTAACCATACTTAGTCTAGAATCATGATTTTTCACTACCTTAAAAATGCTCGAGTTAATTCCACTCACCAAGCATGGCCAAACCTCCTCAGAATGGCATGTTTGGCACATACGCAGCCCGTCAAGGCCTAAAACTGGCGTGAAAATGTTTACCTTCTATAGAAACTTGCATGCATACTTACGAAAATTTCATTGGATTTCTTTTCCCATTTTGTGCATGTTCACTTTCTTAAAATAGGTGCCACTTGATGTTTTTTTGGTTTATTTTTTCATGAACACAACATGGCTATGCAGGAGTAGATCTTCTCACCTTTGGTCCTCACAGGGCCTCATGGTGACATTCTATGATGTATTAACCCTCATTATCTAGACCTCAAGCCTACCACCTACAAGGAGTATATGGAATCCATAGAAGCACCACTAGATTGACTCAACCATCTAATTAAGGCTCTCGATCTAGAGGTAGGGGATGTCACAGAGGATCCCCTTATCAAAATCCTTGTGGCAACACATCATGATGAGGCAAGAATGCTAAAATTAAGTTCCTCGCTAAAGCCCCAGTATGCTCAAGACATCGCTAGAGTGCTTAATGATAACATCAAAGTGTTTGCATGGTCATACAAGAACAAGCCTAGCCTAGATCCTTAGCTAGTCTATCACAACATCATCCTTGATCCTAGCATTAAGCCAGTTAAGTAGAAAGCGTGCAATGTTAAACCTAAGGTGGCATTGGCAATCCATGACAAAATCACCAAGCTTTATAAAGCTAGTTTCATCCAAGCTGTTGACTATGTAGACTGGGTCTCCAACATCATAGTTGTACCTAAGAAAAATGGGAGTACACACATTTTCATATACTTCCAAAACTTAAACAAGGTAGCCATCAAAGATGGCTTCCTATTGCCCAGTATTGATCAACTAATCAAAACCATGAGTAGGCATGCCTTGTTGTCCTTCATAGATGAGTTCTTAGGCTACAACTAGATTAGGATCAACCCTAAGCATTAATGTAGTACAACCTTCATGACCCCCCTAGGATACATTTTGCTATACCATGATGCCTTTTGAACTCAAGAACACAAGAGCAATGTAGCAATGCACAATGACATATATCTTTAGCAATTGCATACTAAGTTTACTCAAAAACTACGTCGATGACATTGCCATTAAGTCCAAAGTGGCCCACAATCATGCAAATGATCTAGACCTAGTCCTTAAATGCTACCTAAAACATAAGCTTAGGTTAAACACCAAGAAGTGTGTTTTTGGCATCAGAACAAGCCAGATGCTCAACTTTTTAGTATCCAAAGTAGGAATATGCATAGACCCCGACAAGGTTAAGGCCATAACCAACTTAGAATTGCTAGTCAACCTTAAGGAGCTATGAGCATTGCAAGGTAGGATAAAATTCATATGTAGGTTTATCACTTGGTTAATCGATAAGTTACAACTAATGTAACATTTGCTTAAGAAAGGAGTCCACTTTGAGTGGATAGTTTAGTGCCAACAAGCATTTGACAACATTAAGCAACAATTACCACAACTACTTACGGTTCACCCTCCACAAGGAGATAAGCCTTTTTACATCTACCTTGCCACTTCTAACATGTCCATCATTCCTCTACTTTGCCAAAAGCAAGATGATGACTTAGAGATCCTAGTCTACTACTTAATCCATGCACTAGTAGCCCACGAAACAAAATACAACAATGTGAAAAAGCACTACCTCATCCTAGTCTTCTCACTAAAGAAGTGGAGGCATTACCTCTTCTGCAATCAAGTTAATATCGTTTGCAAAAATAACATACTCTAAGCTATAATAACAAATATCTATGAAAGTAGTCGCATTACATAGTGGAAAGCAATAATAGTAGAGTTTGACCTGCATTATGTCATATAAGCCTCAACAAAAGGTCAAGCTATAGCTGCACAACTCACAACTTTACCCATAAATGATCAAGCAACCATAGACCCTAAATTCTCAAATGAGCACATTAGTAGCATTAGCGAAGTGCCTAACAACTATGAGGCACTCATGTATTTTGATGAAGCTTCAACCTCTCGAGGGGTAGCACCACTACTACTATCATGTTTTCCTTTAGGGAGATCTAACCCTTCACATATCATTTTGCATTTCCTTATACTAACAACATGGCAGAGTATGAAGGTCTCCTCTGAGGTATCCTTGTAGTATCTGACCTAGGGATCCAACACATAGTGATCTGAGGTGAATCACAATTAGTGGTAAACTAGGTAACAAAGGTTTATGACTACAAGGCACAACATTTACAGCCTTATTATGACCTATCAAAGCACCTGCTTCAACACTTTGCAACTACCGATGTCCAACATGCTCCCCAAAATGAAAATACCATTGTAGATGCACTAGCAATGTTAGCCCTTAGCATTGTGCCTAGCCTGTTCGATGAATTTTCCACCTTGGTGGCAAATTGCACTATGCCTTGTCTATGGATTTGAAGTAGTTCTGCTACTTGAATCGCAGGTTCCATTACTTCAGATAATCCTCTTAGACTTCATCGACAAAGGTTAGAACAATAAGTTGAAAATCGTAGACCTTAACTTAGTAGGGGAGGAGCACATGCGTACACTTGATCGCATTGAGTGGTACCAAAAAAATGCAATAGCAAATGCATTGTCATAATCAACATTAGCACCCAATCAAGAAAGGGAACTTAATCCTCAAGGTCATTCGTAAATCCACAAATAAATTCTCAGCCAACTAGGAAGAGCCTTTTTGGTTACTAAGGCCTATGACAATGAAACATTCAAGCTTGCTGATCAAATAGAAATGAGTCTACCAATTGAGTGAACCATTTGTACTTGAAGCCATATTACATCTAACATGTAGCATTGCACATCAACAAAGCAAGGTAAGCTTTCGTCCACTATAATGTTAAACTCGTGCACACATAATTTATCCACTACAATAGTAAACTGGCATAGCATTCATCCACAATGATGCTAAACTAGCACAAGACTTGTCTACTACAATGCTAAATTGGCATAGCATTTGTCCGCTATGACACTAAACTAAAATAGCATCCATCCACTATGACGCTAAACTAGCATAGTATTCATCTACTATGATGCTAAACTAGCATAGCTCATTCTTGGATCACGATGTTAAGCTGGCATAATGCATTCGCTATGACCATAAACTAGTAGTCCACCATGAATTTAAAGTGTCATAGCATGTCTACTATGATGTTAAACTAGCACCCAGTAGTCCACTAGGAGTATAAACTAGTGTAGCACGATCTACTAGGACCTTAGACTAGGTTGACAGTCTGCTAGGACCTTAAACTAGTAAAGGCCACAGTTTAGCAAGATGTTAAATTGGATTCACAATTAGCCACTAATAATTCCTTTCATCCTCCTACAAGCAAGCATAACCCTTGCCCCCCTTCTACACCACACAGGCAAGCATGCTGCAATCCCAAAATGGAGCACTTACAACAAGGATAGCCTTTGGAGCACTTGCAGCATCTTGGCCCCCCATAATTTTATTGGCTTTTGAGCACTTGCAATAGGGGTAGCCTTTGGAGCATTTACAGCATCTTAGCCCCCCATAATTTTACTAACATTTTTTTTGTCTTATGTGGTTTTCTTGTCTTCTCAGAGTTGTGTTTGCAGGACAAAGCCCCAGGTCATCATGCAAAGGTGCCTCTCATCGTAGCAACAAGGTACCACATCACTCTGATGTGCATAATTGAACTAGCTAAGCCTCTCAAGAGTGCACAAACCCATCATCCCGTTATATCCTACTCACATCTACTTCTATATCCAGATACCCTTCCATTCTCTATGTAGCATAGTTGGCAAACCCTTTTGACACTCACGTGCTATGACCACACGACATCCTCTTTGCATATCTCATCAAACCTCAAGCTTCCCAAGGTAGACATAACATAGGTCATCCTATGGGAAGCCTCTATTGGTTAGTTAAATCCTAGGCAGATGTAACATAATTCATCCTAGGTAGGAAACACCTATCATACAGACACCATGTCATTTCATCAATGACGAAGCAAAGCCCATCTAGTGACATGTAATTCACTTGACACGGGAGCATTTCACTTTGCGGTAAGCATTTAGTAACGTGTAGAGCCCAAGGAAGGCTCATCCCACAAAAAAAGAGGAAAAATAACATTGTCAAGCAATCAAGCAGCAAAGCAATTTCACACCTAACCCAGCCCTAAACCTCCACCTTAACATTCTCATAAGCACTCTGATGAGAGGTTAATATTTTCAAAAACAAGCCACTCTGGTGCCATGGTCACCATTCGTCATGATGTCATAATACCTCATTTGCACCTTATCTTTCCCTTTTTATCCCCAGCACATCACCTATGCCTTCTCTCACTTTTCACCTACCATCTAGCATGTCCCTATCCATAACACTCTTTGAGCACTATGCAACAACATCTAACCATACACTGAAGAGTGATGTTGATGCCAAGTCTGTTGTCGTGTTTTGTTGTTCCTTGTCGATGTCTCTCGAGCCACTCTTCTAGATGTCAAGTCTTTCAAAGGTTCTGTTTGAATGCAATTGTTGACATCTATTATCTAGTCAAAATGGAGTCTCATACGTGGTAGTTTACGCAGCAATTTTTGATAGCATAGTAGGATTTTCTTGAAGAAATTGCTTATTTGAGCCTTAGAAGTTTGAACAATTTATAGATATTGAATTTAGAATAGCTTTATTGCGAAGTGTTTACTCATGTCATTTTACCTTATTTAAATATTTGAGGTCCACACAAATCTGCTTTCTTTTCTGTCTATTTCCATCGAATTTTGCTCTATTTCTAGTTTTCTTGTGGAACTATCTCTTTCTCTAGGGAAAATTAGGAGTAGATTTGCGAAGTTGTGCTCAAATGTTTTTGCAAAATCTTATTTGTTACAAGTAGGTATTATAAGGACCACATAGACTAGGCAGTTGAACAAAATAGGAAACTTTCAACAACTCACAGTACNGCAGTTCTTTTGGCGCTAGAAGGAGGGCTGAAAGTTCAGCCTCTAGGTTCCTAATCCTTATAACTTTAACACATCAACAATTCTTTGTTATTATAAAGGCTTAAGAAATACTATTTTCAGTTCATGACCAAGAAGATTGATAGTTTGGAAAGTTTCAAGGGTTCAAAAGATATTCTAGATTCAAAGATTAATTCTTCATCAGAAGAAGAAGAAAAGAAAGATTTTGAATTGGGAACAAGTAGTGGAGTGAAAACTAGAAGAGCAAGATGATCACCCATTATATCTGGTTTATCAATTTATAAGATAAGGTCTAGAAAGTCTAAGAGTTCAACATTACAAAGGAATAGGATGGCAAATCCTTGGCAAGGAGTTACACCATTAGGATTTCAAAATTACAATGATATTCCTAAGGTAGTTTACAAATATTTTCCTGAGCCTTTTATTCCTAGAAAAGCTTATTTAGCTGAAGAATATATTCACATGTTTGAGTTAGCTTTGGCTCATGCAAATATTCAACATCAAGATCAAGCTTGTAGGTTGTTTGTATCAAATCTAAAGGATATGGCTCAGATTTGGTATTCAAACTTACCAAGTAATAGTATTACAAGTTGGGATGACATGAAGAATCTTTTCTTAGCCCAGTTTGGTAATCAATTAGATCAACAACAACTATACTGTGGGCTAATACAAGCTAAGCAAGGAGTTAAAGAGTCAATTAGAGATTTCAACATTAAGTTTCAACGAATTTGTGGACTCTTTCAAAGGCAATATAGGCCATCAGAAGAAATGCTTAAGGAAACTTACCTTAAGGCTGTCAACCCCAACATTTCAATTTGGTTAAGGAGAACTCCAAACTTAACTACACTAAATGACTACTTTAGTGAAGCTATACAGTTAGAAAAACAGTTGAACTTGAATCCTGAAGAAAATATTGCAATTCAAAAAAGAGAAGAAAGAGTTATGATTCCTATGCAAGATTTTGCTCAATTTAAAGCTTTACCAGGTCCATCTCATGTTAAGATAGAGCAAGAACATGAAAGAGTAGGATCTGAAAAAGGACAATTAATGAGAGATATGTCTAACAAAATAGTGAAGCTTGAAAAAGCATTGGCAAGAGTTAATATCAAGGAAGAAAGGAAAAATAGGAAGCATAAACATCAAGACACTAAGTTAGTAGAAGATGAGGATGAAAGTAATCTTATTATGTCCAACTTTCTTGATATTGAATCTGATAATGAGTTATCTAGTGTTCATTATGCAAGTAAATCTTCTAGCAATGGATCTAGTGATACTTCTTCTCTATCAAGTTCTGAAGAGGATATGTCTTCAGATGAAGAATGCAACAACAATGAGGAAAATGGATATAATATCCGATCTAAAGAAAGATTAACTACTTCTAGACCCCTAAATGTTATTACTGATCCATCTACTAAGAGAAAAGATTTTGAGCCAAATAGAAGAGATAAGGATAAAGGTAAAGACAATCAAGTGGAGCAAAGCACTCCAAATTAGTCTTTTAACAAATGGATAAAGAGATCAAGTTTTATTGGTGATGGAGAGTATGATTTGATTGAAGACCTTAAACATGTCAAGGCCAATATTAGCCTTTATCAGTTGTTTCAAATAGGAGATCAGCAAAGAAAGGCTTTCGAGTTTATTAAAGGTAAAAGGAGAGTTAGAGAATCAGAGTTAAGTTATGTGTCTAACAATGATGAGAAGTTAAAGACCTTGTATGATAAGGAAGCTCCTCCTTTTCTTTTGACAATGAAATTAAAGGATAAATACTTACATAATTGTTTGGTTGATTCTGGAGCTACGTCTACAATAATGCCATTTTCTATATGTAAGAGACTTAGTTTGATTCCTAAAAAATCAAATAAAAAGATTATTCAAGTGGATAAAAGTAGAGTGAAGATTGTGGGTCAATTACCAAATATCCTATTAGAAATTGCTTCTAAACCCCGCATTAGAAGTAAAGTAACTATTCAAGTGGCAGATATACTAGATTCACATAGTCTCTTATTGAGTAGAAGTTGGAGTAAGAATCTCTCAAGTTACATATCAACAAATTATTCTCACATGTAGTTACCTTGGAACGGAGAACCAAATCAAATCTACATCTATAGTGAACCTTTGATGATAGATAATATTACTTCAAACAGAAAAAGTAAAATGGTTGAAAAAGGAGGTGTTGAAAACAAAATTTGTACACTCCAAGAAAATTATGATTCTGAAAAAGGACAATCAAAGCAAGAGGATAAATGGGAGTTATACTTTGACGGTTCATATAATTCAAAAGGTGCAGGAGTTAGTATAGTTATATTCAAGAATGGTTCACCTGAAATTCTAAAAGCAATTCATTTATCTTTCCCTTGCACTAACAACAAGGCTGAGTATGAAGCTTTATGTATTGGTATGAGAATAGCTTTAGATAAAAAGATCAAAGAAATTACTATAAAAGGAGACTCAAGATTAGTCTGTGAACAAGTAAACGGTAACTGTGTAGTAAAGAGCTCATTCTTGAGACCTTATAAGCAACTTGCTTGTAAGATGTTAGATCAATTTCAACATTGCCGAATAGAGCATATAAATAGAGCTGAGAATCTTATAGTCGATGATTTGGCAAAGGCAGCTTCAACATTGAATATGCAATTATTAGAGAGTTACAAAGATGTCATGATTGAAGAAGAACATTAGCCATCAGTACCAGACAATATAATACATTTACAAGTATTTGAAGCTGAAATCAAGAAGTTGTTACAAGCACGAATCATATATCCAGTACGATATTCAACATGGCTTGCTAACCTTGTTCCAGTGAGAAAGAAAGATGGTGATATAAGGCTTTGTGTAGACTTTAGAAATCTAAATGATGCTTCAAAAAAGGATAACTATCCACTTCCAAGAATTGATGAGATGTTGATTAAAGTCTCAGGTTGTCAAGTATATTCTTTCTTAGATGGTTTCTCAGGTTATAATCAAATTGTGGTAGATAAGAATGATAGATACAAAACATCATTTATCACCAAATGGGGAACTTTTGCCTACCAAAGAATGCCATTTGGATTGTCAAATGCTG
>MNCI01003683.1:692370-782929 GCA_015680685.1 Gnetum montanum
TATTTCCATCGAATCTTGCTCTATTTCTAGTTTTCTTGTGGAACTATCTCTTTCTCTAGGGAAAATTAGGAGTAGATTTGCAAAGTTGTGCTTAAATGTTTTTGCAAAATCTTATTTGTTATAAGTAGGTATTATAAGGACCACATAGACTAGGCAGTTGAACAAAATAGGAAACTTTCAACAACTCACAGTACTTGGCAAAGTTGGCTGAATCTCTTAAGAGTAAGTCATTTGTAGTTTACACACAACGCAATCGTTACATTTCTCACAACCGCACGCCGCAACAGCACACACACATACTCACATTAACTACTGAGTTTATTTGGAGGTATCTGGGCCTTGGTGTTGCCAGAGACCAGTAGGCACCTAAATCCTGTTTGAGGACACTCGTTGGCGGTCGCATCCCAAACAGTCACCAACAGGTTGGACAAAGAGAATTGATAGAATATCATTGAATATTAAGCTTTGCAACTCGTAACACATTGTAAATAAAGCCAATAGACCATGGTCCTTGCAAACCAACCAAAATATCATTGCTTAACATATTTATAAGATATAATAATTGTTATTCAAATTAATATAATTTATCAGTACATCTAACTTCTAACAATATGAGTATCTATTTCTACATAGATTAAATAACAAAAGAACATCACAGTCATCTATATACTCAATACAACAAATCCATTCATTGTCTCATCAAAATTTATAAAATTAATCTATGTTGACATATTTAAAATCACTAATTCCAAATCTAAAATTTTGCCCCTCATCTTTCAATAACTTACTACAATCTTAAAACCCAACTTTTCCATTTCCATCAAAAGCTTAAAAGTCTGCATTTTCCCATTAAAAAATCCTGATAATATCTTAATCATTATCATCATCAAGCATGGTAGCTTTATCATCATACAAAGATTCTTGTTTGCTTTCATATACATTGGAAAAATGTTGAATTCCATCATGGCTATAAAAATAATATCTTTGATTAACATTTTTATTTGCAAGTCATATCCTATAAAACTTTTTGGTATACCATTTGCAAGAATATTGCCATGATGTTTGGAACATAATTTCAAAAAAGTGCTATCATTTCCTAATTTTAACTATTGAGGATGAGCACTGATGAGTGATGAGGTACCCCTACGTCCAACCACACAAATCACAGGTGTTCACATGTGATTTGGTCGAATTTCATAGACCTTAAATTCTTAAGTACACTAGTTCTAGGATGTGAAATCTAATCATGACAATCATTGTCTTCTCAACTATACTTGTGGAGCTTAATTGTATGGTTAAGTATAATTGAGGCACATGACTTTTATTATTTTATATTTTATTTTTCCACTATTAAGAATAGGTTGAAACATAATTTATAATCAATTTAACTTAATCTAATTACTAATCAATAACTAACAATTCTAACATAAGTATCTGATCCCACTTTCTATGCACATCCTGAACATGTATAACGTTGCTAGGTTACCAAATGTTTAGCATTGATGGATTATGAAGAGTTATATGCATGCTCAAAGAGATCATACTTATGTCTTAATTAATTAACTACTATTGAATTCAATCAACTTACTTTAGCTTAATTACTTGCAAGTAGAAAAGGAAATTGCATGAAACATTAAATGCATAAATAAAGTATTTAAGCTAGCCAAGGTGTTGCAAGGTTTGATTCAAAAGCTTACCTTTATTTCTGCACACACTATCTTGCTCAAGTACAACAATGCTTGAACAAAGATCTGTACACTCAACAAGTCATGCTACAGGAACTTTGGAAAATATTTTAACTTTGAAGAAAACAAATTGTAAGAGCTTTACTATGCTATGACAAAAACTATATATGGAAATCGTGTGCCCAAGTGCTATACTTATAGGCTAGCATAGACCCCATGATATTGGATATTCGATGATGAGTAACCCCTACACTCAACCATACAAATACAAGCATTTCATACACGATCCGATCAAACTCCGCAGACAGGATAGTTGTGGTATCTAGATAGTTAATTGTTGATCGCAATCCGCTATCTTTCCACTTGGACTAGTATATGCTTGTCATGTATGGTTTAGTCCAGAGTGAGGTGTATGATGTGCTTTCTAACCTAGTGCTACTCCTAGAGGTAATGGAAAATCACTTTAATTAAGCTAGGAGGAACAAGGAGAGAGAGCTAAGCTAATAGGAAGTGGGAGAGAATCTAAGCTAGCCTAAGTGTGATGAGCATCCATTCCTTAATCATCCGTACACATCTTGGACCTCATGCATAACTACCACTAGGATTACCAAGCACATGGCCTAGGTCCGCTACTGGGATACCAAGTAGTCATACTCAAATGATCGTGATTAAGACATACTCATTTGGCATTTAAGGAGTTTAGGGTGAAGAGATATTAACTACAAAAGCAATAAATAACAGTAACAATTAAATAATTAAACTACGTGAATGCTGCAATGATGAAGTAATCTTGATCTTTATTTCCAGTCATGTGCATGTCCAAGTACGTCACACTCAAATAAAGGTTCCGTACAATTACAATCATCACACTACAGGCATGCACTGGGGAAAAGGGTTGAGAAGAACTAAAAATGAACTAACTTCTATCTATTGATTAAAAACTAACTTACTTACTAACTCTTGACTCCTTGTGCCTACATGTGTATTTATAGGCCTACACAGGAGTCATGATATCATGTATCTGATATCGCTTCTTAGGTCGCGATATCACTTACCCGATATCATGGGTCCGATATCGGAGCCTACTAAATCATGATTCATCATACCCCTACGACTAAATGAAAACTCATCCTTGATTCAAATAAAATGAGAATAATCCCCATTGATTACAAAGTGGATAGATATGGGATTATTGACTGACTAGGAATTTATTCATGCTATAATGGAGAATTAAATACAAAAAAATTGGGACATAGACACAAAAATTACAAAATTTTATGGAACTCATGTAGTTCCAGGTAGCAGTGGCTCCTCCATGGGATGCTTCCCCTTATCTTATGCTCCAGATTTTGGAATTTGATGGCTCTACAATAATGCCTAGATATTTCCCTCTTCAATTCGGGAGTCCTATGCCATCCATGCTTATGCTCCAATGTTTGAGGGAGTCAGTACCTCCCATGGGCATGGTAGTTGTGGGAACATTTAATTTGCTTTAACATACTAGGCCACAAACAACCGTTGTTCCTCCTCGTAGGCTCTAGCTTTGTCCCTGTACTCCTAGAAATCTATAAGCCATCGAGCCAAGTCCGCTGTGACATATTTCTACCCTTGGTAGCTAGCCTTAATCACCTCTAGTTCAGAATTTGTGACTTCTAGATTCTGCAATGTTTTCTTATACTCCACAAATTCTACTTCATATTTGGTGTAGGTGGTAGCCACCTGCTTCTCAAGCTCTGTTCTCGAGCATCCTGTTTTCAACATGGCTAGATTGGCATGCCGCAAGTTTGCTAATTCCATGTACTTTGTGAGATCTTAAATTTGCAAGTTCTAGCTTTTAAGCTTTACTTGGTGGGAAAATGCATATGTGTCCAATATGACCCACCAATTAGTGTGTTGAGCACTAAAGATGTTGATTTGGGCCTTGGCCATATGGATCTCCTTCTCAATGACTTTCTTGTACATCCCTACATGGTCTCTGAAATGCTATTTTAACTTTTCATACCACTTGGCCTCATTTTTCCATGTGCTTATTTCAATGGCCATCTTCTAATGGATTGTGTGTATCTCCTCCATTGAGAGGGTTTAATTCTCTTTAGCCAAAAGGTTCATGTCTTGGTTAACCCTGACCAACTATTCTTGTAACTGCTAAAAGTTTTCTTCGAGAAAATTCTTCTATTTTTCCACAATGGTCAACCAAAGATTGTCAACAACAAGCTGTTTATTCTCTTCTTATAAGGCTTTGAGTGCCTTATCATGTGCGTAGGTTTGTGCTTGTGCCTTAGAGGCATCCCAGTCAGCCTTCTCCTTCTTCTTTTCCACTCTTTTATTGTCTGCCAGTAGCTTATTGAGCTACTCTATCCTAAAAGTTTCTAGTTGGTCTATGGGAACAAACTGAGATGGGTCCCACTATGTAACCTATAGGGTAACGAGCCTCTCTTAGAGTCTTGTCAACTCCACTTCTACGTGCTTAGACCTGATCTCTATCATGACCAGCTTTCCTTTGGTAGAGATGAGATCTGATTGTGTTGTTGTGACATCTTGTGGAATGTCAAACAAGGATGTCATTACTTGTCCTATCTATAGCAATCAATCAAGGACATCCTCATGTTCCGCAAAAGTCATTGAGGGATCGGCCAAATTTTAAGCATCCCGTGCTCTTGTGAAATCTACAGGTGACACAACAGGGACATTGAAAGATTCTTTGATGTGGTCCGTGACCACTTCTGTGGCTCCTGCTGCATCTTGGTGCTGCATGACCACAACTGTGGCCCCTTCACCTATTTTCAATTACACTTGGAAAGATGCAGTGTTTCCTAAAATCTTTTGTAACCAATGGGTCTCCTCTTATCCTATTTGGATGGACACCTTGCCCCATGTGCAATCAATAGAAACTGTGGGCCGTCTAGTGTCATCGATGATGCAGAAGAGATTAGCATCATCGTGACTTCCCCAACTAACTATTTTAATGATGGCCTTGTGATGGCTCATCAACGATCGATAATCTTGCAGCGATGGTGGTTAGTCTTGCTAGCTCGTGCTGGGCCCTACTTGTTGTTAACTAGGCCTTATGCTTGGGAGTTGGCTAGGCCCTACAGTTTGAGTTATAGTGGGCCCCACCATCTATTCTTGCTCTGGCTCTAGTGTCTCACCAGCACTCTTCCTTGGGGCTGGTGGCTTTAGCAATTCCATGAACGAAGCATTTTGGCTCTTCTAGGAACTTCATTGATGTACCCTAGAATACTAGCACATTTGCATAGCTTCCTGATTCGACAAGGGAAGGGCAACGTGAACTTCCCTATCTTGCATTCTTCAAACCACCTTAAGATCTCCATGAGATATAGATGAGGAAGGTTAGCATTAACCTTTCCCATCAATATCACACTTCCTCTTGCCACATATGTTGAAATTCTATTTAATCCTCTTATGGGGAAGATGTGATACATACCAATCTTGAAGTATATCCTTTCTTACAGCATCAACTTTCCATATGTCTTATCTTCTCTACCATACGCCCTCTTCAACCAAATCTTTCGTGCATCAACATCAGAGCGAGTGGGAAGGTGAGCAACTTTTGGCCCTGTATTCATTAGGTTTAATACTTCTGAAATGGCTTTGGAAGAAGAATCTACAAATACACCACCATTGTCAACTATGATGCCTTCTTCCTTATTGTGCCAAAATTGGTACATTTCTCCTAAGTACCAGGCACCACTTTCGTATAGGATAGGCCAAATGGGAACCTTTTGAGTTGGTCCCTAATAGCCTCAAGAGTGAATTCCATGAAAGGTCTAAAGTTTAATTCCACGATTACAGCTACCAATGTGGACCTTTCTTGGATAGCCTGTACACACTCTAGGGACAACGTGAGGTGTTGTCCCTATTCAAGTGCTTCAGCAGCTCCTTCTTCTACCTATCTCGACTGCACAATAGCAAGAGTCTCTTGATGGATGCTACATGATTGTGCCTCCTGCTCTACACATTGTTTGGGAGATGCTTGTCCTCTGCCTCTCCTGAGTCGTTTGGACATACCTTGAGAGGGTCCTTCTTGTTGTCCACGTTTAGGGGCCATCTGCAATCACACGGGGCTGACCATTAGTAAGGTTGTTTACAACATTTAAGTTATACATTACTTCTTGCCTTAATGAATTCATTTTCTTATTTCATGTGATTTACAACTAGTAAAATGTCCCCAAAATTTTTAGTATTGGGCCCAATTTGATCCGTGGCCTCAAAGTTTAAATTCTCAGTATAAGTGAGGAGATAAGATTGTTTTTTGATCATTTTTATAAGTAATTACCCTTTATAGTATCCTTCAGGAAATGATGAATTTTGGAAAAATTTATTTGTAATTTGGAGTGTACCCCTCTCCCATGACTAAGCTGAACACTCCGAGTTCAGGTAGCTTCGAACAACATGAAAATTGAAGTGCTAGCGAGCGAGTTATGGCTGGTAGACCAAGAGGTGCATGAGTCGCAAGTCGTAGAAGAAAATTTGAAAAAATCCCCCTACATGAATAGTTGAGAATGATTTTGACATGAATGGGGGGTCCATATATATAGTGTTGGAGGACGCAATAGCATGGCCCCAATATTGTGTCTAATCCAATATTGGGAACCCAATATCACGGCCCATCAAAAATAGGGTACTTAAGAAAATTGATAAATTTCTAAAATTCTAAACTTAAAAATGAAGGACTTGATGTTAGTGTAAAAGGTCTAGGATAATATTAAATAGTCCTAAAGACATAAAAAGTATAATCGTATAGAATCTGGCAATGAAATGCATGAATCAGATAAGGATAAAGGACATGTTTCAGTACATAGGAATGTTTGAACTAGAATGACAATGAGGGAAAGAGTATTGTAATACTTGGAGGGTATAAAATGATGTGATGATAATGTGTTACAAGTATAGATTACAAGCATTACACAAGTGGATCCTCCCCAAAGTAGCTTCCAACCTATAATGCCCTTGCATAACCACACCTCAAAATGTCCATAAGCACTAGAAGGGTTAAATGTAATCTACACAAATGCAACAAAACACACACATGTAGATACCACTGCAATGAGATATGAATGCCATGCTACCCCAAACATAATTCACAATTACAAGAATAGCGATGTGAGGTGAATTATAGAAGGGATTGCAAAGATTGGAACATGAGGTAACTAGCCTAGGGCACAATGAATCCTTAGTGTAAAGCATGATTAATGTCTCATTAACCTATCACACAAAAATTAAGACCAAGTCCATTCCTCTGATCAGTGACATCGCATTGTATTATTCCAATGATAGACAACAATGAGAGCATCATGACGACAATGCATACAATCACTTAGCGCTTCGTACAAGGAAGGAGTGATTCTTGCGTTTGTGGCACTTTTTTTTATGAAATGCTTAATCCAAAGAAGCTGCCTACCTTCAAGAATGGGTACATGTCTTTCCAGTGGGACCCCCTAGAATAGTATTGGGTTTCTTTATTAAGTGCCATTTTATTACTCTTACTCCCATTTTCTATTAGATCTACAAGGATCTTAGTACAACCAGGCTGCATGATAACTCCCACGGATGTCACCAAAGAGAATCCACAAGTCCCCTTGATGTCAAACCCTGGCCATTTCTGCTTAGTCCATCCTTCTTCACTCTAGGTATAATAAACATAAGATTACTTTTAAGTTTTAATGATTAGGAATATCATTGTACCCAAGGTAGAACCTCTTATTAATAGAATGGGTGGATGGATGTTGTGGGCTTACTGTTTAAATAATTAGACACTTGAGACTTGATAGCATAGAACAACACCTCGACCAACGAGTCACATGAGTGTTTTATTCATAGATGAGATTACTCATAAAAAGACAAAAAAGACAGAAAGACAAAACAATAAATTGAAAGATGAAAACTGGAAAACAAAAAATTGTAAAATTAAAGAAATGGAAAACATTTATTAATTCTACTATTGTTAGAATGGGGGATACCCCCCATAACTAAATGGTTTTGCATAGCTAGAATTAATAAATGGAAGGTTAGGATCCTTGCATGTTGAAAATATTGGGGCCCGGTCATACTTACCCCATTGGGGTTCACACACTTGATTAGAGTTGACATAGTGGGGCAAGTTATAAGATGTGGTTAATTTATAAGGAGTTGACCCACTATAGTACTTGTGACCATAAGATGGTATGCAAGGATCAACATGTCTCCCCATGTGGCAATATTCAATGGGCCGCATTATTGTTGGAGTATTGAGTGGTGGCCTTGAGAAGGTAAGATGAGGCATTGGGTTCAAAGAGGAAGATGCATCAGAGTGTTGGACTTGTGCTGAGTTGGTAGATGCAGTGGTTTTTGAACTGTGGTGTCCCTTTCTATGATCACATATAAAGAAGGGACATCTATGATGTTGTGAAGGATTCCCATTGTTGTTGATAATAGAAGCACAAGTAACACTCATGGGTTGATGCTGTGGTGCACATCCTTTGGGTACAACTGGTGGCGATGTAGAAGGAGGTGAAGGATGAGAATTTTGAAATTGAGGAGAAGTGTAAGATACCCAAGGTGGTGGTCCTATTGGTGAGGATATAGGTTGATAGTATTGAGGAGAATAATAATAATGTGCCAAGATAGAGGATGTTGACCCAGTTCGAAAAATAGGATGTTGAACTTGATAAGCACTTAGGTTCAGATGGTATGAAGGGTGTAACCAGTTTGGGGATGGCCTCCCCCACAACTAGGATTGTTGCCACTGTGATTGACCACAATATTTCTGCATCAACTCTAGATGTAACATTCTTCTCCAATGCTCATGCAAATGTGACAAGATTGGGCATTGGCCCTTGGGGTGATTGTATAGGCAAATGTTACATTGATGCGTATGATTGGCAATTAAGTTCTTATTCTTTTCAACCCTTCTTTCTAATTGTCTAAAGGTGTTTTTTCCTATTTCCTAGTTCTTTGTAACTCTATCTCCAATAATGTTCGCATATTCTCCACATTTTTCATGTATCCATTCCATCATCCTATTGATCTTTGCCTCAACTTCATCCAATGATTGTAGTATTGGCAAAGATGGTTCCACCTCCTTGCAGTGAGTTGATTTCTCCTCTTCATAATCATGGCCCTTTATTGATTTTTGGGCCTATTGAGATTTTTTAGCATTCTCCCATTTAGCCATTTCTCCTTCTTCTTTTACTACCTGCTTAATAAGCTCTTGGAATTGGTGGGTTCATAGCTCATATAGTTAACCTTGGGCATACATCCCTAGGGTCTCCCTTGTTTCATTACAAAGCCCATCTATGATGTGATATATTAGCCTCTCATTGAAGAACCCATGGCCTGGGCAGTTGTTTAACAGTGCATAATATCTTTATAAGGCCATGTCCAAGGGTTCAAGTTGCACTTGTCTCCACTCTTGGATTTGTCTCCTTAAGGTTGACACTCTTGCATAAGTTTGATATCTTTCATTGAAGAGTTCTACCATTATTGGCCAATGTTGGATTGATTTTGGTTTTAAGGACCTATACCAGACTTTTTCTTGCCTAACGAGTGTTGTAGGAAAGAGTTTAAGTTTTTTCCATCCATTACCAAAATTATTCCATACATAGGCATCATGGAAGGCTTGTAGATGATGTTGCAGACCTAAATCGTAGCCTCTTGAAAACTTAGAAAAGTTGTTTAAGTCAAGCCTGGGTAGATGGCTTTCCTTACGATGCTTGCGAGATATTCGAATAGCCTCTTGTATTTGCATTAGGCTTGTAATGGCTAGTAGGGGTTCATCATCACTAGGAATTTCATGCATTTATGAGTTGAGATGATGTTGTTTGTGTTCATGCTCATAGGATACCCCTACATGAGATTGGGTACTCCAAACTTCATCTTCATCATTATATAATTCGTTGGTTCTCTAATGAATTGCCTTACTAGTTGTTGCATTATCATAGTCTTGTGAGAGAGACATGGTTATAAATTTTTGTGTGATTTAATTCTAATTATTGTTATTATTATTTTTCCTGAAATATATATCATTAATACTTGTTACAGTGATCTTGTATGATATAACTAATCTAAATAACTAGCACCATCCCCGACAACAGTGCCAATGATGAGTGGTGAGGTACCCCTACACTCAACCATACAAATACGAGCGTTTCAGGCATGATCTGGTCGAACTCCATAGACGGGCTAGTTGTGGTATCTAGATAGTTACTCATTGATCACAGTCTGCTATCTTCCCACCTGGACTAGTATATGCTTGTCACATATGGTTTAGTCTAGAGTGAGTTGTATGATGTGGTTTCTGAAACACCGTGAAAATTGCGAGTCAACCTCAGGCAAAGATTCGCAATTCAGGCAAGGGCGCATCTCAGAATTCCAGAGGGGAGAACAAGACAGAGCAATACCAAGAGGCGTGTAGCATAAAGTCTTCAACTTCTTATGCAGATTCCTAATCTTTCTATGCTTTTTCTATTTACGCTATATCACGCGATGTAGTGTAATGGCACTTAGCGTGATGCTGTTCAAACACAGTACAGCATCAGAAGGATAGTTATTTCGGCATGAAGAGAAGCTTAAGCAGCGTGATATGCGACTTCTTGTGTATTTTTCTAAGTCTTTTGTTCAAGGCCAGGTTTACGCTCTGTTACGCACGGCAGCATAATGAGCTCTAAAACAGTCAAAGGCAAAGTCTAAGAAAGTGTGATTGTCCATCATACGCTCATCACACAACATAGCGTATCACAACGTATTGCATCGCCAAGTTAGACTTCGTCTACGCTTCATTACGCACAGCTGCGTAAGCAAGCATGAAATAGCTTAACTCCATTGTTCCCATGTTACGTTACGCTCATACACGTAACACAGCGTGCATGAGCGTAATATAATCCAAAGACAGTTGAGGCATGCCTGATGCGCATCTCTTCTTCACATGCACAATACGCGAACGAGCGTATTGTGTGTAGTCATGAAGTTTGATGCAAAAATGGTCAAGTCAACAGTACCCAAAACATTCGGGGCACACGTCATCAGGGTGGCGCCTTTTCCACAGGGCGTCGCAGCCTATAAATACCCCAGGTGACAAAGATACAGGGGTTGGCAAATCAAAGGGGCAAAGGCATCTTTCTGAGCATTGGAGCACTTATCACTTTTGAGCAGAGCTACAGAGAGCAGCGCTTTGGCAATTGTGGACAACATCACCTTCTGGCTGAAGCATAGCGCAGTTCGCTTCGAGCACTGGCGACAAGATTAATCATTCTGCTGGGAAGACTCTATTGGTCAGAAACAGTTGATCGGTAGACGTCAGAGCTTGACCTTCCTTGCATCCTGGCTTCAGCCCACGTGGTAGATCGGACTTCTGTTGGACAGTTTCCTTGTTGTTTTGTGCTTGCTTCGCATCCAGTAATCAGGGTCTCCCCAGTGTAACGAAATACATAAAAATACACATCTTTTAAGGCAAAGCGTAGATCTTGAAACTACGTTTTTCTCTTATGTCAGCCTCCTCTTACCGTGTTTAGCGTTATCATCGTTGCAATTCATCTATATCGTTCTCCCCTCATTTTTGTGATTCCTCAAATCAGATCGGGTTCACAAGATATTCATCGATTTACTGATTAGTAAGTCCCTGTTTGATCAACAAGACCGTTCAAGGCGCCGCAGATTCATTTTTCCAGCATAGCCCTCGCACGGATCCGTGGTTAAAACTGTGTACACAGGATTTGTTCGGTATTTTCCAGCTGCCGACGTTTTTCGTCGTTACAGTTTTCTGGCGCTAGAAGGAGGGCCATTAGGTTCCAATCCACCTTTTTTGGGTAGTCCTGTTAGCGATCTATACCCTAAACCGTAGACGTAATACCTCTAAGGAAGTTCATGGTAAATCGTGTGGTGTAGATCGGTCTCAGCAACGATTCCTTTGGAATCCTACAGAGTGGAAAGCCTATTTGTGATCGTATTGCCAACCCTTCCTTAGATCCGATTACCAGTTATTGTTAACCTTATTGCTTAATGGATTTCTTGTACATGACCACAACCGCCATGGTCCCTGCCGATTTGGGTGCCACATCTGTGAACCCTATCGCGGTCACCAGACCAGCTCCTGGCGCAACAGGATCTCAAGGGCCATTGCGCCGATCATTGAGACTTCAGGGAAAAGAGCCCATCTTCACGGTCATAACCCCTAAGGAATATAACTTTATATGTGTTGAGATCCAGGCGAAGCTGGCTCTTAGCCGAGCCGAAGTCGAAGCAAAACGAAACTTTGAGGTGGTCCACCGAGGGGGCCATGATTTCAAGCCAACAGCTTACGACATCATTCCCTTGACCGAACGCCAACATGAACTCATTACACAGTTGGTCATGGCCAAGAGCCAGACAGCACAAGCTGTGGTGGAGCCCTAGCCTGGGGAAGAGGAAGAGGATGAATTGGCAGCCCAGTCGGAACATTCGTTCCATACCTTGAGCCCCCAAACGTACATAAATCCCTTGTTTCCTTTCAATGGAGAAGCAGCTCCTCTTGACCCAGCTATGACCGCACAGATGCATTTCCCTGCCATGCCACAAGCCACCGCGCAGCCGTCTGGTCTACAAGCACAAATACCACATAATAACATGGGGGCGATTTCATCACTGCGAGTACTTAGCATCCCAGTGGTGATCCCGGCGACCACCGTGTCCCATTTTGTCCCTCAAATACAGCCCCACGCCATATCAACGACTCGCCCACCGTAGATTTTACCGCCCCTGCCGCTGCCAACTCAACAAATCACCACAGCTGTTCAGCCGCAGACATACATCCAACAGCCTGCCCTAAGTCAGTGGCCCAACCCTGCAGCGCAACACAATCAACCTGCGTCGTATGGTATGCAACCCTCTATCGCACCTGCAACGTAAGTTCCACAGGTGGTCTCGCAGTACATCTATCCCTATCTCACGCAACAGGTGGTGGCTAACCCCGCTTCACAAACTAGTGGGTGGTGGTCTTCACAGGCCCCTCCATCTATAGGGATCCCTACCCCACAAGCAGCCAGTCAACCTCTCCCATCGTTTCCGTTCCCTAGCACCGCCCTCTCGGTCCAACCTCCTATGCCTTCTGTGCAGGTACCTCCGTCAATAGGTCTGGATCAAGCCTTCCAGCTTATACAGACTCTCACTGAGGAGGTTCGACGCCTCAAAGCCGCTGGTTCTGATACTATTCAAATCATGGACTTTTACCAGGATGATCTAATTAGTCCAGCGGTCCCTATGCTATCATTTCCGCCAAGCATGTCTCTACCTCATTTTACCAAGTACAATGGGGAGGGAGATCCCAATGCTCACTTGGTCACGTTTAGGTNGCCGCCAAGCATGTCTCTACCTCATTTTACCAAGTACAATGGGGAGGGAGATCCCAATGCTCACTTGGTCACGTTTAGGTCTGAATCCTTGTTGTTGCAACAGTGGCCACACACCATCATCCAAGTCTTTGCAATGTCGTTAACAGGGAAAGCTTTGGATTGGTACCGAGCCCTCCCACGCTCTTCTGTCTCAACCTTGGAAGAGTTGCTGACCCAATTTGCAACCCGTTTCAAGTACAACTTGAAACCGGAAGCCACATTGGATCAGCTCATGGGGGTGAAACAAGACCCGCTCGAGCCCATCCAAAAGTTCATACAGCGCTGGAATGCTACCTTGAATGAGATCCGCGAGCCGATCGCGGACTCACATCTGCTGGCTATATTCAAGGGAGCAGTCAACGACTTCATTAAGTCGAAGCTGTATTATCTTTCCCCCAACTCTCTACACCAGGCCTTCGCTCAAACTAGAAGCATCCAAGATGCTGCGGAGGCCAGCAAAGACCCAGCGTATGTCGCCTATAGGAACACGCATAACAAGGGCAAAGACAAGGGTAAAGCAGCGACAACGATAGTAGCCGTAATGACTGAGAGCACAAAGACTAAGACCAAGAAGGCACCCACGATGCCTCCTGAAACCACGGCTGGTGTCGGCACTAGCCAAGACACAACTGCCCCTGAAAAGGCCCCCCAGCCTAAGCCAAACTTTGAGCNGAAACAACTGTTAGGGGCAGGGCACATTCAACCTAACAAGGTGTCCGAGGAGGCTCTGAAGCGTCACAGACGTCATTGTGAACTGCTGAAGAACCCTTCTTTAGCCTTACCTAACGAACCACCAGTGCCGAGATCTTTCAGGCTAGACCGTTTCTGTGACTACCACCAGCTGTGTGGTCACGATACGGATTACTGTTGGGCATTGAAAGATGACATTCAACGTATGCTGGATGATGGTTCACTCAAGTTAGACAGCAGCAACCCGACGCATCCTGAAAACCAAACATTGCACGTGTATAAGGACCCGTTGAACACAAACGATGATCCTTATACAATCACAGTGGTAAGTACGGACAGTGAGAAGAGGGAACCGCCAAAACAACCTTTTGTTTTGTGTATCCCTGCTAACTCACAAAGGGGGCCAACCATTTCATCGGTAGCCAGTGGGGTCTCGAGGCCGCCCTTCATTATACGGGCACCTTCTCAGATACACTCTCAGTCACGCAGCAATAGCCAAGTCGCGGCCTCGTCCGCGTCCATGCCCAGGGCGCCCTTCATTATCAGGGCGCCAAAACCACAGGCTACTCCTCTCACGCAAGGGCAGACCTCCGACCAAAAGCGTCAACAGTCACCTCCCAAGCGAAAGGAAAAGGACACAAACGTAATGAAAGACCATTCTACGCTCGGCTTCCCTAAGCCTAGGCCCCTGGCCTCTGTGCCTTCACCTATACCTCAGGGGCAGGATAAAGGTGCAGAAACACAACCACCTTCTCTTGGCAAGGAAAAGAACAGCCCCCCGACTAACGCCGTTCCACCTTGAGAGATTCGTCTCCTGGGCCGAATGGAAGAAGATAAAGGGGAAAAACGACCTAGTCGAGAGAAGGACCTCCTCGACGCATTTACGCAAGTTAAACAGGCTCTCAAATAAAAAAACATGACGCTGAGCCTTTATGACCTACTTATGACGTCTCGAAAACACCGTGAGGCTATGGTTCGCATGCTGACATCCATATCAGTGGATGAAAGCTTGCCAGCAGAGGAGGAAGTGATACATGCTATCATGTTTCCTTCCGAAGCTGAGCAACCTACGCCTTCCTCACTAACCTTCCACGACGAGTCTATCAAAGACGATCCTAGGAAAGGTCAGGTCACAACTAAACCTATGTTTATCACCATCCGGGTCGGTCAATACCGGATCCGGAGAGTGCACGTAGACGATGGCGCAGCTACCAACGTCATTCCCTATTCCATCATGGATAGGTTGGGTCTGGTCGACCAGATCACGCCCACGACGACAGCCTGCGTAAAATCATTCAACGGGGCACAGGTTCAAGTTAAGGGGACAGTGCGCATTGAGTTTGTGGCGGGGGATCAATTCCCAATAGCGGCCACTTTCTTAGTCGTCGAGGAGATGCCAGGGTTCAACCTGATCTTGGAGAGGTCGTGGTTAACCCAGCTGAGGGCAGTTTCATCACCGATACACCAAGAGATACATCTTCCCTATGCCGGAGGGGAGGTCGTGATACGCAGTGACGAAATCACCCCCAAGATCGTCAATAACATTGAAGAAGAGCGGGGCTTAGAGATAGAAATGACTGATGAACAAACTCGTCTCCAAACCCCTCAACAAGCTGAAAGCAATGATGACGGTCTACCTTGGGCCGACCTGCCATTTCCGGATGGCAGCGTAGAGGAGTCAAACCATAAGTCTCCTCGCCCTTACGCGATGCTCAACATAAAGGCCATCAAGAGACAATTGCGTATCAATGGTTGAACGATGGTCCTTGCGTGCATTATCATGTCTTAGCGAGCTATCATGGTTCTGACTTAGCAATTTTATTTCAAGCATTTTCACGTTACTTTTATTTTCAGTTCTTACGCTGGTCATTTATCTTCACACTGTTGTCTTTTTCGTACGCATGACGTTCACGTTTTCTGATCACTTTAGCATAATTACGCAAAATACTGTACCAGTATCATTTACGCTTCCCGTATTACACCATGGCCCGCAACGGCCTTAAACTAGTGACGCAGAATTGTACGCCGTTATCATTTACGCGTATTATACCATGGCCCGCAATGGCCTTAAACTAGCGACACAGAATTATGCAGTATCATCATTTACGCTTTCTCTACATTACGCATCCGGCCCGTGATGGCCTTAAACTAGTCCCTAGGTTATGCAGAATCGTATGACAACCCACAATAGCCTTAAACTAGTAATTACATTCCATAATTATAACTTAGGTGAAGTTCTTAACAATTACGCTCACGCCTTATAAAGCAAAACACAAAAGTCAAAAAAGATAAAATAACTGACATTTAACACATCCACCAGGTTTTATAACACGTCTTTTCAGTCATTCCTCAAAAAGTACTCCACTTCACCCTCAAATAAAAACTATGCGTAAATTATAATTATGCATTCCCTCTACTGCCACTATCGCCGGTATCTCTCAAGTCCAGATCCAACCCTAGTGGATCGTCCTCCAATGGGTCGTCGTTTCCGGGAATCATTCTTTCCCAAAGTACTTCCCCTCCATGAGGTCCTTGTTCCATCTTCGGCTCCACGGGAGGGCGCTCTTCATCGCCGCGCTCCTCCTCTTCCTCTACCTCTTCCTCTGCTTCTTCCTCTGCTTCCGCCGCTCCCTCCGCTGACTCCTCACCTGGCTCGTCATCCCTATCCTCAGCTGGTACCTAAACACAGTAAGCACATTAGCTACACAAGGCTTAACATCATAATTAGAAAATGCAAACTAGGTCAGGCATAAAACCTACTTGCGACGACCCTGCTTCCGCAGCAAAGGGAAGCTTGTCCAGGCCAGCCCACAAGCGCTCCATAATCTCTTCCTCCGTCAGATCCGGCCATACATCCTCTCCCAAGGCAGCTCCGGCCTTCACTTTCCCTTTCTCCACGCTGCTCCAGCAGGGTGGGTCTGGAAAGAAAGTAGGGATTGTAGCCTGACCCCCAGGGAGAGTCATCGCCCTTTCTGGGGACGCACTTACAGTCACCTGTTCCTCGAACTTCTTGAAGGCTTCGGAAGCTCTGATGACGTCCAGGAAGACTTCCAAGGACTGGGCCCTGACGGCAAGATCGCGGTAGAGTTTCCAATAAGCAATGCTCTCCCGTTTGTACAAATGCTTATGGTCCTTCTCCTTCTGCCCCCATTCTTGCACGCTTGCACAATAATCCCTCCAATCTTGACTTTTCTGGGCTAGGAGTTCTATCTGCATCTGTTGTTCGACCAGCGCCCGACTGGTCTGCACGCTGTTTTTGATGGATATCCAATACCGGGAGTAATCAACAACAGCGGTACGACAGTCTTCATCCCCTGTCGCTTGCACCTGTAGGAAGTCGCACCATGATTTTTAGTCTCCGACCTCTTTGGTTAGAGACTCAACCCTCTACTCTGACCTCTGCAGCCTTTTCCATAAATTTTCATTTACGCCCCTACTTTCCCATAAGGAACGTGTCGAGCGTAATGCACATTTACGCAATTCCTCATAAATGTGGCGTGGCACGGCTGCTTCATTAGATGGTGGCTCCACTGTGTCCAGATCAATGGGCTCCGTGGGATCCCATCGCAGGCAAGCTCTTAACAAAAACAACCATCAAATATTGATGATACATTACTGCCAAGTAATATCACAGACTTATTATGACCATAACGTACCAGCTCCAGGTTCGACGTGCTCCAAGCGCTCGATCATGTCACTGACAACGCCTTCCATGAAGGAAAATTTGTCAGGGAAGTCTCTCCACGCTCTGCTCACAGCTACAGACGTGGATGCGTCCTCTTCTCCTGTAGCGTAATTCCGTCAGACACTTCATCTATTTACAGAACCCTACAAACGTGCTAACACATACATTACCTCTACTGGTGACAGTGGCAACTTTGCCAACATCATCCATCCCCTTTCCCTCTTTACGCACTTGAGTCTGTGCGTCGCTAGTTCCAGTGGCCGGGACCTCCTCATGTACATGTTCTTGTGCACGGCTCCCGCTAGCAGTCGGGGCCTCCTCACGCGTCAAAGCTTGTGCACGGCTCCCGCTAGTAGCCGGGACCTCCTCACGCACTAAAGCTTGTGCACAACTCATGCTAACAGCTGGGGCCTCTTCTTCCAAAATCGAGGCCCCCTCCCCACGACGTAATACTACTGCCCCTATCTCAGGGGTCAACTCCTCTGTAATTCTCACTGTTTACATCACAACCCCTTAGCATATCATCCCGTACTATCCAAAAAAAACAACAAACATTTGCGTAATATAATTCCTTCACGCTTACCAGGCGGAGGTTTACTCTGCTGAACTTTGACCGCCACAATTCAGCCTGCGTCACTCCCAGGGGCCTCGGCTATACGGAGCCTTTTACATCGAGCTGCAGGTTCTACGATTTCTTCTGCCACACGTTTCCCTCGCGAGGCATCGTCAGTGTAAGTAGGCATTATCCTTCCTACGCTGTCGAGACCTCGCACTTGGGGCGCCGCCAAACCCTTGGTTGTTATAGACAACGACTCCCCGATACCTTCCGGCGGATCCTGCCCACCGGTAGTGCTGACGATGTGGGCAACCCAAGGTCTGGACAGCTGGTCTCGGTCTTGCTGCACCCAAACCCCATTCCTTTGGATGACCAGAAACTCAGCAAACCGCCGGAGGCAAGTTATAAAGAAGGCGTAATGCATGTTGAAACGAGACTCAAGTTTCTTGCGAAGCTTCATCATCTCATTACGCAGTCCCTTGGCAAAATAGCTTGCCCAATTGAACTGGGTCCCCTCCTCCAAAACCTCTCGCATAATGCGGGTCTATTCTACAGAAAAGAACTTCCCCTGCAAGAGAGTTTTGGGGAAAGTACGGGCCCGGAAAAGGGGATAAAGTGTCTTGGCAACACCCATCCGAAATCTTTTGCAAGGAAACCCTTTCATCTCCTTTGAAACCCTTACCCACTCCTTCAGCCAATCCTGGAAGGCAAGGCTCCTCTTTACCTTCTAACTTACGGGAGGGCCGTTCGACGGGACGCCAAACAGGTCCGCGAAAAGCTGAGCATCAATGTCAAAGCTTACGCGCACGTTGTGTACGCGCGTGCAGAAATGCTTTGCATTTTTGTTGAAGGAGTTCACCAGGGTTAGCATTTCACTGGCGGGGACATCAGGAGTCGCAGCTAAGAATAGGTGCATTAGCCCTGCTATCCAGATCTTAGTGGTCACCGTGACTGGGGCCGCCGAGTGGCTGAGCCAGCGCTTTGCGTCCTTGATGTCATCATAGCGGAAGAGGACAGTGTTCACCTCGCGGCCGGAAATCGTAAGGGTAATCTCCCGAGATTCCCTAACTGAACAGCGTGAAACACAAGCCAAATCAAAGCACTATTACGCAGTGTCCGCAATTTACGATTATATTACGCAACATAACTGCCTCACCAGGTCCAAATGACAAAGGAAATGACAGCAAGTTCCTCTGCACGTCCTCAACGGTAAGGGGCAGGTCTAAGGTCCAGTCATCGTGCAGCCACCCGAGTCTCTGGAAATTCTCAAAAGCCTTAGCATAGCGGGTGGGGTACTCATGCATGTCAAAACCAATCTACCCGATAACACCAGCGCGCACGTTGCTAGTTGAGGTGAATGCCCTTATTGATGTTTCAGCCCATGACAACGCATCTCCATTTCCTAATAACCTGTTGTCATGGATAAAAAACCTGTACCATACAACGTAGGCTTATCTTACATGTTGCACCTAGGCTTCTCTTACATTCCACATCGATAACAAACATATAACGACAACAACAAAAAAAATAGACAGTTAATAAAATTCGATTACCCGCCTGCGTAGTACACCGTGCCTTGTGGGTTTTGGAAATAGGTCAAGACATGGCGAGCCACAAACAACGTGTTATATGCATGATAACAGCTGAATCGAGCCATTTCCCAGATCCAGTTTAAGTTCCTTAAGCCTCGGGCACTAAGCTCTCGGTCCTCAGGACGACCCGTATCGATGGCCCCGTTGGTCAAAAAGGCCAGAATCCCTTGCACAGAACCCACCAGCAGATGCTCTAAAAGGGCACCGGCGATGTCACCAGACAGATCAGACCAAACAATGACGCTGTAGTTGCGCAGCAAGAACTGCAGAAACTCTAACGCACCCCGTCGAAACCATATGGCCCTCCCTTGCAACCGCGTGTGCGGGGGAGGGACATTGGGGACGATGGAGTTTATACAACACAAAACCCCAACAATATCCAACACAATCCGAATGGGTTTTAGCACAACGCTGTACAGAAAACCCAATACATACATTAACATCTACATTTACAGTTGCATGACTAATACAGAAAACTTATGAACTACACCTAGTTATCCAGGTCGAAATCACCCAAACCCTTGCAATAACGCAAGGTTCGTCCCTGACAACGGCGGTAGACATAACACCATCAAACCCTCGCATTAACCCAAGGTCCACAATTTTGGACTCCACATTCACACAAAAACAAACATAAGCATATGAAGAATGACTTACCGGTTCAAAGGCATAGGGTCATGAACATCGACCAGCGCCTGCGAAACACGATCTAGGTTTTCTTGTACTTCATCAATTTTGGCCAGTTTTGCGTTCTTCCTCTTGATTTTTGGTGCCATGGCAACAGCTTCAAAAATTTTCACCGTCTAACGCTTGTAAATCTCTGCAAAATCACACGCTCTAATCTTCTGCTCTTCCTTCCCTCGCTCAAAAACAATTACGACTTTGAATTCACGATAGCCAACAGCCTGTCCTCATCAAAAAACCACTTACTTATATGCGAGGATCGCCGACTTGATATCTGGTTTAAGCAGGACTTTCCTGAAACGGAACCCAAAAATCAAGATATTAATGCGGCTGATATCGCATGCTCCACTGTCCGAAATGACGTTAAACTACCACATCTTATCGCCTCGTAATCGGGTAGCATTGATTACACCTTGTTTACAATATTCAAAATTCAGTTAGCCTTCCACATTCGACGACATCACGTCACCTTTCTTCTAATCATTTACGCACTTTGCGGTTTTGCAGGACAGACGAGAAATGGACGCAACATTTTTAGCACCTCTAACTTTGACGGGCCCATACGGGAAAGTAGTTAGGCAATTCGACTCCACACTAGTAGACGTCAACCCCCCTTTAGAAGGCGCAACCATAGCTGCGTCGGAGGTGTCCCCAGAGTGGCCAAAACAGTCGACATGCACGCTAGACCTGGAGGCTAGGGACATAACCAAAGATCCCCTCAGTGAGGTTTCTATCGTTACGCATAAAGGTGAAGACAAAACGCTTAAAGTCAGCTCTCTATTAGATCAGAAAACGCACGATGCTATAAAACAGGTCCTGCAAGACAACATCATGATCTTTGCATGGTCATATGAGGATATGCCTAGACTAGATCCCAGGCTAATCCAGCATAACATCATCTTAGACCCACAGATTAAAGCAGTTAGGCAAAAGGCACGCAAAATCAAGCCAGAAATCGCGCTAGCTGTGCGTGATGAAATCACCAAACTGTATCAGGTTGGTTTCATACGAGTAGTCGATTACTCGGATTGGGTGTCTACCATTGTAGTCATCCCAAAGAAGACCGGAAGCATACGCATCTGCATANCGCAGTCGATTACTCGGATTGGGTGTCTACCATTGTAGTCGTCCCAAAGAAGACCGGAAGCATACGCATCTGCATAGACTACTGGGATTTGAATAAGGCCACAATCAAGGACAACTTCCCACTACCGAGTATCGACCAGCTAGTCGATACAACAGCTGGGCATGCGTTGCTATCCTTCATGGATGGCTTTTCAGGCTATAACCAGATTCGCATTAACCTAAAACATCAATTGACCATGACATTCATGACGCCCTGGGGCACCTTTTGTTACAATATGATGCCTTTCGGTCTAAAGAACGCCGGAGCAACGTATCAGCGAGCCATGACTTACATCTTTAGTGATTATCTCCTAGGAAGACTGAATGATTACGTAGACGATATTGCTGTTAAGTCCTTAAAGTCTGAGGATCATTCAGGGGACCTGGAGTTAGTCCTTAAACGATGCGTCAAATACGAGCTCCGGCTTAACCCAAAGAAATGCGTATTCAGAGTCAAAACCGGACGCATGCTGGGGTTTGTGGTGTCGGAAACCAGCATACGAGTTGACCCTGATAAGGTCAAAGCCATTGTCGAATTAGCACCTCCTACAGACCTCAAGCAATTACGCAGGTTACAGGGATGCTTGCAATTTATACGACGATTTATCTCGAGATTAACCGACAAGCTACACCCTATGCAACACTTGCTAAAAAAGGGGGTTAGTTTTGAATGGATCGACGATTGCCAGCATGTGTTTGACAGTTTAAAACAAGAGCTGCAAAATTTACCGATGGTTTTCCCATCACAAAGGGACTTGCCATTCTACATTTACCTCGCAACTTCGGACGTAGCGTTAGCAGTGTTACTTTGTCAAAGGAGGGATGATGGGTCAGAAGTGCCCATCTACTACTTGAGTCATGCTCTATGTGCGTACAAAACGAGGTACAACGACGTAGAGCGTAATTGCCTAACATTAGTGTTTACGTTTAAGAAATGTAAGCATTATCTTTTCCATAGCGAGGTCAACATCATTTGTAAAAATAACATTCTTAGGGCCATTACGCAGAACTTATACAAGAGTAGCAAAATAGCTCGTTGGAAGGCTATCACGGCGGAATTTAATTTGCACTATATTGGCCAATCATCTACGAAAGGCCAAGCCATAGCTGACCAGTTAATAACCTCACCGATTAACAATCAGGGAACTATAGAGCCAGAGTTCCCTAATGAGCATGTACATAGTTTAAGCCCTGTCTTGACAGGCCCCGAAGCAACGTTGTATTTCGATGGAGCTTCAACCACTAGAGGTGGTAGTGCCGCCACTGTTATCACGCTGTCACCTGAGGATGTGCATCTCCATGCTTATCGCTTGACCTTCCCCTGTACGAACAATGTGGCAGAGTACGAGGGGCTCCTCAGGGGATTACTAACTACCAGTGAACTTGATGTTCGACATCTGGCGATTAGGGGTGATTCGATGCTTGTCATAAATCAGATCACAAGAGTCTACGCCTGCAAGGCTGTACATTTGCAGCCTTACTGTGATAAGGCTAAAGATCTTCTGAGACGATTTGCGACCATCGATGCCCAGCACGTGCCACGCACAGATAACACACTGGCCGACGCACTGGCAACACTGGCTCTAAACGTTCCTTCACAACTCTTTGACACCTGTCCTGCATTAATAATAGACTGCACAGATCCTATCATTCAGATGATGCAAATCTCTTCTCTTCTCGGGGGAGGCACACTTGAATGGTACGACGACATTAAAACTTACCTTTTACAGGGTGAACTACCATCCGAATTGACACGCGCGCAAAGGGATGTGATACGCAAGAGGGCTAGGCAATACATCATCATCAGAGATAGCACTCTTTGCAGATGCTCCTTTGATGGCATGTTGCTCACTTGCGTTGACAAATACCAAGCGCATCATATAGTCGGCGAAGTTCACAAGGGACTGTGCGGCGGCCACGTAGCACCATGGGCTATGGCCCTAAAAATCTGTCGCTTAGGATACTACTGGCCGCGCATGGAAAAGGATTGCCTGACAAAGGTTAAAACTTGTGACACGTGTCAGCGTCACGCGAACCTCATACACGTGTCACCTACAGAGTTACACACGACGCAGATAACATGGCCATTCCAGCGATGGGGATTAGACATTATAGGCCCCATCACGCCGAAATCTTCTGCAGGTCATAGCTTCATTATTACCGCTACTGAGTATTTTATAAAGTAGGTAGAGGCTGTTCCCCTGCGGAAGATCACATCTCAGCAGATTTGCCATTTTATCTTGGACAACATAGTAACCAGATTTGGTCTCCCGATGACTATTGTGACCGACAATGGGCCACAGTTTAGTAGCACTGAAACCAAATCCTTCTGTGATAACCTGGGCATCAGATAATCTTTTTCCTCCCCCTATTACTCGCAAGTGAATGGTCAAGCTGAAGCAACAAATAAAGTGATCATCAATCTGCTCAAGAAAATGCTCGACAGCAACAAAAGGCGGTGGCATGAACAGATCCTCTATGTGCTATGGGCGTATCGTACTACGTGTAGGACGGCTACGGGTAGTATGTCCTATAGCCTGGTTTATAGGTTTGAAGCAGTGCTGCCTCTCGAGTTGCAAATTTCTTCTCTGAGGATGGTCCTTTCCACGGTTATAAATGAGGCTCAACACACCGAGTCTCGAATCGCGGATCTAGATTCAGTAGAAGAGAAGTGGATACAGGCTCTTGACACGATTGAAAGATATCAAAACAAATAGAGACAGAAGCATCATCACAATCTTCAACAATGCCCGATCAAGAAAGGAGATTTAGTTCTCAAGGCTGTGCGTAAACCAGTAGGCAAGTTCTCGGCAAACTGGGAAGGCCCTTTCTTGGTGGTCAACGTGTACAGCAACGAAGCATTCAAGTTAGCAGACGCCAACGGCAATGAATTATCCAATCCTATAAATCATGTGTATTTGAAGTGGTATTACATTTAGCAGCATCTACGGTGTCAACAGCAGGTATGGCAATGTTCGTCCGCTACGACGTTAAACTGGCACCGGACGTCCGCTATGACGTTAAACTGGCACTGACCGTCTGCTACGACGTAAAACTGGCATGCCTTGCACGCGTCTGCCATGACACTAAACTAACAATGTTCGTCCGCTATGACGCTAAACTGGCAAGTTGTAACCGTCCGCTACGACGTAAAACTGGCAACATTGTACAGGTCCACCAAGACGAAAAACTGGCATCTTTTGCACGCGTCCGCCACGACGCTAAACTGGCACCAACTGTCCGCTACGACATAAAACTGGCACAGGTAAGTAGCCGTCTGCTGAGACATAAAACCAGCACAACTCTGTCCCTGGGTCATGACACGAAACTGGCATCCACAGCACGGTCTGCTGAGACCATAAATCAGACACACCACCGTCCGCTACGATGTAAAACTAGCATTTATCGGTCTGCCCGGACTTTAAACTAGGACCATGGTCTGCTAAGACTTAAAACTAGCAACAATAGTCTACCAGGACTTAAAACTGGGACTTATAGACTTCTGCCATGTAAATCAACCGAGCGTGATCACCTCTGTACAGTTGCACAACCAACGCGGTGGGATGCTGGGACAGTCCCACCATCGCCACCCCGCCGACATCCTACTAATTCTTCGGATGAGCTGAGAGACATCTTACTGATCCCTCGGAGATGCCGCCGCTACGCCCACTGCAGCGATAGCACCTCTGAGAGTCTAGTCTCGCCAGCTGGAGCCCCGACGAAATCCTCGTCGACAACGACCTCGGCAACCTCCGCCAATCATCGCTATCGGACGCCGGCTTCGCAAATTCTTCTAGCTGGTTCCCTGTACAACCAGTTAGCTACACTGTGTCTGATGCCTTTTGGCGAAGATATGCTGGGCCAATCGTCAGGATTGGCGACTCCGCCCTCATGCTCCGACTCCTTCTTCACGGCCCAATCGCTCTATCTCGCATCTAGCGGCGCTCGCTTCGACGACCTCGCATCTTTTTCGCATGAGCAATGGTGTCCTCTATTTTCTTTTGTGGTTGCAGGTTACTTGCTTTGGAGGATGTCGTTCAAAAGTGTGTTCATCTGAGCGGTGAAGTACAATAGCGTGTTGAGATGGCTGCTCAAGTTTGCCCGGCCACTTACATCTGCACGCCTATACCTCTCACAATCCTACCCCTAGCTCTTATTTCCTTCATCCCCACCACCCGCTTCCCATACGCAAAAGCTACATGCGCAAGTACCCATTCTCCATACTCACACTAGTAGAGATATCGCAGAAGTGATGCGCCATGCTCCTTTTGCAAGCATTCCTACTGTAATCAGTGACAGAGAAATCTCAGGCTGACGCGCTACACTCGTCTGAAACCATTCCTATTGACATACATGTGCGTATGTTTCTGTGCGTGCAGTAAGCGTATTCCATACTCCTACCATTCTGACTTATGTCACGTCTCCCCCTAACCTTTTTCCCACTAAGTCATTCTATCTCCTATTCCCTCCAGCTTTGCTCTTCCATGTTCGTGAGGCAATGCCTGAGTGGCCATGGATGGACGTTGTTCTTGCTTCTACCAATTCGGTGTTTCGTATTCTTTGTCGACGTCTTTCGGGTAAGCCCTCCAACTGTAAACAAAGAGGGGCCATTGAAACACCGTGAAAATTGTGAGTCGGCCTCAGGCAAAGATTCGCAATTCAGGCAAGGGCGCATCTCAGAATTCCAGAGGGGAGAACAAGATAGAGCAATACCAAGAGGCGTGTAGCATAAAGTCTTTAACTTCTTGTGCAGATTCCTAATCTTTCTATGCTTTTTCTGTTTACGCTATATCATGCGATGTAGCGTAATGGCACTTAGCGTGATGTTGTTCAAACATAGTCCAGCATCAGAAGGATAGTTATTTCGGCATGGAGAGAAGCTTAAGCAGCGTGATATGCGACTTCTTGTGTATTTTGCTAAGTATTTTGTTCAAGGCCAGGTTTACGCTCTATTACGCATGGCAGCGTAATGAGCTCTAAAACAGTCAAAGGCAATGTCTAAGAAAGTGTGATTGCCCATCATACGCTCATCACGCAACATAGCGTATCACAGCGTATTGCATCGCCAAGTTAGACTTCGTCTACGCTTCATTACGCGCGACTGCGTAAGCAAGCATGAACTAGCTTAACTCAATTGTTCCCATGTTACGTTACGCTCATACACGCAACACAGCGTGCATGAGCGTAATATAATCCAAAGACAGTTGAGGCATGCCTGACGCGCATCTCTTCTTCACATGCACAATACGCGAACGAGCGTATTGTGTGTAGTCATGAAGTTTGATGCAAAAATGGTCAAGTCAACAGTACCCAAAACATTCGGGGCACACGTCATCAGGGTGGCGCCTTTTCCACAGGGCGTCGCAGCCTATAAATACCCCAGGTGACAAAGATACAGGGGTTGGCAAATCAGAGGGGCAAAGGCATCTTTCTGAGCATTGGAGCACTTATCACTTTTGAGCAGAGCTACAGAGAGCAGCGCTTTGGCAATTGTGGACAGCATCACCTTCTGGCTGAAGCAAAGCGCAGTTCGCTTCGAGCACCGGCGACAAGATTAACCGTTCTGCTGGGAAGACTCTATTGGTCAGAAACACTTGATTGGTAGACGTCAGAGCTTGACCTTCCTTGCATCCCGACTTCAGCCCACGAGGTAGATCGAACTTCTGTTGGACAGTTTCCTTGTTGTTTTGTGCTTGCTTCGCATCCAGTAATCGGGGTCTCCCCAGTGTAACGAAATACATAAAAATACACATCTTTTAAGGCAAAACGTAGATCTTGAAACTACATTTTTCTCTTATGTTAGCCTCCTCTTGCCGTGTTTAGCGTTATCATCGTTGCAATTCATCTATATCGTTTTCCCCTTGTTTTTGCGATTCCTCGAATCAGATCGTGTTCACGAGATATTCATCGGTTTACTGATTAGTAAGTCCCTGTCTGATCGACAAGACCGTTCTGGGCGCCGCGGATTCATTTTTCCAGCATAGCCCTCGCACAGATCTGTGGTTAAAACTGTGTACACGGCATTTGTTCGGTATTTTCCAGCTGCCGACGTTTTTCGTCGTTACAGTTTCTAACCTAGTGCTACTCCTAGAGGCAATGGAAAATCACTTTAATTAAGCTAGGAGGAAAAGGGAGAGAGAACTAAGCTAATAGGAAGTGGAAGAGAATCTAAGATAGCCTAAGTGCAATGAGCATCCTTGCCTTAATCATCTGTACACATCTTGAACCTCATGCATGACTACCACTGGGATTACCAAGCGCATGGCCTTGGTATGCTACTGGGATACCAAGTAGTCACACTTAAATGCTCGTGATTAATTCATACTCATTCCGCATTTAAGGAGTTTAGGGTGAAGAGATATTAAATACAAATTAATAAATAACAATAATAATTAAACTAAGTGAATGCTACAATGATGAAGTAATCTCGATCTTTATTTTCGGTCATGTGTGTGTCCAAGTACATCACACTCAAATAAAGGTTCCGTACAATTACAATCATCACACTACAGGCATGCATTAGGGGAAAGGGTTGAGAAGAACTAAAAATGAACTAACTTCTATCTACTAATTGAAAACTAACTTACTTACTGAATCTTGACTCCTTGCACCTACATGTGTATTTATAGGCCCACACAGGAGTCACAATATCATGTATCCGATATTGCTTCTTAGGTCACTATATCGCATACCTAATATCGTGGGTTCAATATTGGGGGTCCGATATTGGAGCCTACCGAATCATGATTCATCATTCGACATCACATCTTGGGGTCCAATATCGAAGCTTCAATATCACATATCCAATATCAAAGCACATCTAAACACAATTCATCATACCCCCATGACTAAATAAAAACTCTTCCTCAAGTGAACAAGAAAAGGAACAAGTTCCTTACAAAAGATTCAGTAGGTATGGGATCATTGACTAATATACAAACACACTCAAATGGAACAAAGAAATTCAAAGTTCTTCAGTGTACAGATATACAATCTTTTATAAAATTAGATGTTCATGACAATAGAATTAAACACCTTGGAAAAACTAACATCCAATTTCTTTGGCACTAAAGAGCGAGGAAGAAGATTCAACAATCATAAAGGGTCCTTGTCACATGGTGCTACTACTTATCCTTGGTGAAGATAGTCCCACTTCCAATCCATTCTTTCCACTACAATCACAACAAAATCATAAATTATTGTGCAATGTGTAACATATAACTTTGAAGTACCTTGTCCCGTCAGTGGTTACACTTGACTAGGTTATTATTATGGTTGATTGATTCCTTTAATAATGTTAAAGGGAAGGTTGAAAAATAAGTGAAATGGATAAGTAGTCCATTACATTCTGAAAAGTTCAAACGTAATGAAATGCTTAAAGAGGGTTTAAGAATTCACAATAAATAAAAAGAGGATTTCACTAAAAAAAACATTGTGAAGATACACACAATTGCATGTCATTGATGGGGCATGCAAAAGGATTTGATTGTGAGGATGTATAAGGGTAAAACATTTAACTAAACCAACCAAAAGATATGCAAGTGGGTCCTTCCCAAAGCAAGCATAGGCCTTTTATTTTCCTTGCATAACTTCAAACTGAGGAGTCCATGGGCCCCATGGATGATTAACGGTTATGGGAAGTTAAGTACAAACACCGGGGAGAAACTACCTAAGAATTTCAACACATCAACCCAAGACATCGAATAAAAACAAGAAATTGGTAGTGAGATGAGATATGGAAAGCACAGATGGATGACAGAGAGTGTGGAATGGAGTTCTTGATTAAGGTCACATGAAGTCCCTTGTGAATTGTGTGGTTAAATGACCTAATAAAATTTGTCCTTAGTCTAGACCAAAACCAACCATGTTCAATGACTTCACATCACCATTCTATCACTAGTCCACCCCCCCTAAGACACAAGAGTGCTCCCACAAAAAAACCATCATTCCTTATTAAAGAAGAAAAGAGAAGTAGGAAGTGAGGAAGGTCCCTAGTTGGAGAGGACCTTCAAGCATGGGTAACATATCTTTCTAGTCCCATAACCAATGCTTGTAGCCCATTTATTTTTTCTAAGGAATGTGCTTTGAATTCCTATTTTTCTCTTCTTCTTCTTCTTCTTCTTTTGACATGGAAACCACACCATGTAGAGACGTATTCAACTTCCTATTATTGGTTGACACAAAATGGTAAGAAATCCATGAAAACGCATATGCACCCAAGTAAGCAAAAATGCATAAAAAGTACCAAATCCCCTTGAAGTAACATCCTATTCAAACCTTTGAATCCTTTCCAAATCTAGAAACTATCAAGGTCACAATTTCATTAAAGTTTTATTACTGAAAAGGGACTACACATTTCTAGAACAAGGAAAACCATTGAGTTTGTGGATGGGTGGATGTTATGGACTCACTTCCTATTTCATGAAAAAAAAAACTATCCTAGTTATCTGTAACAAAATTCAAAGCTAGAATCTAGATGCCAACAATCAAATAACTGGATAGCACATGCCCACATCAATCAAACTCACTATACCTAGTTAGCAATAAGGCACATTATTATTAAAGCATACTAAGAAAATCACATCCAAAATAAAGGAAAATATACAATAAAGAGTAAAATATTTAAGAAAAATAAAATCTACTAATGATGTTGTAAAACAAACATTTTGAAAGCTTAATAACATAAAAACAAAAATGTGTAAAATAAAGAATGTGTAAAACAAAAAGTTGTAAAAGTAACAAGGTGTAAAAAAAATGTGTAAAAAAAGGTGAAAAAATGAGGAGCCACTTATATAGTTAGTATAAATGGCCATCTCCTCCATGACTAAGTTAAAAGAAGGAAATTCGAAAGATTGAATGTGGTTGTCCATCCGATTAGGTATTTGTTGCATTAGCTTGCTTAGGGTCATAGAAAGGTTTAACTTGTTGTATGTTAACCAACTATTTCATGTTTGAGCTCTCAGGTTTATAGATCATCATGGCCCCAAAAGGAAAAGTTTCATAAATTATATAAGATCCTTCTCACAACATTTGGAACTTAGTTTGTTGAGGTACATGTGTGGGGTTCTAGTAGAGGACCTCATCTCTTGGTTGAAATTTGACTTTCCTAATTTTAAGGTCATGCCACTTTTTGTTAAATTCCTTGTGCAACTCATTAGATGACAAGGCCACCAATCAATTTTTGTCTAGCAAACTGAGATTCATTAATTTTTCTTTTTGTGCTAGACTTAAGTCAAGGTCAAGGATAGAGATTGTTGAAAGTGTACAAAGCATGTATTGAATAGGAAGTGTTGGTAATTTTTCGTACACCAACTCATATGGAGAATAGCCTATAGGAAGTTTCCATGTTAAGCGGTAGGTCCAAAGGACATCTTTAAGTTTTGTGATCTAGTCTTTCCTATATTTGCTAACAATTCTTGTTATAATCTTTGTGATATCCTTATTAGTAAACTCAACTTAACCATTAGCTTGGGGGTGATAGGGTGTTTTTAGTTTATGTTCAACCCCCAAGGATTGCATAAGCTTTTGAAACGTAGTGCCTGTAAAGCAAGCTTCTTGAATGACCCTTATTTTTTTAGGGTCGAACTCAATTCTTGCTTGTGATATTTGGTGCCTGAATACAATTCCTTCCTAGACCATCAAATAACTCTTTTTCCAATTGAGCCTAAGGTTTGTCTCAACACATATTTTCACTACTTACTAACAGTGGTCTAGGGCTTGCTCAAATGTAGCTCCATAGGTGGATAAGTCATCCATGAAGACCTCCACATTGCTACTGATTTGATATTGAAAAATGCTTAAGACTAGGCATTGGAAGTTAACAAGGGCATTGCACAGACCAAAAGGCATCTTGCGATATGCAAAAGTCCCCTAAGAGCTTGTGAATGTTGTTTGGCTTGGTCCTCTAGTGCGATCTGGATTTGGTTATAGCCACTATAACCATCCAAAAAACTATAAAAGCAATGCCCAAATATTCTATTTAACACCTTTTCAATGAATGAAAATGAAAAATGGTCATTAAATGCTACCATATTCAACAATTGAAAATCGATGCAAACCCACCACTTGCCACCTTTTTCTAGAACAATCATGAGTGCACTAACCCACTCTCTATCCATAATGGGATAGATGAACCCTACCTTAAGGAGTTTTTCAATTTCCTCTTTGATGATCTACTTCAATTTTGGGTTCAATCACCTCTATGATTGTCTCTTTGGCTTCATGGTCAAATCAATGTAGATACAATGCTGACATATCCAAGGATCAATCCCTCTGAGTGCAAGATATAACCAAGCAAAGGCTGCTAACAATTTTTCAACCACATTCAACAACATCTATTTCTATTTTTGAGTAAGATTGGAATTGATTATTACTAGCTTTTCATTTTTTAAGAACACATATTCCATGCTGACAAGTAGAGTTTTTAATTCAAGGGGCTCTCACTTGAAATTTTTAGGAATTTCCAACTCTCCCAAATCGGTATCATCATTTGCATTATCAAAGAGTTGCTAATGAACTTACTCTAGTTCACCCATGCCTACAACATATGCATATGTTAAGCTCTCATTAGGTTCTATGTAAAGTGTGCTACTTTTAAGATCAACAGTTAGCCACTGGGTACCCTCTTTTTTGTGGCTATTGCGTATACACACCTTTGAATATCTATTTTTGGTGCACACTACTTGCATGTAGAGATGGATGTTCATTTCATTAACTGGAGTTTCTGCACACAATTGCACCCTATATCACTATACATGATGCATGGAACTCACTTCTTCTCAATCTCCCTGAATGCATTTTCCTTAGATATTTCCAAGGAAAGATCTCTAATGCCCATTTATGCATCAACAATGCTTATCCACGCCCTTCCCATGATGATTGGGAAGCCCCCTTTGTAGTTTTCCACCTTCATTACTAGGAAATCAACAAGATAAGACCACCCACAGACAATGATCACAATGTCTTCTACCAATCTCAATGGAATAGTGATGGACTGATCTACCAATTCTAATCTAATATTGCTTTTCTTTAGAGGAGGCAAGTTCCATGTAGTATACATTTCATGAGAAATCAAATTAATACTAAAATTTGAATCAAGAAGAACTTTACATAGTTCATTTTTAGCAATCTACAAATAAATAAGAGGACTCCTAGGATCAGCTAATTTTCTAGGAAAGTTGCTTGCATGGATCCAATCAGATACAACATGAGTAAGCATAATAGTATGGATTCTAGGTGGAATTTGGTTTGAAAGGGACTCAAAGAAATTTTATACAAAGGGGGATGGACAAGTAGAGTTGCCAATTGCATGTGCATTTGAGAGCTTAGGTGGATTGTAGGATCAAAAAAAAAGGTCTTTTCTTTAATCAAGTGTCTGAACCACTTGGTTTATGAGTCGATTATGGATTAATGACCCTGGTAGTGTTGCAGTTGAGATAGAAGTTCATCCAACATAGATGGAGTAGGTGGAGCAAGATGTGCAAGAACAGGAGGAGGATAAGGGTAAAAGGTGGTATCCCTCCTTATATGTGGAGAATGATTTTGATAATAATCAGGAGGGTAGTAGAGAGGTTGGAAAGTAGAGATGTGATTGGAAGAGTCACGTGGACACAGAGGTTTTTGAACATAATACCCATATGGATCAGGTTATCTGTACAGGTATTGCTACCTTGATGGTGCCAGTGCCTATGATTGTGGTTACTACCATTGTTGATACTACTCATATGGTTGTAGTGGAGTTCCATTTGGATAATAATATTGTTGCTAGTAGAGCTGCCTTGAATTGCCTTGGGGATACGGCAACTTTCTAGATGTTTGCCTTTGTGCTAGGTGGGGATTCAAAGCATACAACATAGACTCCTATAAGTGCGACACTATGGGGTAACATCCCTTAGGATGTTCATAATGGTAGATGTCACACCCACCATCATCATCTAATTTACTTTCCACAACTCAATCTATTGCAACAATCCTACCCTTACCTCTTTGATTGGCACATTTAGCTTCTTTGCACCTCCTACACTCATGATCAATACCTTGTTCTTTATACTCTTCAACAATTTTTAGGATAACTTGAAATCTACTATCCATGGAGTCCCATAACTTAGTAACCTTTGCTAAAATTTTACATTGAAATTTTTGAACCAGCAAGGTTTTCTGATTCACCATCTCATCAAGTGATGATTCTTCCTCACTATCATAAAATTGAACCTCCCTCTTACAAATGGAAGGGTCATGGTTGTATTCTTCTGCATCTTCTTGTTTTCTTAACTCTCCTTCTTCCTTCACTGCCTACTCGATAAACCTTTAGCTTTGATGAACTCTTAATTCTAACAATCACCCTTGGGCATAGATGCCAAGAGTTCTCCTTGTTTCTGGTCAAAACCCATCTACAATGTGATGAAGTTGTTCCAGTTGAGAATAACCATGGCTAGGACATCTGTGTAATAAGGAATAGTATTGTCCCATGCAGCATTCAAGGGTTCATGTATCCCTTATTTTCATCCTTGGATTTACCTCCTCAAGTTGGACACTCGAGAGTATGTATGATATTTATCATTAAACAAGTTAAGCATTGTACTCCATCATCTAATAGATTTCAGTTCTAAGGATCAGTACCAATTTTCTGCCTCTTTAATGATTTTCCTCGAGAAAAAATTAACTTTTCGCCATCCATTTTCTATATTTTGCAAGGCACATGCATCTTGAAAAGCTTGAAGATGGTTCTATAGATTGAAGTTATATTCCCCTTCAAATTAAGGAATATTATTCATGCTCAACCTCTTGATCTGAAAATCCTTAACATGCCTCATGGGAATTCTAGTTGCCTCTACAATGTTTAGCATACTCCAAGTAGCATGCAAAGGCTCATTGAGCTCACGATTCTAGTGCCTATGATGCCCTCTACTACCCCGTCATTCATGGTGATGAGTCTATCTTAAACATCTGTGCCCCTCGCCTTGACTTGCCCAATGATCCCCTCAATCATTTTGGTCCCATGGGTCACCTCCATCATAGTTGTGTCCCCTGCATTTGTGATCAAAGCTAGAAGAGGAAGAAGATGATGATCAAGGTAAAGAGGAAGGAGGACTAGCACCATCACGGTGCCTGCTACCCACTCTTCATTGATCACGGCCATGATCATGATCTTGTTTCTTGTTTACATCCCTACCCTGAATCTCCTCCTTGAATCCTCCTTTGTCATTGGATCCATTCTTGTTAAAACTAGGATTGTGGATCATCAACGAAGTTAAAGAGAGGAATTTCACTAAATGAAAAACCCCCAGAGAAGGGTTCTTCATCATCTTTTTGGTATAGTAGGTATGGCAAATTAGTAAACCACTTTTCCTTCATAGATTCATAGCATTGTTCTAGCTGTCAATCCTTGAGATGTTGTGCCTCAGTGGGATGATAATCACTAGCGTCACTATCTTATATAACATACTCAGCATGAAGTCCCTAGAGATCCAATTAGATAAGCATTTGTTGAAGCATTGTAAGAATGAATTGATTTGGCAACAACACGATGTTGCCTTAAATCATGCCACTACAATTGTTCATCCTGCTGTAGATTAAAGGTGAAATTGGACACCTACTCATCAAGATGAGCATATACCACTCCATATTGTTGGGGCACCTACTGATGTACTTGAAACACCATAAAATTTTAGGACCCTAATGCTTCAGCAGAGTCTTGAAATTTGGGCAAGGATTTCTACAAGTGCAACATCACGACGGATAATCCAGATAATGTAGGCACTGAAGGTAGGTCATACAATCTGGCAAGTTTTCTATCACCCTGGCTAGCAAGCCTACTGAACTCTCCAACATACCCAACTTGGTACTTGACCCAGCTAACGGTCTACCTAGAGACCATGCTAGGAGTTACCGAAAGTGTTCAAGATGAGTTAAACAGTTCGGCAAGTTTTCTAACTAAAGAAACCTACTACGCTGCACAGTGTAGTAGGCCTTGAGAAGATTGAATAGGTACAGAAGATGCACATTGACGATGACTCAACCCTCCAAAGAATCTTCCCCACTTCATCCTTGATGCACAAGCAAAGTGACATAGCAAAAATCTGGCAAATTTCCTCGAAGGTCCTCTTCACTTAAGTGCTATGCTATGCTATGCTATGCAGTGTAGCACAGTGTAGCAGGGATACACTCCTATAATACTCCCACTCAAATGACTCTAATGGAGTAGGCACATTTTCCCAGGTTTCAACCAACGAACAAGTTTGCTCCCTTGACACACCAAGACATAACTGACGTCCCGCAACAAAATGTTTGCAAGATTAAGTCAGAATCCAAGTCAAGCTAGGTGTTACGCTATGCTATGCTACATAGAATAGCATAGTGTAGCAAGGACAGAACACACAAAGGCCTTCTACCAAGTGGTTTTAGCAAGATCATTGCACCTGGCCACATTTTGGCCTCCAAGACTGGCTGTCCCGCTTCGCCCTCGAGTTCCAAGCATGATTTCTTGACAAAGAATTGCAAAACTAGGTGAGGATGCATGTCATATTGGCTGCTACACTACACAACATAGCATAGCATAGCATAGCAAGAATGAAAAATTCCAAAGTGTCCCAAAGATGAACTCAGCAGGTCCCAAGACCTTTCAACATGAACGACAGGGTTGCAGTTGCTTGCCTAGTCATGCCTCAGATAGGTATTTTTAGCTTATAGGTAAGATTTTGTTTAAGACTGGCAGCTACGCTATGTAGCGTAACATAGCGTAGCACGTGGGTATTTACACTACATATGCTGGAGAGCATAAACAGCGTAACACTCGCGTAGCAACCTTAAGACATCTTTGGTTAGCTATAGAACTAGTTAGCAATGGTTATTCTAGTCCCAGTACCTCTCCAACAAGAGAAATCAGTAATTTTTCCTTCTTCTAGACCCTCTAATCATCCCCAAAGTTTTCCCTACACTTGACCCTACTCGCAACAGTAGGGAAGACGTAGTCCTAGAGCACAGGCTCCACTTTGCATTTACTGATTGCCAATTTTCTTTACAACAAATATAGTAGCTCACTAGACTTTAGCACATGTAGCACAAATGGTATGGTCACAGCACAGTAGTATGGCATAGTCACATCCGTACTTTGTGGGACCCAGGACATGTGGCACCCAAACCATGTTTCTCTCCCACATCTAACTCTATAAATACCCTGGCAAACAATGTTCAAGGGGTTGGCTTTTGGGAGCATTATATAAGGGCTGGCTTTTGGCATTGTTGGCTTGGAGCATTCAATCAACTTTTGGCATTGTTGGCTTTTGGAAATTACGTCTCTAGCAATTAGCTTCTTGGTTGAGATCTCGGCATTTTGGTTCTCTAGTGATCAACTTTAGCAAGGAGACTAGTAGGTAGAGGGTTCCTATTAGCAAGCTATTGATAGCAGTTTGAGGAACTATGATCATACTGCTTCGTTGCAAGCTGTGCTGGTTCCCGCTGCCATCTGTTGTGCACCTCCTTCATTTTAGTAAAGATCAGATCCCTAATCTTGGGGTGGTACACTTTCTTACCTAAACTTGTTTAGTTTTTTTTTATTTTTATGATTTGCATTATTTTCAATTGATTCACATTCATCGCTTAAGTCCCTGTCTCATCGACCAGAGCATTCAGGGCACTCCACATCCATTTACATTCAGCATGGTCCTCGCATGGATCCAAGGTTAGGCTATACGCTCAGTGACCTCTCGGTGTTCTAGCCACCAACCTTTTCAATCGCTACAGTTTTTGGTGCTAGAACGAGGGCTCTTCTGTGCCTTTCTTTCTATGTATCATGGGTAATCCTGCATGCTATATGTACCTCGTCACCTACTAGCATAGACATAACACCATTGTGGTTGTCTACACACTGTGTGGTGTAGACTGGTCGCAACGATAGTTCCTTTGGAACCTGGTAGGACTAAAGCCTCTAACTGATTACTCACCTTATCGTGTTTACCCTGTTTACTGCCCCACACTACCTACACCTCGTGCGATGTAGCAAACCACCTAGCGTAGCACTTCTACTTAGCATAACAGGCATCTCCCTAGTGTGTCCAGTTGCATTTTTTCTCTCTTTTATAGTTTTTACATTACAACAAAAGATTATTCCTGCAACCACTATTTTCGCCACCTCAAATCTAGACGTTTCCTACTTGGTCCAAAATGTAATAGGTCCTGAGCGGCCACTCAGCCCAGTGCTAGTGCCACACCAATCCCTTAGATTGTGGCACCTATCACCAGAGCGCTTGGTGCAAGATGCAGAGCCATATGACTTCCTCTGTGCAAAAGTCCAAACAAATCTACCCTTGGGCCATCAAGAACTCAAAGACAAACGTAACTTTGAGTTCCTTAACCGAAATGAGAGGGAGTTCATCCTTACCCCTAACATCATCATCCCATTGACTGAACAATATCAATGGGTTCTAAACCAGTTGATGCAAGTCAGTAGGTCCAAGGAATGGGACACAGCGTCCCACTACGACGAAGCGTTCCAAGATGCATAGTAAGACTTGGACTCCCACTCCAAGAGTGGTGGCCAAACCTACGCCACAGTCATCCCACCTACTATTGTCTTTCGATCTAACCCACTCTTTGCTTCTGCCCCCTTTGTAGTTACTGCAACCCCATCACAATCTACACCTTTGTCAGCCATGTCCAGTCATCTCGTACCTTCTACGTACCAGCAAGGGGGCCCTTCAGCTTTGTTCCCAGTCACCCTTCCTTCTCAGTCTACTCCAACAATGTACCCAATGTCAATCATGGCTACACTGCCATACGTTCACACTTTTCCCATGTCTCAGTCGCATGTGAGCTTTGCCTCTGGTCCTTCATCTGCACCTGTCCCACCACCAGTGGCTAACCCACTCTCAACCGCATGGTGGCCGCCAACCCCCTCCTTACCTATGGCACAACCCTCTCAGGTATCATATTACATGCAACCCCAAGCACACTAGCTTCCACACATAGCCCCACCTAGTGCAGGGCTATGGGCCACCCTGCCAACCAGGCAACCTATCAACCCCACAACCCCACCAATGGCTGCCACATCAATGGCACCAGCCACTAGGTGGTGGACAACCCAAGCACCACCATTCACAGGAGCAACACCAATAGTGCCCCCCATGGGCCAGGCCACTGCCCCTACACCGCAACCCCCATTGGCACATATGACGGCTGCTCAAGTAACCCCACAATCATCTGCAACATCACCGGGTTTGGATCAAGCTTTTTAACTTATCCAAACCCTCACTGAGGAAATCAAACGTCTCAAAGCTGCTGGTTCTGACATGGTATAGGTCATGAACTTTTACCATGACAATCCCATCAGTCCAGCTGTGCCCATGCCTATGTTACCCCCCAGGGTGCCACTCCCCCAATTTATGAAATAGAATGGGGAGGGTGATCCCAACACACATTTGGTAACATTTAGGTCTGAATCTCTATTGTTGTAGCTTTCGCCACACACTATCATTTGCATCTTTGCTATCTCCTTAATAGGCAAGGCTTTAGATTGGTACAATGCACTCCCACGCACCTCCATCTCAACTTTGGAGAAGCTGTTGAGTCAGTTCGTGATCCATGTCAAGTAGAACTTGAAATTGGAGCTCACGCTGGACCAGCTAATGAGAGTTAAGCAAGATTTGCTTGAGTCTGTGCAAAGATTCATACAACAGTGGAGCGTCACCTTGAATGAAATATGCGAGCCTATCATTGAGGCCCACCTATTGGCCATCTTCAAGGGGGAAAATAACGATTTTATCAAGTCAAAGCTTTACTACTTAGCCCCATGCTCCCTCAGTCAAGCTTTTGCTCAGACCAAAAGCATCCAAGACATAGCCGAGGCTAGCAAAGACCTGACTTATGTCACCTATAAAAACAAACACCTTAAGAAAAACAAAGAGAAGGGTAAGGTCGCAACAACCATGGTGGCCACTATGGCTAACAAGGCCAGACCTAATAGCAACAACAAAAAGGTAGCCACGACACCTACTAATGTCATATCTGGCTCAACTAACGCTAGTCAATCCTCAAAATCAGCGCATGAGGCATCAACCCAACCTAAACCCAACTTTGAATGCAAGGATCGCTCGAAGTACACCCCATTACCTATTAAGCCTTTAGAACTTCTAAAGCAACTATTGGGTGTTGGGTACATACAGCACAAATGGATTTCAAAGGAAGCAATTAAACAATATCAACGGTATTGCAAACTTCTTAGGAATCCCTCCTTGACCATGCCCAATGAGCAGTTAGTTCCTAAGAACTTCAGGCTCGAACGTTTCTATGACTATCACCAACTGTGTGGTCACGATACGAACTACTTCCCAGAATTGAAAGATGATATCCAACACATGATCAATCAAGGCAAGCTGGTCTTGGACGAAAGTAGTCCTGGGACGTAGTGACAACCGTTTTTCCTTAAGGTCCCTTCTCAAACATCTGCCCATGCACCCTTTGTGCTCAGAACCATACCTTTTTCACCAGCACCATAGGCACCATTCATTATTAAGGTGCCAAAACAATCAAGTTCTTCTGCCATGCAAAGCCAAGCAACTGAGGTAGCACCATAGCGTCCCCGTTCAAAAAAATGGGAAGAGCATTTGGCAAATAAGATGGCTAGGGAACGTACCACCTTAGGTCCCCCCAAGCCTACCCCTTGTCCCTGATGCCCATGGCCCCCTCATCATCAAAAACCAATAATGCCACACAAAAGCAATCACCACTGTCCCATCCAAGAAAGCACAATTCTCAACCTAAAGCTGCCCCTCCTTGAGAGATTCGTCTCCTAGGACGAATGGAGGAGAAAAAGGGTGACAAACAAGATGGCGAGTAGGATCTTTTCAATACCCTCACCTAGGTTAAACAGGTTCTAAAACAAAAAAAATACAACTTTGAGCCTGTATGACTTGGTGATGACATCCACTACAAACCGCGAAGCCATGGTTCGCATGATAACATCCATACCGGTTGAAAAAAACATGTCGGCAAAGGAGAAAGCGATACACACTATCATGCTTCCCTCTATGGCCGAAGAACCATGGCCAGCCTAGTTAACATTCCGCGATGAGTCCATTAAGGATGACCTTGAAAAGGGTCAGGTGACAATGGCACCTATGTTCATCACAATTCGGGTCGGTCAATACAAGATCTGAAGGGTACACGTTGATGATGGGGCCGCCACTAATTTCATCCCCTTTCCCATAGTGGAAAAATTGGGCTCAGTTGATCAAATCAAGCCCACAACCACATCCTACTTAAAATCATTTAACGGGATGCGTGTGCTAGTAAAAGGAACTGTACATATCAACTTTGTGGCAAGGGACCAGTTCCCCACAAGCACAGTGTTCATAGTGGTAGAGGAAATGTCTAGGTTCAACCTGATCTTGGGGAGGTCATGGTTGGCCCAGTTGAGGGTCGTTTCCTCACCAATACACCAAGAAATCTAGTTACCCTATGTAGGAGGGGAAGTGGTAATCCACAGTGATAAAGTGGCTCCCTGAGCCATAAACAATGCAGGAATGAACCAAGGTTTAGAGATTGAAATCTCTGAAAACCAAGCCCTCATTCAAACTGAAACCCCTAAACAGGTCAAAACCAGCCAAAACAAAGAAGTAACATGGGCTGAGCTGCCCTTTTAGGTAGTAGACAAGGACATAGAGGAGTATCATAACAAAACCTCACGGCCATATGCATCACCAAGACCATGATGGCTTAGGAAGAAGCTACGAGAATTATTTTTGTTCGCGTTAACGTGACTACTCCACTACTTGCACCATGATTATTGCTTGCGTTAACATCACGATCACCATTTACATTGTTTGTTTTGTATTTATTGTTTATGCTAGCATTGTTTACATTGTTTGCATTATGTCCATTATTTGCATCACTAAATAGCCCGCTAAGGCCTAAAACTGGAAATTTTTTTTTATCATCACCTAACATCAGCCCGAAATGGCCTAAAACTAGCTAAGGCCCGAAATGGCTTAAAACTAGCAGTGGCCCGAAATGGCCTAAAACTAGCCACGGCTTGGAATAGCCTTAAACTACTCGTCACGCCCACCAAGGCCTAAAACTAGCAACTATACTACCCTAAAGCAATTCCAAAAAAACATTGACAAAAACAAAAACAAAACAATAATAATAAATGAAACATGTTAACTAAAATGAAATAGATTATTTCGCATTCATTCTTCGCTCAATGTTAATCAATAATGTTTACAAATCAATTAAATTCAAAGCTATAAATAAAATTTCTAATCGCCATGCTATGGGTCTTTGTTTCCATCACTGTCTCCTGTCCCACTATGTCCTGCATCTTCATTAGGATTCTACACAAAGTAGAAAATAAAGCAGTGAGTCAAACTATAGTAAAGGCTCTTACAAAATAAATCATAACATAACAAAAGGTGACTAACCCGAGATGGCCCCACATCCATTTCGGGGGGCATCCGATCCATGCCTGCTGTGAGACATCACAAAATCTCCTCCTCAATGAGGTTGCCCCAATTCCCCTCTCCTAGATCAGTGCTTGCTACAACCTTCCCCTTCTCCACCGCTATCCATCTGGGTGGTCCTGGGGAAAAGGTGGCGATGGTGGTCTCCCCGGTAGGAAAGGTCACCTCCCTTTCAAGAGACTTGCTTACCATCACCTATTGCATGAACCTCTTATAAGCACCAAAAGCACCAATGACATCAAGAAATAGCCTAAGGGTATGAGCTTCAACAGCAGCATCCCAGTTCTGCTTACGATAGGTGGCACTTTTCATCTTATACATATGTTTATGGTTCTTCTATGCCTGCCCCCATTCATAAACCTTTGTGTTGTAGTATTTCCAGTCTTGGTTCTTCTATACTAGGAGGTCCATATGCATGCATTGTTCAATAATTTCGCGACTGGCCTCGTTATTGTTCTGTACGACTATCCAATATCTGGCATAGTCAATCACAGCCATATGCCAACTATCGTCATAGGTGTCGCAGGCCAAGAAAAACTCATTCCTCAATCGGAGATCCTCCACCTCCATGGTTAGGTTAGTCTTCTCTTTCATGAGTTTCTATACCCTCTTCCAAAGGTCTTCGTTCACATGCCTACACTTCCATAAGGAGTGTGCTGAGTACAACGTACATTTACTTGCTTCATTTTAAATGTGCGAGGTACCTCAGTCACCTCTGACAGAAGTCTAGGCACGATGTTGACCTCGATAGCCTACTGAGGGTCCCACTTGAGGCGAGAGGCTACCATGTATGGAAGAGTGTTAGTCACAATGACACAAAAAAAAACAATAAAAAAGGAACAATAGCAAATTCCTAACATAGCAATTGTAGCATATCAATCTCAGGATCAATCTATTTCAGGCGATCGATCATATCATCGACCATCCCTCCATGAAGGAAAACTTGTCAGGGGTCTCAGTCCAGGGTTAGAGACGGATTGAGGAAGAAGGGTAAGGGGCATCAACAGTGGTGTCTGCTACACAATAAAACATGTTAGCCATGGTAGAGAGGATAACAATAGAGCTGATGAAAAATGACATGATAGTGCAAAGCACCTACCCAGCAAACCCTCAGGGGTGATAGTAGGGGGATCACCCATCGAGAAACTATCAAGCAATCGATCAAACTCACCAGCGTCCAATTGTAGCCCCTCTCTTTCTAGTTGACCCAAAAGTGTGGCAACATCCTCAACACTCATCTACCCTTCGAGCACGAAAGCACACTCTACAAAGGGATCATCAGCAAGGGCCCCTTCTTCCACAGCCGAGGCCTCTTCCTCCTCCTCTTCAGTAGGTGCCCCTACTTCAGGGGCCAAAATTTCTTCCTCTTCCTTTTATTTTTCTTCTAATAAAACATGATTGCAGTTAGTAGGATATTTCAACTTGAAACAAGCACTACACTACGTGATGCTAAGTAGCATAACACAGTGTAACAAGTGTTATGCTAATAAAAATAGTTTAGCATACTTACTAACTGGGGGTTGCACCCTGTGAACTTTGATCCATAGCTTCTTCCCCCTTTCTTCATTTGTGCAGGGAGTCTCTTCAGCAAGATGAGACTTCTTACGTTATAGCCTGGTCTTTACAATCTCTGCAATGAGGTGTTCCCCCCTTAACACATTGCCTATGTTGATGGGGGGTGCCTATCCCATGCTGTCTCAACCACGAAAGGGACATGCCACCAGATCCCTTGTCATTATTGAAAGCGATTCCCCAATAGCTTTCGAGGGGTCTTGGGATCAAGTGGTGCAGAAAACATGGCAGATCCATGGCTTCAATATCTAGTTACGATCTTATAGTACCCAAGCACCATTCTCACAGACTACCAGAAACTCTGCAAAGCATCAAAGGCAAGCTACAAAGAAGGTGTAATGCACATTGAAACGGGACTCAAGCTTCTCGCGAAGCTTGACCATTTCAGCATGCAAGCCTTTAGAAAGGTACTAGGCCAAATTGTAATGAGTCCCCTCTTCCATGACCTCCCTCATTATCCAAGCCTTCTCCACTCCAAGGATTAGGGAAAGCATGGGCATGGAAGATGGGGTAAATCGTTTCGGCCACCACCCGCTTGACGTTGTGAATGTAAATCCCCTTTTGATCCTTAGTCATCCCCAGCCATTCCTCAATGTCCCCCTGATGGTTCACATCTTTCTTAGATTTTTCTCCTATAGGGAGACCATCAGAAGGGACATGGAAAAGGTCTACAAATAGTTGTTCATTAATTTCAAACACCACCCGCACATTATGAACACGTGTGCAGAAGCGGTAATCCTTCTCGGTGAAGGAATCAGCTAGGGAAAGCATTTCTGCAGCCAAGACGTTTGGGTTTATAGCCAAAAATAAGTCCATGAGCTCTACCTCTTGAATGTTATAAACAATGGTGGTTGGGGCCCCATGGTAGAGCCAACGCTGCATCTCCTCCACCTCTCTATACTTGAAGAAGAGGTTGGTATCGTCACGCCCAGAGGCAACCACAATGACCTCTTGGGATTCCCTAGCTACTGCAATAGTTAACAAAAAAAGAATGGGGGTTAGCAAAAATAAAAAAAAAACCACATCATCACTTGAACACGTAAGAATAAATTCATGGTCTAACATACTAGGTTTGAATGGCATAGGAAATGATGAGAGTTCCACCATAATGTCTTCGACGGTAATCGGTTGGCGCGATGCCCATTCATTATCCAACCATCCAACTTCCTTACACTTCCCATAGAATTTGGAATACCTGGTTGGATAGGTTTTAAAGTTAAACCCAAGTTGTTCTATGACACCGGCACACACATTCTCGATGGAAGAGAACTCTTGCAGAGCCATTTGGGCCACTTCCAGTGCATCTGTATTACCATGAAGACCACCTTCATCAATGTAAAACCTAGTAACATACAAGAATATTGTAAGCATGTTTACTGAGGCAACACAGGTTTACTGAGGTAGCACAGGACTCCTACAAGTTTAAGGACAATCAAAACAGGCTTCAACATAACCCTGCGTGACAAAGTATCAGACGTTAGCACTATGTTCAAGTGATGTTCAATGATGTAGCGTAGCATGACCTTCAATTTGCATATAGCATAGCATAACTTTCTATTTGCATATAGCATAGCGTGACCCTCTATTTACATAAAACATTATAATCCTTTGCTCACAAATTCTCCTTTAGCATGAATCAATGAGTCTCAATCATAAGATAGAGTTAAACAATATAGGCATTGTAACAAAGTGTCACATGTAGCGTAGCATAGCAGTTAAGCAACAATAGCATGTGTACCCCATGGTAATAGTTGCATAGTACACGACACAATGCAGCAAACATGTAGCATAACAGTTACACTTCTACATAAGGGTAACGACTGCACTACGTGCAGCATAACAAGACACATGCACGACATGCAAAAAATAAATAGGCGCAAGCAAACATGTAACAATGTAACGAATAGACTACTGAAACAAGCATTGCAACATAGCAAATTTGACAACATAACGAATTTAACAACATAGCAGCATTACAAGTTTGACAGCACAACAGCATAACAGACGACCAACATAACGACCCAAGGGTCTAACAACATAATAGCTTAACGTAACAGCAATAAAAAAATGTTATAACCTAAATAGCGTAGGTGAAAAAGAAGTCACAGTGCCCTCATTTCCCCAACTCTACCCTATCACATGAAGTAGCTTATTCTATGCCATGCCAAGCATGTGTCACACTACCATAAAAACTATGCAAATAAAAAAATCCCCCCCAAGAATCGTACACTACGCCTAACATGCGCTATGCCACCTAGAACCAATTAAACCCCTGTGATAACACAGTCTCCATTTTAACAATGGCAATCAAAGCAGTACTGCATGCAACTGTAGTGTACCAATCGTACGTCCACCTTGGCCAAGTAGCAACAACCATGGCGTACCGGTCGAAACGACAACAAAACCAATAACAATAAAATGATAGTAGTAATGGAAATGGAAATCTAACCCAATGCATCACATAATAGAAATAAGGATAGCGTGATGACATACTGAACCGACAGAGTCTCTTTTCGCACTTCAATGCATGCCTTGGTTAGGCACCCCAAGGTGTCCTTCACCTCATCCACTTTTGCCAGTCCATGATGCTTACGTTCGCCTCTGTGCACCATTACCTCATTCGAAAATCGGTAATATCAGCTGTTATGCCACGCCTATTCTCTCTCTCCCTCTATTCGATTGTGCTATGTTCTACGTATGGGCTCTGGGCTCTGACAATGAAAATGACAAGTTTACCAAGGGGTAATCCCCTATTTATAGCCAACGCGGTAAAAAACTTGTCATTTTCATACACTACTGCAGCATAGCACTATTGTAGTGCAGAACTGCTACAGTGTTCACTCATTCCCAACGCAATAAGTGGGCCCACCAAAAAAACATTTCGCTCCATATTCGCAAATTTTAAATCCACAGTCTGCAAAGACCTTAAACTAGGAACCTTGGCCTCTCCCACCCGCCACGGTCTGCAAGACCTTAAACTAGCAATCTTAACCTATAGTGAAGTCCATATGATGGTCCACCATGACTTTAAACTAGCAATATTAACATTCATGTTATGTTTTAAGCCAAACTATTACGCTATTGTGGTCCGCTAAGACCTTAATATAGCAATTATCTTATGTTGCATCATTGATTTACATTACATGTTGTTGCTTCAAATAGGTATCACTTGACTTCATTTATGTGCTTGTTGTGATAGGTCTGCACACAAAAAATGGCTATGCATGGTGATCTTTGTTTTCCTTTAACCTTAACAGGCCCCTACGGCAAGTTCACAAGATGCTTGAACCAATAATTGGTAGACTTTGAGTTATCCTCTTACAACCATAGCATCCTTGGAAACATCCCTAGACTGGCTTGAACATCTGGTCCAAGCCTTAGACTTAGAGGCTGGGGATGTAATTGAGTACCCTCTCACCGAAATCCCCGTAACTACTATCAGAGGTGAAACAAGAACCCTGAAAGTTAGCTCCTTGTTTCATCCACAGGTACACCAAAACATTTCCAAAGTTCTCCACGACAACATTAAAGTGTTTGCATGCTCATACGACAACATGTTGAGCCTAGACCTGTGGCTCATACAACACAACATCATCTTAGACCCGTGTGTCAAGGCAATCAAGCAAAAGGCTCGCAAGATCAAACCAGAGATTGCACTAGCCGTACATGATGAAATCACCAAGCTCTCTCAAGCTAGTTTCATCCGTGTGGTCGACTACTCAGAATGGCTATCGAACATCATTGTAGTTTCTAAGAAAATAGGAGGTATACAAATTTGTATAGACTTTCGAGATTTGAATAAAGCAATGAGTAAGGATGATTTTCCATTACCAAGCATCAATCAACTTATAGAAACTACAACTGATCATGCCTTACTATCCTTCATGGATGGATTTTTAGGCTATAACCATATCCATATAAACCCAGAGAATCAATTATCAACCACTTTCATGACCCTTTGGGGAATGTTTTGTTATACAATGATGCCTTTTGGACTCAATAATGCCGGAGAAACTTATCAACGAGCGATGACATATATTTTTAGTGACTACCTTTTGGAGAGGTTGAACGATTACATGGATGATATAGCAGTCAAGTTTAAGGAAGCTATAGATCATCCCAATGATCTCAATGTAGTCCTCCAACATTGTTAGAGGCATGACTTGCACCTCAATCCTAAGAAATGTCTTTTTAGACTTAAAACAAGATGCATGCTAGGTTTCGTAGTATCGAAAACAGGAATACGAGTGGACCCCAACAAAGTGAGGGCCATCGTCAACTTAGCACCACCTACAAATCTTAAAGAGCTATGTGGTTACAAGGCATAGTACAGTTTATCAGAAGGTTTATCTCGAGGTTGACAAACAAGCTACACCCCATGCAACACCTACTTAAAAAGGGGGTCAACTTTGAGTGGACAGATTAATGTCAACAAGCCTTTGATAACCTAAAGAAAGAGTTTTTGCATCTCCCAACTGTTTACCCACCACAAAGAGATAAGCCTTTCTATATCTAGCTTGCCACTTTGGATACATCTATTGCTGCGTTGCTTTGTCAAAAAAGAGACAACAGGTTTGAAATCCCAGTCTACTACCTAAGCCATGCATTAATAGTTTATGAGGCGAAATACAATGAGGTAGAGAAATATTGTCTTGCCCTAGTATTTACGTTAAAAAAGTGAAGTCATTACATGTTTCATAGAAAATTCAACATCATATGCAAGAGAAATATACTTCAGGGTATCACAACAAACTTGTACGACAGTAGTAAGATAGCCCAATGGAAAGTTATAATGGTGGAATTTGATTTACACTATGTAGCTCAATCATCAACAAAGGGTTAAGCAATAGCCACACAGCTTACAACTTCACCCATTGATAATCAGGCAATAATAGAACCTGAATTCCTAGATGAACACATCAATAGCCTAAACTCTGTGCCATCAGATTTTGAAGCAATTTTACATTTTGATGGCGCTACAACGACCTGAGGTGGAAGTGCTACCATAGTTATTACATTTCCCTCTGAGGAAATTCAACCCTTTGCATATCACTTTACATTCCTTTGTACGAACAATGTAGCAGAGTATGAAGGACTCCTTAGGGGCCTCTTAGTAGCCCAAGAGCTAAAGATTCAACATTTGGCAATCCGATGCGATTCGCAATTAGTTGTCAACCAGATCACTAAAGTCTATGCTTGCAAGGCTTCACACTTGCAACCTTATTGTGATCTAGCTAAGAGTCTGCTAAAACAATTTACAACATTGGATATTCATCATGTACCTCACAATGAAAACACCGTAGCAAACGCATTAGCCACGTTAGCATTGAATGTGCCATCGCACTTGTTTGCCACTTTGCCCGCTTCGATAATAGAATGCACAGATCCTATTACTCAAACAGTGCATATCGCATTCGTAAGTGCAACAGACATCCAAGAGTGATACGCCAACATTAAGGGTTACCTTCAACACGGTGAACCCCCACACGGCTTGACATCCACTCAAAAGGATGCAATCTAAAAGCAAGCCCAACAGTATTTCCTCATAGGAGATAACACCTTATGCAAACGCTCCTTTGATGGGATATTGTTAACTTGCGTTGGTGGGGAAGAACCATAGAAAATTGTTAACGAAGTCCATGAGGGACTATGTGGACGACACATAGCCCCTAGGGCTATGGCAGCACAAATTAGATGCCTAGGGTACTACTGGCCTTGCATCGAATGAGATTTCCTTGCCAAAGTTAGGATGTGTGATGTATGTCAACGCCATGCAAATCTCATACACGTATCACCTACTAAGTTACATCCTGCACAAATTACGTGGCCATTCCAACAATGGGGACTAGACATCATAGGGCCCATCACACCTAAGTCTTCCGCAAGACATAGCTTCATAATCACCGCAACCGAATACTTCACACAGTGGGTGAAGGCTATTCCCCTAAGAAAGAATACCTCTCAATAGGTTTGCTACTTTATCTTAGATAACATAGTAACAAGGTTTGGTCTTCCCATGACTATTGTGATAGATAACGGGACACAATTTAGTAGCACGGAAACCAAAACCTTTTGCAATAATCTTTGGCATCAAGCAATCCTTTTCATCGTCATACTACCCACAGGCAAACAGTCAGGCAGAAGAAACAAACAAGGCTATCATTAACCTGCTAAAAAAGATGCTTAGCAGTAGCAAAAGGTGATGACATGAGCAAATCCTCTACATGTTGTGGGCTTACCGCATGACATGCAGAACAGCAATAGGTAAGACTCCTTACAGTCTTGTTTATGGATCTAAAGCAGTGTTACCTCTTGAACTGTAGGTTCCATCACTCTGGATGATCCTCTCAAATTTTGTAGACGAGGCTTAAAATAACAAGTCAAGAATCATCGATCTTGACTCCGTGGAGGAAGAGCGTGCCCGAATAGTTAACTGCATTGAATGGTACCAGGACAAGCAACGACAAAAGCACCACTATAATTTGCATCAATGGCCAATCAAGAAGGGGTACTTAGTTCTCAAAGCCGTTTGCGAGCATGTAAACAAATTCTTAGCCAACTAGGAAGGTCCTTTCATCATCATGAAAGATTATGAGAACAGGGCCTTCAACTTAGCTGATATGGATGGCAACAAGTTTGCAAATCCTATCAACCACTTATATCATAAGCCATACTACGTCTAATGCAAAGGACTACATCAAGTATAGAGCAAGGTAAGACAATTGTCCGCTATGACGTAAAACTGGCAAAATATGTCCACTACGATGTAAAACTAGAAAAATACGTCCACTACGACGTAAAACTGGAAAAATTCGTCTGCTACAATGTAAAACTAGCAAAATACGTCTGCTACAATGTAAAACTGGCAAAATACATCCGTTATGATGTAATACTGGCAAAATATGTCCACTACAACTTAAAACTGAAAAAATACATCCGCTATGACTATAAATTGGCACAGCAAGTCTGCTCTGACTATAAACTAGCATAGCATGTCCTTAGGCTATGACATAAAACTGACACAGCATGTCCTTAGGCTACGACATAAAACTGGCACCCACAACATGGTCCTCTATGACCTTAAACTAGTCATCCACCATCTGCTATGATGTTAAACTAGCACAGCAGTCTGCTATGACCACCAAGACCCTAAACTAGGTTTGCAGTGCAATGCCTAGCTCACATTCACAACCCTACAAACAAGCGAGCATGTACAATTTCAAGTTTCTAGATAACATGGGGTGGGATACTGCAATTCTATAATGTAGTTCACAACGCTAAGGAAACACTCTCTAGAACACATGTAGCATCACTACCCTTGGCATCTTGCTGACCTTCTAGAGATATCATTTAACATCTTGCTGACTTTCCAGAGCTACCGCTACCATCATCACTCATCCTAGTAGTAGCTCTTGCCATCAACACCTACTGCTGGAGTTCCAGCACTATTGTGGCCCAGCCACAAAGTTGCTACCCTCCTACCCTCGCCACCATCTGAGCCCAAAAGATGTTCAACTATTAGGCTTCTCACCTTATAGCTAAACTGCATGATGTTTGCCTTGGGAGAGGAATCCTGAGCACTAGCATCACCATCGCTCCTAACCTCTTCAATGCCAACTTTTCCAACTTGCCACTACCAGAACCACTGTTGGCCTTCCTGCTTTGGACATTGCACGCCTCAGCAAAAATACTCACTACTCCAGCAATGTCCAAAGCAAGTAGAACTTTGCCCTCACTCCACCTAATGGTTGTTTCTTTCGATTTTCTCTCTATTTTGTTTGCAAGATACAGGCCAATATGGTGTTGTTCAGAGATATGTTTCACCACAGGAGCCAAGACACTATATTGTCTTGAAGTGACCGCTTCGACTAGCTTGACTACTTGGGAGTGCACACCCTACCCCCCCCTTCCCCCTCTCAACCCACTCGACCTCGTTCCTTATACTTGCAGTTTTGCACATCTTCTTTACAAGCTTTCCCGATGCATATAAATCCCTCCCACATGCCCAACCACCAAGTCCATGATGAGCGTAACACAACTCTCCTCATGGAAACCATCTATAAGTAGGTCAAAGCCCCACATGGATGTAACACAAATCATCTTGGGGAGGAAACACCTATCCTAAAACAACAAGTTGTTTCCAAGTGAATGTGGCTGAACAGTAGAAGAAAAGCACGAAAATGCAAAAGAGCAAAAAAGCTCAAAAAAAAGGAAAGAGACAAGTGCCCAAAACAAATGGCATCGCAACTATTTCAAAATAACCATCTCTAAGCACTCCAATGAGAGGTCAAAAGCTAGCAAAAGAAAGATGCCCATGCACGCCGACTCCCTCGCAAGAATTTCAACAAGGGATCATGCTATGTGACATCTTTTCCTTCCCCAAAGTTGTTCCCTCTGCAAATCCATCCTTTTCCCCCTTTCCTTACATAATTAGCCCAATTCTCCCAAGTATAGCATAATGCGACGTCTGAGCAACCGTTGAAGAGTGATGTTAGCATCCTGTTCTTAATGGTATTTCGTATTCTTTGTTGACATCTCTCGGGCAGACCCTCCAGACATCAACAAAGAGGGGTCATTGAAACACCATAAAATTTTAGGACCTTGATGCTTTAACAGAGTCTTGAAATTTGAGTAAGGATTTCCACAAGTGCAGCGTTACGACAGATCATCTAGACAATGTAGGCACTGAAGGTCGGTCATACAGTCTGGCAAGTTTTCTATCACCCTGGCTAACAGGCCTGCTGAACTCTCCAGCCATCCCAACTTGGTACTTGACCTAGCTCACGGTCTACCAAGAGACCATGCTAGGAGCTACCAAAAGTGTTCAAGATTAGTTAAAAAATTTGGCAAGTTTTCTAACTGAAGAAACCTGCTATGCTGCACAACATAGTAGGCCTCAAGAAGATTGAATAGCTACCGAAGATGCAGATTAACAATGACTCAGCCCTCCAGAGAATCTACCCCACTTCATCCTTAATGCATGAGCAAAGTGACATAGCAAAAATCTTGTAAATTTCATCGAAGGTCCTCTTCACTTAAGTGCTATGTCGTGCTATGCTACACAGTGTAGCACAGCGGAGCAAGCATACACTCCTGCAATACTCCCACTCAAATGACTCTAATGGAGTAGGCACATTTTCCCAAGTTTCAACCAATGAACAAGTTTGCTCCCTTCACATGCCAATACATAAATGACGTCCCATGACAAAACATTTGTGTTGGCGACCATTTGGGACGCGACCACCAACGAGTGTCCTCGAATAGGGTTTAGGTGCTTGCTAGTCTCTAGCAACACCAAGGCCCAGATACCTCCAAGTAAACTCAGTAGTTAATGTGAGTATGTGTGTGTGCTGTTGCAGTGTACGATTATGAAAAATGAAATGATTGCATTGTGTGTAAACTACAAATGACTTATCAATAAGAGATTCAGCCAACTTTGCCAAGTACTGTGAGTTGTTGAGAGTTCCTAGTTTGTTTAATTATCTAGTCTATGTGGTCCTTATAATACCTACTTGTAACAAATAAAATTTTGCAAAAACATTTGAGCACAACTTTGCGAATCTACTTCTAATTTTCCCCAGAGAAAGAGATAGTTCCACAAGAAAATTAGAAATAGAGCGACATTCAATGGAAATTAGAGATAAGAGAAAAAGAAAGCAGATTTGTGTAAAGATCTCAAATATTTAAACAAGGTAAAATGATATGAGTAAATACTTCGCAATAAAGCTATCCCAAATTCAATAACTATGAATTGTTCAAACTTCCAAGGCTCAAATAAGAAATTTCTTCAAGACAATCCTACTACGTTACCAAAAAATTGTTGCGTAAACTATCANATTGCACAATAATAAAATTTACTACTAAAATGCTCTTAAGGCTTTTAAACATAAGCGCTTCTATGGCAAAATTTTAATAGAAATTTCTATCGTGCAACAAGAACAATAAGAGCAATCTAAAAATCCCAAAATTACTTGCCAAGGATAATACTATCTAAACCACTAGCTAAACAATTTAGACAAAATAAAAAAAATAAGCATAACTCATAAGACTATGACAAAGAGGTTGAAATCTTTTCTTTAGCAAGTCATCTTACAAGCAATCCTTCACAATGTCTTCTTTACAAATGCTCTTCCAAGAGCCAAAGTGTGTCTCCAAGTGAGAGCTCCTGAGTGTTATCCCAAGTGTATGATTCCAAGTGTGTGATCAAAAAATGAGACCCTTTTCTTCTAACCCCTAAAGCCTTTTTATAAGTTTCAAAAGGTAGTTAGATTCTAAAATATCTTAGCTAACTTCTCTCCCAAGTAAGGAAGTTATTTACTTGCCCAATAAGTTCGGTGATCTTACTTGCCCAACAAGTTAGGTAAGTTACAAAACTTTTGGGTGGTTATAACCACCATAGAGAAAGAAAGCTGCAATTGACAAGTGTCCCATTTAGTTGCCAAGTGGCCCTTCCGTCGCCAAGTGATCACCATGGAGATAAACAAGTTATAATTGACAAGTGGTCTTTGTATAAAAGCTATGGTGACCAAGTGTCTTCATGGTAATCAAAATAAAAATTAGCTACAAATATCATAGTTGTAACTATCATAGGAAGTTACAACTTCCATAGGAATAAAAGGGATAATAGCCAAATGTCCTTTTATATAGGATGTTACACAAATATCCCATAACTTTCTTTTCCTTTTTAAATCATAAAATATTTTATTTAAATCATAGTAATAGAGATAGTAACCATGGAGTTGTTGCATACATAGATGGGTTAATATATAAATATATATGTACATGTGTAATATTTGTCCATCTATCTTATGCTTGGGACCCATGGTTTACTTCCTACCTGCCATCAGCCTCTATTTGTCCAAATCATTTATGAGTTGAAGGATTTGAACCTGCAAAATGCATTAAAATGAAACGCTATACCATGGCAGTTATATCCAATAACAATTTCGACATAAATGGTGGGACCTCCACATATTGATTCAAAAATTTTACTAAAATAATTCCTACTCAAAACACAGTGAATCCTAGCTTAGATTTTTCTGTTTTTGCTGTAGTCCATGGACAGACGTTCAAGAAGAAGGGATTCAATCCTCGAACTAGTTCTTCCACCAAAGGCATTGAAAACCAGAAACCCTAAAGACCGGTGCATTTGTCAGGTCCACCGCGGCTGCGCATTTCAGCCGATGTACATGGACAATGCCGTACTGATGCCGCTACCTCCCTCTCCGCCGATGCCTTTGATCATGGCCAGCAAAATGCCGCTGAAAATCATAGACCTTCCAATGGCGTGCATGCCCTAGCACATCTACAAAAAGCATCCGGTGGCGGCTCGCCACGAGGAGACAAATATTATGCATCTTTTATGAGATGGAAGATGCTTCCGCCTACTATGCCCATGCCATGTCGAAAGCACCACCGATGTCATCCATGGTGCAGTCTGGACATGGCTATCGAGAAGTTTCTGGCATCCCCATGGCAGCTCTACTCTGCACCGGAACTGAGTGAACTACAATTTCTCACTGTAGCCTCCTCTACGTTTGTGATTTCACTTCCTTTCCTTTCTATGCCCATGTTGGGTTTGGTTTTGCATGGAAGAAGATGGTTGTTCACAAAAATTTTGTTGGCAGATTCACCCAGTTTTTTTTATGGATTTTAGCAATGAAGGGTTATTGTATTAATTTACATCCAATTGCTTTTGTTGTAATTTTCTAGATTCCACCTATTCGGAGATCTTTGAACTTCGCATGGCCAAACACACATATGGTTCTACCGGTTGTTCCTGTTTCAGTGGTTTCTATCTCACCATTCATATTTTTTAACTTCCTGTTGTGCAAAATCCACATTGAGATCCATGAGATTTAGCCAATAGTTCCTTGATAGGATGAAGCTTTTGTTGATTTCCTACACCCTCCACAGTAATTACATGCATTCCCTCTACAGAGTACAATAGAGCCAAACTCGATGAATTGATTTTTGTTTCTCTATATCATAATGAGGCATAAGAACAGTGCATGCTCCACAGCCAATTTTTGTACCAGTGAGTCCTAAACTTGAAACTTTGCTGAGAAATGAGCAATTGAAAGACCCACTCCTGTTCCATCATGCCAATTCTCATAGACCTTTTTAGACACCTGAAGATAGAATTTGAAAAGGAAACTCAACGTCAATGATTTCTTGAACTCAACCATGCCACCAAGAGCATCATTTTTTATCAAAACCTCTTGTTGCAGCCTTGAAAGCATTCTCAAAAGTATCAAATGTCCATGGCTTCCCAATAAGAAACTCTCATGCCTTGTTGCAGCTAAAGTAACCAGGGTTACCCCACCATAAGCTAGAGAAATATCTACAATTGACACACCATTTGCTTTTGACACTAGATAAACCCTCATGCCAGCATTCACAATTGCAATGTCATCATCCCTTGATTTTCAAAACATTCAATTCAGCAACATGGGTAGCTACAATAAGAACATTGTACTGCATCCTCTTGAATTTCATTTCTGTTCCAACTTCATGGTTAGTTAACTATTTCAGAATTCTTCATGAGAAAGAGCATAATCCTCCTTAAATAGCTTCAATTCATTAGGATTTTGTACCTCACCATTTGCAAATAAGTCCACCTGTTCCATGAAATGGCAAAAATGTGCCAACAGTTTGCAAGATTAAGTCAAAATCCAAGCCAAGCTGGGTGTTATGTTGTGTTATGCTACATAGCGTAGCACAGTGTAGCAAGAACAAAACCAATGAAGGCCCTCTACCAAGTGGTTTTAGCAAGAACATTGCACTTGGCCACATTTCAGCCTCCAAGACTAGTTGTCCCACTTCACCCTCAAGTTCCAAGCATGGTTTCTTGACAAAGCATTGTAAAACCAAGTGAGGATGCATGTCATATTGGCTGCTACGTTGCACTATGCTACATAGCATAGCATAGCATAGCAAGGATGCAAAACACCAAAGTGTTCCAAAGATGAACTCAGCAAGTCTCAAGACCTTTCGGCATGAAAGATAGGGTTGCAGTTGCTTGCCTAGCTAGGCCTTAGACAAGTATTTTCAGCTTATAGGCAAGATTTTGTTTAAGACCGACGGCTATGCTACACAGTGTAGCGCATGGGTATTTACGCTACATATGCTAGAGAGCGTAAATAGTGTAACACTCACGTAGCAACCTCAAGACATCTTCGATTAGCTATAGAACTTGTTAGCAATGGTTATTCTTGTCCCGGTACCTCTCCAATAGGTGAAATCAGTAAGTTTGCCTTGTTCTACACCCCCTAATCATCCCTAAAGTTGTCCCTATGCTTGACCCTACTCACAAGAGTAGGGAAGACGTAGTCCTAGAGCATAGGCTTCACTTTGCATTTACTGATTGGTAGTTTTCTTTACAAAAAATATAGCAGCTCACTAGACTTTAGCACATGTAGCACAAATGGTATGCTCACAACACAGCAATATGGCATAGTCACGTTCGCACTTTGTCGGACCCAGGACACATGGCACCCAAACCATGTTTCTCTTCCACATCTAACTCTATAAATACCCCAACGAACAACATTCAAAGGGTTTTCTTTTGGGAGCATTCTAGCAAGGTTTCCTTTTGGCATTATTGGCTTAGAGCATTCAATCAGCTTTTGGCATTGTTGGCTTTTGGAAATTACTTCTCTGGAAGTTGGCTTCTTGGTTGAGATCTTGGCATTTTGGTGCTCTGGTGATCAGCTCTGGCAAGGAGATTGGCAAGCAAAGGGTCCCTATTAGCAAGCTATTGATAGCAATTTGAGAAACAGTGATCATACTGCTTCATTACAAGCTGTGCTGGTTCCCACTTCCATTTGTTGTACACCTCCTTCATTTCAGCAAAGATTAGATCCCCAATCTTGGGGCAGTACACTTCCTTACCTAAACTTGTTTCATTTTGTTTTATTATTTTTATGATTTCCATTATTTTCAATCAAATTCATGTTCATCGCTTATCCCTCAACATGCATATAACAGCCTTAAAACTAACATTTACAAAAGGTTATTGTACATCGCTTAAGTCCTTATCTGATCAACTAGACCGTTCAAGGCACCCTACATCCATTTACATTTAGCATGGCCCTCGCACGGATCCAGGGTTAGGCTATACGCTCGGTGACCTCTCGGTGTTCTAGCCACTGACATTTTCGGTCACTACAGTACTCTATCAAACTTGGGTGGAGAATCACTCCTGTGAGAAGAAGACATATATATTGTGTTAGGAAATAAAAATGCAGTGTCCTTTTTAAAATTATTGTAGTAATCTTAACATATGATATGATTCTAATGTTCATTCCAATGATTTTGAATAATTTTTCATAAGTCCTAGATAGCACAAGTAACAAACAAAAAGTCCCCAACAATGGTGCCAATGATGAGCAATGAGCTATCCCTACGCCCAACCATACGAATCATAAGCATTCACGCACGATCCAATTGAATTCTGTAAACCTTAAGTTCTTAAGTACACTAGTTCCAGGACGTGAACTCTAACCATGGCAATCATTGTCTTCTCAACTATACTTGTGGAGCCTAATTGTATGGTTATGTATAATTGAGGCACATGATCTTTATTATTATTTAATATTTTATTTGTCTATGATTACGAATAGGTTTAAATGTAATTTATAATCAATTTAACTTAATCTAATTGCTAATCAATAACTAACTATTCCAACATAAGTATCTGATCCCACTTTCCATGCACATCTTGAACACGTATAACGTTGTTGTGTTACCAAATGTTAAGTGTTGTTGGGTTACCAAGAGTTATATACATGCTTGAAGTGGTTGTACCTATGTTCTTAGTTAATTAACTATTATTAAATCTAATTAGCTTACTTTAGCTTAATTACTTAGAAGTAGTAAATGAAATTTCATGAAACATTAAATGCATAAATAAAGTATTTAAGCTAGCCAAGGTGCTACAAGGTTTGATTAGAAAACTTATTTTTATTTCTGAACACACTGTCGTGCTCAAGTACAATAGTGCTCAAACAAAGATCTGTACACTCAATGACTCCTTCTACCGACACTTTGAAAAATATTCTAACTTTGGAGAAAATAAACTACAACAACTTCACTATGCTATGACAAAAACTCCCTCCAAATCATGTGCCCAAGCACTATATTTAACCCAAACTAAAGAAAACATATTACTTAATGTAAAAAAACAACTATATGTATAAAATAAACAAAAGATATTACCATCTATTTGAAGCATTTTTTCACTTCAATTTCACTATCCTTAATTCTTTTTGAATCTTTGCACTTATCTTTCTACTGCTTTTTCTCTAGCGCTTTTCTCTTGTTTTTGCTCACTTTATTTTCATCATGTGAATAATTTTTTATCTTATAATATGTTGCCACATAGTTTTCAAATCTTTCAAAAGTATAGGTTTTAAAATATAATAACATGCTTCAAGCATAACTTTGTTTTAATAGTATCTTTATCTTCAACAATAGACATCACTAAGCAACAAAAGAAATATTAAAATATATACATATAACAACATCAAAATGCTTTACTTGCAAGATATCAAAGAACTTACCTATTAAATGTATTCCTATTTTTTTATAACATACTTTGCTATTTTGAATCTATATTCAAAAATTATGTGCTCATCAATAACAATGAAATTAAATATATTTCCTTTTTTCTTCAATACATCCAAAGCATTCGTTAACTCAACACAAATTGTAACTAACAATTAAACAAAAGTAAATGGTAAGCATTTTTCAGAGAAAATTCATACTATAAGCTTCACAAAAAACACATAAATATATCTTGATAATTAGAAGATTCAAACATTTCTTTTGATACCAATAAACATAAAACATCATGAACAATAATAAGAAGATGAACTCCATGTAAACCATCATTATGTTTTTGTGCTAACAGTATGGCATTCTGATATTTACTACATCTACAATCAAGTTCAACTCTTTTATATACTCAATCCAGGCAACAACTTTGAAAGACACAAAACAAAGAAATAGCTTCAAATCATAAATGTTTACCACAATTCATGGACTGCATAGTATGTGTCCCACTTATTCATTATTTTATGTTGGTACAATTGAATTGTTACGTTGCAATTAATACACCCAAATTTTTCATTGTCAATATTCTTATTAAAATAGTATATTTGTATCCCTTGTGCTAGCTAACATGCTCAAAATTTTCAAATCAAATCTTTCATTGACAATTCTAAAACTACCTTTTCATACACTCATTATACCAAGAATATGATGGTTATAGTAGCACACTCAATGAGAAGTTAAAATCTACCAGCTATATGTCAAAATTTCTTTGTCATGTTACATCATTGTTCTGTAACATTACCATAATGCAAACCTAACAGATACTTTACCAAATAGGTTATAACCTACCCTAAATAAAAACAAACATGTAAAAATTCAACTATAAGATCTTGTTCTTTTTTTCAATCGACAACAAAACCATACTATGCATACTACTTACAAACACTCTCCAATAAAAAGGATAGTTCAAGCAATGTAGATCTAGAAGGCTCTTGTAAAGAACACAACATAAGAGTATACTAACTTCTAAATTCATGTTTTACTATAGAAACTCTTATAAAATCTACCTTGTTCTTGTTTTTATATGTTAGTTTTATAGTTATTATTTAAAAACATCATCAAAGTTTAGCATTATTTGAAGTTCAATTTCAATAAAATTTCTATGTCCTAACTTGTATATTTCTACTTTATTTGGATAGATTTTATAAAAAAAGAATAAAATGAGATCACATCTGATTAGGAAAGGTTGACAAGAGCAATCTTCCCATCTAGTAATGAACTATGACACTAGATATGTCAATGAATGCATGCCACCAGTTGCAATGGAAGCTCATTCTCAATGATATGGAGCTACTTTTAGAAACTGTCTATGAATCTAGGTTGCATCACCAGAATGTAATATATAAGGAAGAGCAAATCAATTCATCGAGAAATTATTGCCATAGAGTATATGTTAAAATGTAGAACATGAGCAACACGACATATAATTGGTGGTTGTAGCCATTTTACAAATTTGGAAATTCATGTTTCTGTTATGAAATCGAGATTAATCCATTTAATATACCCAACAATGCATGGCTTGAATGGTGGAAAGATTTTGGTCATAATCCATATCTAATGATAGAAAATTCTTCCTCTTATGTTGAAGGTGCAAATCATAGTGATTGTTTCTTCTATACAAATCCTAGAGTGAAAAATGTATACACAAACAGGTTTGGTTACACAAGCATGAGTTATTATCTATTTTCCGCTATAGAAAGAAGACCTGTCACTTGCAGTCCATCAAGATTTACTTTCTATCAAGTAGTGTATACAACAAAAAAATGGGATAGAAGTTACTTTTGGCAAAATAATGTAGGCGGATGATAGAAATTCACCTTTCACAGATGATTTATGCATCATGAATATTTAACTTAATAGTGGACTAACATTGGAAGACTACAATATCCACTTCATCAAGTGTTGTTGGCAAGTCCTTATGCTGGAGATTCTGATTATGATGAAGATCCACAAACTTTAGCATATATTTTATCTTGTATTGTTAATAAAACAAGTTTCCCTTTCTCTTTATGATTATCTTCTATTTGTAATAGTTACACTTATTTCATGTGATACTATATATGCTTAATGAATAAGGACCACATATCATCTTTTTTCTAAGGACTACCAATAAATATACATAGGTCTTTACATTAGCAATAATATAATGACACCAACTAGCAAGAAAATAGTCACTTTTCCTTATGAATAATTGTTCCCTTTTGGTAATATATTTAAGGTACATTCACAACTACTTATAGTCATTAAGTTACACCAATGTAAGAGCCTAAATGCACTTGGTTCAGATGGTTCCAATCTAATTTCCAGTAAAGATGGTGGATGCTTTGGCTAATACATGATCTAGCCACAATTTTCTTCAACCAAAATATTTTCTTTAAATCCAAGCTATTAGCTCTTCATTCCTAGAAAAATTTATCAAATTCATTACTTATCAAATCAACCAAATGATATGATCCTTAACTCAGCAATGCTAGTTTATTTACTTATACAATACTTCTTTAGAGATTTGTAACACCTCAGTTGCATGCCCCTTGTAGGCCCAATGGAACTGACCACCAAATGCAAATAGATGACTTATATTCCCAAACATGTTAAAGGATTCATAATCACATAGGAAGAAGAAATATCTACAAAGTAGCATACAAAGTCCATCATCAAATCCATCATCTACAAGTCCAAGCATGACAAAGTAGCATACCATAATCAAGTCCACACTATCACAAATAAACTTATATGAAATATTTACAATATTTATACTATAAAATACTATTAATAGCTCAATGATTTTTTAGTCTTACACCATGAAAACAATTATTTCTCTAGAATATAATTACAATAATATAGCTAAAGAAAGGAACTAAGCTTTTATTCCCTTTATCAATCCTACTAACCCTACTAACCTCCTTGCTTAATCACCTACGTAAAGTATAGTCAATATAAAATTGGTGACTTTTATTCTTCCCTTGCAAAATTTTAGTAGATACTACACTAGAGAAAATGAATGGGGGTATAAGCAACTTGCATCAAGATTAATTCAAAATTACCAAGCACACACAATGATACTATAATAAGCATCATTGAAGACTCACAACCAAACATCAAGTTACAGCAAACCAAGCATTCACACATACATCACACCATAGCCAAACCTACTAACCAACACATCATAACCTATAATTCACAATCTTAACCTAACCAAGCAACACTTGAGCAACTAAAACCAACTCATACTAATCACTATTGTTCTAGATCAATCAACACACACAACAACCTATACCTTAGATAATCCCACAAACTAATCCACTAACAACCAATGTCACAAACCATGCTTAAGCATCAATCCTTGTGATAGCCAACACATCTTCACTCAATGTAGAGTATGTATTCGTTATCATGAGTACTCATTTTATCGTATACCCATAGGTCTTTTACCAGTCTTTATTATCACTACCAATGATAATGCTTGCTAACTTGTAGCCCCAAGCCACTAGTGTTTTGGATGATAGATCTAGGCATGCCCTATGACTCTCCTAGATCTTATACTAATGATAAGATCCAACCTATGCTCTCCAATGACCAAGATGAGTCCTAACACAAGAGCCTAACCAATGCATCCCAATAGGGTTCATACTAACTCCTCCAAAGTGCCTCACCACCAATTGGTCTACTCTCTCATGTTAACTCCAACTACCACACAATCACAAGCAACTTGTGCTATGTGCACCATTATAAACTATATCAATCCTAATAATCATAAGCAACTTATGCTACATGCATTTTCAACAATCTATCTTGAATTGATGACCATAAGTAACATGCACTACATGTGTTATCCTTTAGGTCATATCATGCAAACTCACACTAGACTAATTCATACATATAATCAAAATAACTCACATATGAAGAAGCACCCAAATAGAGAAAAGAATCATACAATGTCACAATATATTCCAATCCACTCATATCATCATAACCCAAGGCTAGTACAGTTGTCCCATTTTTGTCCATCATGATTGGACCACATCTTACAACCCTTCCTTCCATGCTCTTTGTGATCCCCAACATGACTCATGGGAAGGTCACAGCCTTCACAATAAGCTAGTTACTACCTAAGCATGGCTCATCCTATGCACAAACAATAAATAGAACCTCTAGAATCATTATCGTGATCCACATTTCCACTTAAACCTTTAATCATGAAAACACCATGACTTTTAATGCCTTAATAGCACTAGCATAGATAATTTGTGACCTAGGCATAACTTGCATTCTATGATAATTTCAAAAAATAATGAATCCTAAATAGAAACTTCACCAATGTCAGTCCCAAGCCCGAACGTGAAAGGAGGGTTAGCATCAGGTTGGTAATTGAGTATAAAACCTTGTCAAATCTCATTAATCAGTTCTTTCTCAAATTTTGTAAATGCTAAGGCATTTCCCATATGTAATGTGTAGTAGTCATAGGGCCCGATTATTATACAAAATAAGAAATAACTTACTAAGGAATTCTCCAAAAATGACAAACAACATCATCACCTAGAACAAAGATCTAGCACTTCATAGAGGTAAGTAATAAAAAAGAACTCATGTAGCCAACCCTATTTTGCTAAGACAAGGCTAGGATGATGATGATGATGATGAACCCTAAATAGCAAAAAAATCAACAGTCTTATGTACCACAACCTACATAATACTATCCATCCATGACTCAAAATATAAACATAGTTCAAGCATCCTTGAGGCATCATAACTAAATCCATGTAGCCTTTAGAGTGTCATCATATGTGCCTCATTACAATATCAAAATCCATATTATAAATTCAAACATGATTCCACATTTGACATATCACAACAATAACTCATCATTTTACCTAGTTGTATAGAAATTTGTTAAGGACTACATCTATCTACCCTTAATTTCCTTAATTTTTGGAGATTTCCAAAGGTTTCTTTTATTTGTATTAGCATCTCCAAGGTTAAAATTTTTCAATATTGAAACATGTAACAATAAATGAAGCTTGGAGAAATAAGAGGGCCACTGAAGTTTATTAGCAACTGGATTCACATGAGCCACAACCTTGAAAGGGCTATCATAATACCTTAGGAATTTTTTCATTAATGTTCTTCTTTAGCTTTATCTACCCTATATAGTCCATTTTCAACAAAACCTAATTACCAACTTTGAATTCCAATAGCTTGCACTTCACATTAATATATTTTTACATATGTTGCACAAACTTTTGGAAGTACAACTTCATAACTTGAATTCTATTAGCCCAAGAAGATTTTACAAATTCTTCTACTAAAAGATTTTGATCTTGAGGCAAGGTTTCAAAGAATTGAAATATGATTAGTTATCTTTCTAAGATTAAATTTTCTAGAGAAAATCCCATGGATGACTTATAGTTGAACTAATCCATGGGCAACAATGTCACGCAATTACTTCGGTCAAACCAAATGAAATGTCTCAAATATTCTTACAAAAATTGATTCACTCTCTTTATCTAGCCATCCATCTAAGGATAATAGGCAAAAGACATTCTTAAACTAGTGCCCACCATATGAAATAATTTTTAACAAAAATTTCCTATGAAACAAAAATCCTTGTATGATGCAATATTTGTAGGCAACCCAGAATATCTAACAACATGAGTAAAGAACAACTTTGTTGCATGTTTAATAGTGTAAGGAGTTGGGCATGAAATGAAGATGACATACTTCAAAAAAAATTTCACCACTACAAGGATGTTGGAATAACCTTGTATTAGAGAAAGTCCTATAATAAAATCCAGTAAAACTATCATCCATAAAAGCTCTAGAATTTCTAAGGAGTTTAGAAAGCCCCCTAGTTTTTTATTCAAGCTTTTATGTTATGGATACACCATATAGATCATCATAAAATTTGTAACATCAACATCTAAGTTCAACCAATAGAAATTTCTCTTAACCAAGACCATAATTCTCTTATGAACTAGATGGCCAACCAAAAGAGTGTTATGATAGTTGTTGATAATTTTCAAATGCAACACAACCTAATTAGGAACATAGATTCTCTTCTATTTGAACATTAACAAGTCATCTATCTCGCTTGAAGTTCAAGTATTACTATATTGGACCAATGCCAGTAGTCTTGAGCATGTTGATCATGATCCAATCCCTCTTGAATTTTTCCTCTAAGGTCATGTTTAGGCATTACCCAAGAATTATTGGGTTTTTAAATAATTTCCAACATCATTATGTTAATATTAGTATTATTTTGTAATAGAGAAATATAGATAAATGATGCTTCATGCATCAAATCATTTGGCATGTTTTTTCTTTGACATTGAATAAGTATGAAGGTAGCTAATGGTAGTGTTGTTTATCTTTACTATCACAAGACCACCTAGGAGATAGTATTTTCAAGTAAAAAAGAAAAGCAAAATGGTGAATGTATCCCTCTCATGTACTAGTCACAACTATGTTGTCAAACTTAACCTCTTAAATTCAGAGGATTCTAGGTGCTCATCTCACAATAATATACTCCTAATTGCTTCATCTAAAGCATTTGTGTGTACTTCGAATGGTTTGAAGAAGTTAGGAAGGGACAACATAGGATGATTTATGAGGGTTAACTTTCTTTTCTCAAAATCAATATGACACTTATTATCCCATCTCTATAGAGCATCCTTCTTCTATAAGTTTATTAAAGTTGATGTTACTCTTAAGAACACCTTCGCAAATTTCCTGTAATGACTCAGCAATCTAAAACAAACCTTACTTTGTGAATGTAACACCTTGGTATTTAGAACATAAGATATATTCTTTGTTAATTTTTATTTATGCTTAACATAAGTTTGTATTTTAATTATAACATGTCTATTCTATGCTTTTATTTCCTTCTTTTATGATTGTTGAGATTTGAACATAAGATACCTTAAATTGGATAATAGTTCTTATGCATCTTGAGGTTTGGACCTTTGACTCCTTATTTACATGTAATACATTGGTATTTTTATCAATATTTTATTTTATTTATTCTTTTATTCCCTTCACTTTTGGGATTATTCTTTTATTATATCGTTGACCCTTGTTGATCTTAGATAGATCAATTAGAAGGGTAATGGTAAACCATTGTTGGTATTTTATTTATATTTTATTTTATTTTATTATAAAGTTTTAGATTAAATTAAGAATATGGTTGTGAGAGATGTTAAATAAATATTTGGGGTTTATTCCAATTATTCTTTTATTTTATCTTGGAACACTTTTTTGGACATGTGGACTTATTTTCATGAAATCTTAATAACTTAAGCCATTGGTGGAAAATAATGAGGTGTTAGCCTAGTGGCAATAATTTTTATTTGAAAGCTCCAAGTCATGGGTTCGATTCTAGTGGATAATGCTTAGTTATAAAGTTCTAATTGAATTATATTACAATTCCTTCAAGGTTCCAACACCTAACTCCCCTCCTTAACTCATTAGTTGAGGATTAGACCCTTTTGTGGATACATGTTACCCAATCTTAGAAAATATATTATTAATTCTATATTCTTGAAATTGTGTAAATCCTACCTCTTATACCTATAAATACTTGACAATGTTATCTCTCTTGGTATTAATTGTACATCTCTCTCTAATCTCTTGTTCATAAATATGCTTGGCAGATCTCTTGGCAATCTTCAAATCTAAACCTATTCTTGCTTGCTAAAGCTTAAATTTTAAAAGATACCTTAGGTAGAGGAAATATTCTTTATACCATGAACTCTATAAGCATCTTTTCCTTTTGAACCTTCTTACCTTATGCTTTTGGCTCTTAGATGTTATTATTGATCTAAACCTACTTTGCTGTTATTTTTATTGTATTTTGTTATTTCCTTGTTTTCTACTTCTATTTTCTACACTTTTTAACATCTTGTATCATCAATTTCTAGCAATAGTGGTGAATACGATGTCTCTGAGCATCACACTGAAATTTACACATGTTTTCCAAAGCAACATGGATATGGTAGTGTTTGACAAGAACAATAGCTTTAGATAATAGCAATGAGTAGATATTTTGGATGTGTATTAGAACATTTGACGTGTCAAATACCTTGGGAAAATAAAATAGAATATATTAAACATGATTTATAATAAAGGCAACTAATACAATGACTAAGACTTCATGACTACTCATCATAATGTAATTAATATCAAACCTAACTTTAGCATGCTAGTGAGGTGCTAGGACCTAAGAAATGCTATAGGGTTTATACTAATCACAATGTAATCCAATAGTTGATCTAGAAGTGCATGAGGGTTTCTAATCCAAGGACTAGCCTAAATAGGTGATTTAATATACCAAACATTTTTTGATAGATAATTAAGTTAATATTAGCTTTGTAGTTTTTCCAAATGTCTGAATTGGAAACCTTAGGAAAAAATCCATGGATTGTGAAGATCATGTATTAATGATAGATTAATACTTAAATGTAAAGTTAATGGTTTGATTAATTATTGGTTAATTAATTATTGTTGTTGGTTCAAATGATGTATATTGCAGCGTGGCCCTAATCTTTTGGTCATGTTCCATGGACTTACAAGGTTGATTTTCCTCTCCTCTAAAAGTGTACTAATCCTTTTTGCATGCATTTCATCTAGATTTAGCAGGAAGCTTTAGTGGCGACCAAGGTGGAGCTAGAAGAAGTATCAACATTGGATAAAATATCATCTCTTTATGTAATTCTCGTTATAATTTTCTCATTCGATAGAATTGTATTGTGGCCTTAAGTATGATTTTTCAGTTAAACTTTGATTTATATTATAATGAGGCATAAATTGGGCACTCTGAAATATGTCTTATATTTATCATTAAATATTTTCATCATACTCCACCTATTAATTAATTTTGGTTCCAAGGACCAATACCAATTTTTCACTTACTTGATAAATATTCTAAGGAACAATTTTAACTTTTTTTCATTCATTCTCTATATTTTGCAAGGCACAAGCATCATAGAATGCATGCAAAGAGTGCTATGAATTAGCATTATTTCCTTCTTAAACTTAAGGATGTTATTTATATCTAGCCATTTGATTTGACTATCTTTCTATTTCCTTCTAGGAATGTAGACTACCTTCCTAGTGTTCATCATGCTATGAGTAGAAAGAAAGGGTTTATCATAATCATCTCTAACCTCATGGTCTTTGTTATAATCATGCCTCTTTGTGGTATCTAGTATGCCTTCTTTCAACTCTATGCCCCATTTCTCAATCACGTTTACCATCTCATTCTCCATCCCTTTGATGGTCAATCTAATCATCTTTCCCAATTTGTTTGTTATTACCTGATGAGGTGTCAAAGTGTTGCGTCAATGTAACTCTGTCAAAGTTATGAGGCCCCTTCAACACAGCTTCACAATAAATTCTATAAATACACACTCACCCACCATGCTTATGATATGTCATGTTAATAGAGTAGCTAAACTCTTGCAGTTTTATTCCATAGTCTTAGAGAATAGTTAGTGAGTGCCTGCAATGTGGATCTGAGTCAATTTTACAACATCTTATTCGAGTGGCAATGTAACTAAACACATTCCATAAATGGCAATAAGATCAAGATTGATTCTTATTCATTGCAGCACTTTCACTTAGATTAGATTTACTTTCCATGTAATTTACTTTTCATGTACTTAGTTAATATTTATGTTTCCATGCATATTAATGAATTGGTGGAATGAGCACGACCAATTTTGAGCATAAACATGTATTCACTTGGTAATCCCAACAGCGTTATTTCTTGGTTTGCCTAGTAGTGTACTGCTTGATAATCCCAATAGTAGATACATGGGTTGTGTACCGCTTGTTGTACATCTAGATGTGTACAGCAAGCTAGGAATGGACACTCATCGTCCATAAACTATTTTAGATTTTACTTTTCATTGTTAATTAGTTTAAATAATTGATTCTTTATTATTGTTATGAGTAGCATAAGGCCGAAACAACATCAAGGACATATGCCTCACTCCGGACTAAACCATACATGATAAAGCTACCACTAGTCCAAGTTGGAAGACAGTGAACTAAGATCAAGGCATAACAATCTAGATGCCACAACTAGTCCCATCCATGAAATTCGATCAGATCATGCATGAATGCTTGTGATTCATATGGTTGATCATAGGAGGTAACCACTGCTCATCATTAGCACCATTTTCAGGGATGGTGCTAGCTATCTAGATTAGTTATATTGTACACAATCGTTGTAAATGCATTAACGATTTATCTTTCAAGAAATATTAAGTCACAAACATCATTAACTAACAATAATTTCTATTTCACATGGAAGCGATAATGCATCATATGTAGGAAACATTCATTGGAGAACTAATGAGACATATATTGAAGAAAATTGAAGTGACCAACCTCACGCAGGGGTTTCATATGTTCATGACCACCCTAACTACACTTAAGAACTACATTCACCTAAGGCATAAAATCCTAGAGGAGTTGAAGTCCTAGACTAGGGGAGGCCTCAAGGCCTAGGACATCCTCAAAACCTAAAAAGGATAAATCAAGGGATCATGGGGAATACTATAAAAGCCATGGTAATGCTCCCTATTCCTCATCTTCCTCTTCCTCTTGAGCATCTAGTTTTGACAAAGATGAATGTAGGCATAGAGTTCGAGCTCCACTATGGGGTCAAGACAAGGATAGAAATTGAAACCAAGGAAAAATCAAAGACATCAAAATCAGCATAGACAAAATTGTCACAATTAGACAAATAAAAATAGAAATTTTCACCATGACATGTCTAATGATGGTAAAACCTTGTTGGCCACTAAGGGAATGACATAAATTACAGAGGTAGTTAAAATACCCCATAGGCATCGCCAGGAAAGTCACATCAAAAGGCTTGATATGAATAACATCCCTAAATTTGTGGGTGGTAATGATTCTGATCCACAACATCATTTGCAAGCCTTCCATGATTCCTACATCTAAAGAAACATTGAAAGTGGTTGGAAAAAGCTTAAGCTCTTTCATAGCATAGTAATAGACAAAGCCGAAGTGTGGTATAGATTGTTGAAAACAAATTCAATCCATCGATGGTCCATAATGTTGGAACTCTTCAATGAGAAATACCAAACCTATGTAAGGGTGTCCAACCTAAGGAAAAAAATCCAAGAATGGAAACAAGAACAACATGAACCCTTGGATATGGCCCTAGATAGATACTATTCTCTACTAAATAGATGCCCAAGCCATGGTTTCTCTCAAGAAGAGAAACTTTTCTACATCATAGATTGGCTTCATAGTTAAATGCAAGAGACCCTTGGGATGTATGCTTAAGGTCAATTATATGAACTAGGAACCCATCAAATCCAAAGCTTAATTGAGCATGTGGAAAAAGAAAAAGGAGCGCTATGTAAATGAGAGAATTTTGAGAAATACCACTAGGACCCAACTCTTCAAAAGAAGAGGATCCATATCTATGATCAGGAAAAAGAGGCAGCTCTCAATGAGGTGATTTCACAAAAAACCTTGCCAATACAAAAGTCTAACGATGAGCTTGAACTAGGGTTAAATGAGATGTTGGAATGGATAAATGATAAAGTTACAACTTGCGTAGAAACTATGGAGGAGAGAGTAATGAAAAATGAATCAAGTGATCACAACAAAAGGAGAAAAAAGAACCAAGAAACATCTAGGAACACTTATTGGCAAAAAGGAGAAATGGTTATAAAAGAAGAGGCTATAGACTCAACCACCAAAGAAGATGATGGATGTGACATTTTCCTATATTACCATCTGAAGGGCTATTGCTTATTCATGTTACATCTACATGAGCATTTGGCTTTTACATTAAATCCCAAGTTTGTGCAAAAGCAAATGCCTAGGAAATTATCTTTTCAAAAAGGTAATTATAGAAAATTCTACAACCAACCATACTATCCTAGTGAGACTTCTTATCAACCTCAGAACTACTATTAAATGCAATGGCAAAACCCACAGTCATGGGGGAGGCCATCATCAAACCAGCACTATCCTTATTGCTAGCCAAACCTATACATATATTACATTCAACAACATATTTCCCCAACTAGTTCTACTTCCTCTACCTCAAATCACTACTACCACTCTCCTGAATATCATCAACCTGCAACATATTCTGAAGGATCATCACCTCACATCTTTCATCCTCCATCATACCCTCAATATTCTCATACTTCCCTCCATCACATGTCACAACCAACAACACAACAAGGTTCAACACCACAACATCAATGAAAGAATGCCACTTGTGCTACGAACTTGCACGAATAGGCATGCTAATCATTTCAATCACATTTTTAACAAGAACCTATTATGGACATGGTCAAGTACCTTACATTCCAATCTTTACAATCCCTTCTCATCCCATTATTCACCTCAATGTTGCATGTGATTATGAGCCTTTCAGTTTTGTGTAGTATAATGCAACATCTCAACCATGACAATTCTGTGTTGTCTAGAATAAGGACATGATCTACATTTAACTTCTAGGATGCCCATGGACATCTATAGAAGTGGTTATGCAAGGGCATTATGGCAAGAGCCTACTTTAGGAAGGACCCACTTGCATAACTTTTGTTAATCATGGATTTGAACTAACCTTCACATCTTCTAGAACATCAATAATGATTTCTCTAAATTTATACATAATTATGGGACTACTTTTCATCTAGTTCCTACTTTTCTATGTTCATATCCATTAATATTTCCTATCTACCTTCTAAATCACACCTTTTCTTTCAATTTTTCGAAAACTTGTATGCTTCCGAAGTTATGCTTATTAGTCATGGGGGCTAGGGATGTTCACTTTGAATAGCTTGATGATTTTAGTTACCTCATAGCCTTGGGCATAGTATGCTATCATGACCTTGTGCTTAAATGAGAAATAAGGGATCCAAAAAGGGTTTATTATTAAGGAAAAATTTACCAAAACTAATGTTGATCCTTTGGTGACTGCAGGTGATGCTAAAAGAAATGCCTAACGAAGAAGGTCTTTTACCAAGCATGACAATGAAGCTAAGAGGGGGCCAACGAAGGATATCCCCATGGACAAATCATAGCACATATAAGATAGCAACTCAAACATCGCATGTTTGCTAGATCCATGGAACGATGAGAAGAAATTTTAGTCCATACTTCAAGAATGTTCTACATAAACAAAGAAGCATCAACATAATAATCAAGGTTGGAAGTTTGCCACTGCTAGCAGCAACAAGAAAAATCATCTTCAGTGGATTTTTGAGGACCTTTGCAAATTTTGTAATCTTCAATGTCTATCCAATCATTTTGGAATTTTGTCATTTTGTAATGCATCCACTTAAATAAAATTTTGTAATATGGCACTCAAAGTCAATTAATAGTTAGCATTAGTTAATAATCCCATCATTCCCAAATTTTTGAAAAGAAAGCTTGGTCCTATCCTGTTAACTCGGGGACAAGTTTTCATTCAATTGTAGGGGTATGATGAAGCATCAAAGTGTTAAGTCAACAAGTCCCCATTAACATGGCCTAGTCAACGAGCCCCCATCGATGTAGTCGGGTTGATGTAGTGTTTGTTGTGTTTATGAGGCCTCGTTGATGCAGCTCCACAATAAATTCTATCAATACATGCTCACCCGCTATGTTTATGATATGTCTTGTCAATAAAGTAATTGAACTCTTGCAACTTTATTCTGTAATCTTAGAGAATAGTCAGTGAGTGCCTACAGTGTGGACTGAATCAGTTGTATGGAGTCTTATTTGAGTGGCAATGTACCTAGACACATTCGATGAACAACAATAAGATCGACATTGATTCTTATTCATTGCAGCACTTTGACTTAGATTAGATTTACTTTCCATGCAATTTACTTTTCATGTACTTAGTTAATATTTACATTTCTATGCATATTAATAAATTGGTGGAATGAGCACGACCAATTTCAAGCATAAACACATATTCGCTTGGTAATCTCACCAATGTTATTACTTGGTTCGTCCAGTAGCGTAGCACTTAGTAATCCCAGTAGTGGATACATGGGTTCAGGATGTGTACAACAAGCTAGGAATGAACACTCATCACCCATAGGCTACTTTAGATTTTACTTTCAGATGTTAATTAGTTTAAATAATTGATTTCTTTATATTTTTTAGGAGTAGCATAAGGCTAAAACAACATCAAGGACATATGCCTCACTCTAGACTAAACCATACGTAACAAAGCTACTACTAGTCCAAGTTGGAAGACAGTGAACTATGATCAAGGCATAATGATCTAGATGCCACAACTAGTCCCATCCATGGAATTCAACTGGATCGTGCATGAACGCTTGTGATTCATATGGTTGAGAGTAGGGGGTACCCATCACTCATCATTACCCATCTTATCTCAATCATATTCACCCTCATTTACATACAAGAAGAAGACATCATTAAATTAGTTTAATGTGCTTGAGTAAAATAATATTATTTTTATGTGATAAAACATTAAGACTCTAACAACAATCCTTAGATGAATCTAACTATCTAAATCACTAGCACCAAGCCCTTAGGGTGCCAATCATAAGCTACAAAGGAGGCACTATGCCCAATCATACAAATCATAAGTATTCATATGCAACTTAGTCAAATTCTATGAACTAAACTAATGTGGGTATTTAGATAACTAGGTGATTAATTGTTTGTTGTTGTCTTCCCAATCACACTTCTGTGGACTAAGTCATATGATTAAGTGTGAATAAGGTGTATGATGTTGATGTTGAGGTAGCCATATTGAAATATTATTAAAATATTAAAACACAAAAAATTAATCTAACTAATTTATTATGTTATTAAGTAAAGCTTAGACTAGCCTAAGGCAATGGGTATTCAATCCCAGTCTACCATACATATCCTAAACTCATGTACTCACTGCTTGGGTTACCAAGCATTATGCTATTAAGAAAACCAAGTGATATCACTACTGGGATTACCAACTAAATATGTGTCTATGCTCAAAACTACTTGCACTCATTCTACTGATTCATTAACATGCATGAAAAAGGAAATATTATGCCAAAAGAATTAAGAAATTAACTTGTAATTATGGAAATTATTAAACTATGTCAAGTACTATAATAAAGATAAATAGATCTCTATCTTATTATCGTCATGAAAAAGTGTGCAAATACATAATCACTCAAATAAGATTCTAGATAATTTACTTAGTTCTTACTATACGTACTTGGTAACAAGTTCTAACTTTCACATAAATAAAATACAAGGGATTTGCTACACCATGATCAAATAGTTTCATAAATGTAGTTTGTGTGCATATTTATATAGGCATTTATTACCTCTGTGTCAATGTTCATGCATTGACGCATCTAACCCTGGTAGCATTGACTTAGCCAACCAAATTACAACTCATCAATAACACTTACAAAATATAGATAATTTTCATAAAAATAAAATTATGATAGGGCTACTTTAACATTTCATCTTCTCTAGTCCCTCAAACAATCTAAAGACTTGTAATCTAGTTCTATAAAGATACGAAACCAAAAGTAATGTTTCTTGATATTTATAGCCTCTTCATAAGAATCATAGTCATTTGGTTCTTTAAAAGAGGTGCCCCAATCACATTAAGTTTGCTTCATACCATATGATATTTTTGCCTTCTTAAAGCCTCTCTATAGTACAAGGAAGTAGTGTGTTCTTTTATCCTTGTTTCTTTTTTCCCTGGTTTTCAAAATGTATATACTACAACAAAAGCTCTCTCTGATTCTCTCTCTAATCCTATAGGTCAAAACTAAGCATTCTCATAACTTTATAACCTTATAGGGGGTGAGTTGAGTACAAATGTAAAGCCCTAATCCCTTCAAAAACCTATGGGCTTTTGTTTCATCATCTTGAAAAATGCAAGAAAAAAAACTCACAATTCTAAAAACCTAGAATCATACTCTAGCACCATCAAATTCCCTTGGTAGAACATGTAAAACTCTTCCTTATCAATTTTTCTATCCTATTTGATACATTAAGGATCTTTAAATGCCCTCACAGATTCATCACCATACACATTAGTTGATTTTCACATTGTGTTTTGTCTTGAATACTCTACCATTATTCTCATACTCCTTCTAACTAGTGCACTCCAAACTAGGTTTTGTAACCAAAAGAGTATCTAAAAACATGGACAACCTTCTTCATATCTCAAATTTAATGCAAGGTTAAAGATCTATTACTAAACATCAAAGGTCCTAACTTGTAAAATTATTTCACCAACATCCTACTAGTAGGTTGACTATTTCCAACTTCTCCCTAATTTCTACCAAACCCATTTCACCTAATATTTGAAGTTGCATTCACATTTTAATGTAAGGTTAACATCCTTGATTAGCCACGATATCGGGTACATGATATCGGAGCCTTCCAAGTGATATCAAACATCCAATATCGAGTCCTCTCTTGTCTCCTATAAATAAGAGGCAGGCACACTTGGTTTGGCAATAGTTGGTTAATTAGTCTTAGTCCCTTACCCGAACTCTTGCCTTTTTTCCTTCTTAGAGTTACAATTATTTCTGAGTGCCCATAGTAGGAGTCATAAAGCAAACAGATCTTTATTCAAGCATTTTGTACCTAAGCACACCTTGTGGCTGGAAATAAAGATGAACTTTGTGATAAACCTTGCAGTATTCAAAATTGCTTATTTAATGTTATTTATAGTTATTTAATGCTTTCCTTAGTTAATTAATGTTCTCTCTCTATCCTTGTTAACTTCCCCAAGTAAGCACACTCAGTACGCCACTTCAAGTATGCATGGAATACTTGGTAACCCAGCAACGATTAGCGTTTGGTAATCCCAGTAGTGTTGCACTAGTTTAGGATGTGTACGGCAAGTGGGAATGGATGCTGGTGTTAGGACTAGTTAGAGCATAGTTGAATAGTTAAATTAAATTGGTTACTTAATTAGTTCACTTCTACCTTTGTAGCACCAAAACATAAAACATAAAAATATATAAAAATCATATACCTCAAGTTTACTTAACCATACAATTGTGCTATACAAGTAAGCTTGGGAAGACAATGATTGACTAATCCATCCAGGTTCTATAAAGGCACATAAGTACTTAGTCCTTGGAATTCGACCGGATCATGCGTGTATGCTCGTATTCGTATGGTTGAGCATAGGAATACCTCACCACTCATCATTGGTGCCATTGTCAAGGACTTTGTTGGTTTTGCGCTAGCTAGAACTTAGGAAATCTTCACATCATTGGAACAAACCCTTAGGGTTGGTTATCTTACAATTAGTGAAATGAAACATATTGCACACTGAATAGACAATTATGTCTCCTTCTTCTTATGAGAGTGTTACACTACCTAGGTTCGATACAGGGAACAATCGAAGGCATAGTACACATGATAATCCGCCAGTCCCTTAATAGTTTCACGTGGTATACGTCCATCCCAATGAGTATATACCAAAATTTACCTTTATCCTCCACTGGGATGAACAAATACGTTGGCGTGATTTAGAAGGTAACATAGTGTTACCTCCTGATCGCTCAGTCCTGGGCATGCTCCTTCGTGATCTCACACGAATTGGTATGCAGCACTTATAGGTAGAGTACGTTGTGCATGATCATGACTCGAGAGAGTATCGACCCATGGAGGCACAACATCAAAGGGATCTACAACAAGAGAGATGTCATGAATCCATGAAAGGAAAGTTGTCTCAGAATGTCCAGCATGTCATAAGTGAAAATGAGGATGCTGAACCTACCTCAGGAGGTCTCCCACATAATGATGTTCCTCCCGTTGACTTCAGTCAAGGGGCTGTGTATCAGAATCTTCACTCAACTATCCATAACCCAGATTCTGGTACCAATAGACATAAAGGATCTGAAAAAGGAACATGAACACATGACAAACATGGACATCCTGATCATAATCGCAATCAAGGCCATGACCACCAAAGAGAAGGAAGCAGGCACCATCATGATGATGGTCCTCCTTCTTCTTCACCTTCATCATCTCCTTCACCCTCTCCTTTAGGATCTGGATGTAGTCACAAGGAAAAAGACCCTGAGGATAATGGTAAGTGAAATAGGAATCATAGACAAAGTAGTTGAGAAAGGGGACGAGGGCATTCTAGAGAAACTTATCATGAGAGGAGGGAGAGTAGGGAACAACATAGCCATCATAGATGTCATAGACAATATGATCACGATCAACCCCTACTCGCAACCTGAATTATGCTATATATAACTGAGGCTATTAGAATCCCAACAAGGAACCAAAAAGATAGTAGGATCAAAAGATTGGACATGAACAATATCCCACGATTTGAAGGGGTGATGAGTGGCGAGGTACCCCTACACTCAACCATACAAATACGAGCATCTCACATGCGATCCGATCGAACTCCAAGGACTAAGTGCTTACGTGCCCTAATGGAACACTTAAGGTTAATCAATCATTGTCTTCCCAAACTTACTTGTATTGTCACGATTGTATGGTTAAGTAAGTTTGAGGTATGTGATTTTTATATCTTTTATCCTTTTAATGTCTTATACTAATGAGGAAGGATGAAGAGACTAAGTGACTAACTTTCATTAACTACTCACTAACTAAGTTCTAGTTTTCCTAGCACCAGTATCCATTCCCACTTGTTGTACACACCTTGAACTAGCGCAATGCTGCTGAGATTACCAAACGCTACTCGTTACTAGGTTACCAAGCATTACACACGTGCTCAAAGCGGTCATACTGAATGCACTTAACTAGGAGAGTCAAGGGTTGAGAGAGATTAATTAACTAAAAAAGCAATTAACATTTAATAGTAATTAAATCCTATTTAGCTTAGTCCATATGCTGCAAGGTTTATCAGAAAGTTCATCTTTATTGTCGTACACAAATGTGTGCTCAAGTACAATTTTCTCGAATAAAGATTGGTTCACTTTAAGACTCCTACTATGGGCACATGGATATTATTTTAACTCTGGAATGGGAAAACTTCTATAGTTTGGCTAAGGTCTAGATCTATATGGGGAAACAAGGGAAAGCTGCCTCTTATTTATAAAACTGGTGACAAGCTGCGATATTGCATACGCGATATCGCAGGGGTCGATGTGATATCGCGGCTCATCATATTCCCATGACTAGATGAAAACTCATCCTCAAGTTCCTTACAAAATATTGGGAAGGTCTGGGATTATTGACTTGAATGACACTAACGGTGAATGGGGGGACATGTGAACGGATCATCATTACAATACATGACAAAATTAGTGTTCATGATAACAAGGGTGAACACTATACACATTTGACATCCAGCCTTATTTGGTAGCTGAGAGAGAAGAGAGAAGAGAGAGAGAAAAGAAGAAGTCTGTTGCTGCTGATGCCAAGATTGCACCTTTTTTTGTTCATCCGTAAGTGTGCCATCAATCTTGTTCCTTGCATAACTACTTCAACACCTGTCCATTCCAAGTGTTCCCTCCAGATCCAATCCATTGTTGTATGATTGCCATCTACACACACAACACAGTCTGATATTAGCAAGGGTAAATGAATCACAATGTAGTTAATACCTTGCCTCAGTGTAAGGTCTATTGGCTGAGTTGTGATATGGCAAATGTGAATCTGGAGATATAATACTGGTGACTACCCAAGGTGTAAGGGTTAGAAGAAAATCAAAAAAATTGGACCAGGACCCCAATGAGTGAGAGCGAACCTCTGATAGCAATAGAACGAAAAAAGAGAAGGAATAAGAAATATGGAGAAAACTAAACAACGACAACACCGATAAAATGGATATCAAAGATGGAGATGAACAAAATAAATGGTGATTGAAGAAATGTTTAAGGGAAAGAAATTAACAGATGCACCAAATAGGAATGCTAGTGGATCCTCCCCAAAGCAAGTTCATGCCCTTAATGCCCTGCCAATCCCACATTCAAAGAGTCCGTCGGCTCTAGAAATGTCATTTCGAAGCAAGAGTTAAATTCTTAACCACAAGAGTTTACCAAAAATAAAATAATGCATCAACCAAAATATGGACTACTGATACAACCAACAATGAGGTGAAAATGGAGAAAGAAGGATGGTAAGGAGAGAACGGAATGGATTCTCAAGAACAAGGTGGTGTACAGCCCCTTGTGTATTAATGGTTAATGTGACTTAGTAGATCTCATTCCAAATCCAGCCTTTAAAAAACCACATCTACTGACTTCGCATTAATACATTTGGCCAATCCATCCACTTGAAGTAACAAGAATGCTTCTGCCAAAGAGTCACCACCATTCCGACAAAACAAGAAAGGAGAAAGTAGGAAGCGAGGAAGGGCCGTAGTTAGAGGGAACATTTTTATTTAGTTCCATAACCAATTCTTGTAGCTTAGATGATTATTTTGTCTAAGGGGTGTGCTTTGAATTCTCACTTTTTTTTGTGTTTTGCATGAGAACCACACCATGCAGAGACTTATTATTTTTATTAGCTCAGCTTCCCGATAATGGGGAAATGATGGAATGGTAAGGGAAACACAAGAAGAAAACATTCAAGCACTCAAGAGAATGGCCAACACAAATGCATCAAATCCCCTTGAAGTCACACCCTTTTCAATCCTTGAGTCTTTCCTTAGTTTGACAAATGCCCAGTCACCAATTCGTTGATAGTTCTTATTATTTAAGTAAGGAACTGTACATTTCCAAGCCAAGAGAGACCATAGAAATTCATGGATGCATAGATGACGTGGACTCATTGCCTATTATATCAAAATAACCATACCTTAGTATCAACATCATAACTCAAAGGTAAAAATCAAACATTAGCAATCAATGGAATACAGTTCATACCATTTGTAGGAGCACTTATTAGGTGACAAACTTAACAAAATAGATAAACATAAAAATAAAAAAAAATATGAACGATGTTGCAAAACAAAAATAAGAAGAGTTAAAGAAATTTGTAAAACAAAAATGTGTAAAACAAAAACTTAAAAAGGAACTAAGGGCCTTGATTGATCAACATAGGTGGCCATATCCCCCATGACTGAATTAAAAGGGAGAGATCCGAAATAATGAGCACTTGTTTGAATTTTTTAGAAGTGTCCAACTTCTCCCAATTGATGTTTTTAAGTAAAGGGTTGGAAGTTGGCGACGCTCTTGCTCCAATGTATCTATGCTTTCAACGTGAGTGCAAGTTGTTCCCCTAGTTAGCTCCATGCATGTTGGTAAGTTGCTCTTTGGATCAGCTATCAACCATGGGATGTCTTTTTATTGTGTGGTTGCTACATACAAGCATTTTTGTATGTTAATTTCTTGGGCACACCAGTTGCATGCAGGCGATGTTGAGCATTCCTGTACACAATCACCCCTTGTATCACTATATGTGATGCATGGAACTTTCTTCTTCTCAATCTTCCCAAAAGTGTTTTCCTTAGATATTTCCACGGAAAGATCATGGATTCCTAGGCATGCGTTTATGGTACTTAGCCATGTCCTCCCCATTATTATTGGGAAGTCCCCTTTGTCATTGTTTACCTATATCACTAGGAAATCAGCTGGGTATGACCAACCACACAAAATGGTAACAATGTCCTCCACTAGTCCTAAAGGGACAGTGATGGACTGGTCAGCCAGCTCTAAACAAATATTTCTCTTCTTTAGTGGAGGCAAGTTCCAGGTTTTATACATCTCTTGTGATATTAAGTTGACTCCAAAACCTAAGTCCAGAAGATCTTTACATGGTTTATTCCCAATGACTTGAACATAAATTAGAGGGCTTCCTGGATCAAAGAATTTTCTGGGAAGGTGGCCCTCCTTAATCCAGTCAGTGATAGTATGTGTTAANTCTTTACATGGTTTATTCCCAATGACTTGAAGATAAATTAGAGGGCTTCCTGGATCAAAGAATTTTCTGGGAAGGTGGCCCTCCTTAATCCAATCAGTGATAGTATGTGTTAACATAACCATGTGCATTGAGCTCTATTTTTGGCTTGAAGGGAGCTCTAAAGCCTTATTTGATGGAGAAGCGTTCGGAGACTCAACTACTTGTGGTTGTGAGAGCTTGTTTGGACTGTTAGTTCTGAAAAAAAGTCTTCACTTTGTACAGTTGTCAGAACCAATAGTAGGTTGAGGGTTTACAACTCTCATAGCATTACATTGCTATGGTTGAGTGGGGAGTTCCCCTTGCATTGCTGGAGTGGGTGGTAATGGAGCTATCGGTGTGAGAGTTGCGGATGGATTTGGAGGATGGTATGTATGTGGTGTGTCTCCCCTTGGAGAAGGAGTCCTATAATACTCCCGAGCTTGGTAGTGACATTGTGGTCTCACATAACCAATAGAGTCAGGTGAAGAGATTGGCTACTGCACGTAGTAGCCATATGGATCTAGTTGCCAGTAAGGGTATTGTTGCCTTGGTGGTGGCATCCCCCATGACTGTGGGTATTGCCACTATTGGTGTTGTTCAATAGGTTGTGGTAGAGTTCCACTTGGATAATACGTTAAAGGTTGGTGGAACTACCTTGGGTTACCTTGGCATTAAGGTAACCTTCGGGGTGCTTGCCGTTTGTTAAGTTGTGGGTTAAGTGCATACACCCCAGACTCTTGCAGATGTGAGATTATTGGGCAACATCCCTTAGGATAGTCATACTAGAATATCTCACATCCACCATCATTGTCTGTATCTGAATCCACAACCTCTTCGATGATAGCCATTTTACCCTTACCTCTGTTACGTGCATGGTCCAAATTCCTCTTTTTCTTTTTATCATAGTCACTACCTCGCTCCGTAGACTTCTCAATGATTTTCAGAACGGTTTCAAATCTACTATCTAAGGAGTCCTAAGGGTTCTCCTAGTTTCATGCCTAAGTCCATCTATGAGATGACATAGTTGATCCCGTTGTGCTTAACCATGGCTCGAACAATGATGTAACAGTGCATAATAACAGCCCATGGTAGGTCCAAGGATTCATGATTTCCCTACTTCCATCCTTGGATTTGCTTTCATAGGTTGAACACCTGGGACTACGTTTGATACTTATCATTAAATAGTTCTAGCATCATACTCCACCTCCTAATGGTTTCCAGTTCTAAGGACCGATACCAGCTTTCCACTTCTTTTATTAGTATCCTTGGGAACAACTTTAGTTTTTGCCACTCGTTCTCAATGTTCTGCACAGCACATGCATCATGAAATGCTTGTAGATGGTTTTGAGGATCAGCATTGTATCACCCCTCAAATCATGGGATGTTATTCATGTCTAATCTCTTGATCCTACTATCTTTCTGGTGCCTTGTAGTAATTCTTATGGCCTCTGTGATGTCTAACATGCTTCGGGTTGCAAGTAGGGGTTCTTCGTTGTCATTTCATTCATAGTGTCTATGATGCCTACGCGGTTCCCTACTTTCCCTTCTTCCATGCCTCGGTTCCTTCGAGTGCCCTTATCCTCGTTCTCGACTCTCTCGTCGAGGTTTCTCACTCTATTTACCCTTATCCTCATGATTAGGTTCCTTATGGCTATGTCCGAATACAAAAGGAGAGGGTGAATGTGGTGATGAAGGGGAAGAAGAATGAGAACCATCGTCATGAAGATGTTCCCTACCTTCTCTTCGGTGGTCTCAGCACCGATCGTGATGACGATCAGACTGCCCTTCCTTATCATGTGTTTGTGTTCCCTCGTTGAACACTTGGTGTTCATGGGGATCAGAACCAAGGTTGTGAATTGTGGAGTGAAGATTCTGATACACCACCTTCTCACCATCGTTAGGAGGGGGAACATCATTTTGTGGAGAACCTATGAAAACAAGTTCACCACCCTCAATTTTGTTTAAGACAGGTGGAGCGTTATGGGGTCTTTTTCCCTTCAACGATGTATAGTATCTCTCCTGCTACAAGTCCCTTTGATGTTGCACTTCTATGGATGCTAATCCTTTCATCATGGTCGCATGCAATGTATTCAGCATATAATTGTGACATGCCTATTCGTGCGAGAGCACGAAGGAGCATGTTGGGGACTTCTAAATCTGGATGCAACACTATGTTACCCTCCAAGTCTCTCCAACACAGTTGTTCATCTTGATGGAAAATAAAGGTAAAGTCAGGTACATATTCATTGTGATGAACATATACCACATGGAATTGTAGGAACTGGCAGATTTGGGTTACTTGTGTTATACCGCCGACTGTCTCTTGTGTTGGTCCTACGTGGTGAAATGATTTTGTGTGAAGAAGAAGACATCTTTGTTCTATTCGGTATGTTATTTTTCATTATATTATTTTCTTTTGATCAACCCTAAGGGTTCGTTTAAGCTTCCCAATGATGTGGATCATTTCATATGTTCTACATAGCGCATAAACAACTAAGTCCCTGGCAACGATGCCAATGATGAGTGGCGAGGTACCCCTACACTCAACCATACAAATACGAGCGTCTCACGTGCAATCTGGTCGAACTCCAAGAACTAAGTGCTTACGCACCCTAATGGAACACTTAAGGTTAATCAATCATTATCTTCCCAAACTTACTTGTATTGTCACGATTGTATGGTTAAGTAAGTTTGAGGTATGTGATTTTTATATCTTTTATCTTTTTAATGTCTTATACTAATGAGGAAGGGTGAAGAGACTAAGTGACTAACTTTCATTAACTACTCACTAACTAAATTCTAATTGTCCTAGCACTAGTATCTATTCCCACTTTCTGCACACACCCTGAACCAGTGCAACACTACTGGGATTACCAAACGCTACTCATTACTGTGTTACCAAGCGTTACACATGTGCTCAAAGCGGTTGTACTGAATGCACTTAACTAGGAGAGTCAAGGGTTGAGAGAGATTAATTAACTAAGAAAGTAATTGACATTTAACAGTAATTAAATTATATTTAGCTTAGTCCATATGCTATAAGGTTTATCAGAAAGTTCGTCTTTATTGCCGTACACAAATATGTGCTCAGGTACAATTTTCTCAAATAAAGATCCGTTCACTTTGAGACTCCTACTGCGAGCACACGGAAATTATTCTAACTCTAGAATGGGAAAACTACTATAGTTTGGCTAAGGTCTAGATCTAGATGGAGAAACAAGGGAAAGTTACCTCTTATTTATAGAACTGGCGATGGGCTGCGATATTGCGTACGTGATATCACAAGGGCCGACGCGATATTGCAGATGCGATATTGCAGCTCATCAAGGGGGATACAACACTAATCCTCAAAATCATTTACAAGCATTTCACAATGCATGTGCCTTGCAAAACATAGAAAACGAGTGGCAAAAACTCAAGTTTTTTCCAGGGACACTGATCAAGGAAGCGGAAAGCTAGTACCAGTCCTTAGAACCAAAATCTATTCATCGATGGAGTACCATGTTAGAACTATTCAATGATAAGTATCAAACATACTCCCGAGTGTCCAACCTACAAAAGAAAATCCAAAGATGGAAACAAGAAGGACATGAACCCTTGGATGCTACCAAGGACCAATATTATGCACTATTACATCATGGCCCAGGCCATGGTTACTCACAAAGGAAAAAACTACGCCATCTCGTAGATGGGCTTAGGCACAAAACATGAAAAACCCTTGGGAATTATGCCCAAGGAAGGCTATCTGAGCTTAGGGTCCATCAAGTACAAAGATTGTTGGAGTAAGTTGCTAAAGAGGAAGGTGAGTTAAGGAAAAGAGAGAGTGCAAAAGAATATAATAGAGATCCTTCCCTCCAAAAGAAGGGAGTTAGATTTTGTGAGAATGAAGAAGAGTCACCACTTGAAGAGATGGTGAATAGGAAAACATTGCCCATTCAAAAACTTGCATCGAAAGTATCGGCAAAGGTGAACCAAATGTGGGACTCCCTAGATAATAGATTTCAAACAGTGCCCAAAATAGTAGAGGAGTCTAGAGAGGAAGGTAGTGATCAACAAAGGAAAGAAAAAAGAGAAGCTAAATATGCACGTAACAAAGGTAAGGGCAAAGTTGCCATCATCGAATAGGTTGTGGATTCAGATACAGACAATGACAGTGGATGTGAGATATGCCAATATGACCAACCTAAGGGATGTTGTCCTATAATCTCACACCTATAGGAGTTTGGGGTGTATGCACTCAATCCATGATTAAACAAAAGGCAAACACCCGAAGGTTACCTTATCCTCAAGGTAACCCAAGGTAGTTCCACCAACCCTTGATGTATTATCCAAGTGGAACTTCACCACAACCAAATGAGTAGTATCAACAATGGCAGCACCCACAATCATGGGGAATGCCACCACCACATCAACAGTACCCTTACCGTCAACCCAACCCGTATGGATACTACGTGCAATAACCAATCTCTCCACGTGACTCTCCTAGTCACGTTGCTCCCCAACCTCACTACCAAATCCATGAGTATTATAGAACTCCTTCTCCTAGGATGATGTTTCACAAACATAATATCCTTCTCATCCGACTACATCTCTTCCACCCTTAACTCCATTACCACCTACTCTAGCCATGCAAGGTGAGCTCCCTGCCCAGCCGCAGCAACGTAACGCTACAAGGGCTATTAATCCTCACCCTACTGTTGGTTCAGATAATCGCACAAAGAAAAGACCTTTCTCAAGGACCAACAGTCCAACCAAGTCCTTGCAGTCACAAGCGGCTAACTCTCCAAAGGCCTCAGCATCATACAAAACTTCGAAACTCCTTTTAAACAAAACGCCACATTCAACGCACACAGTCATTCTGACGCATGCCATTACCAATTGGATTAAGGCTAGCCATCTTCCTAGGAAATTATCTGATCTTGGGAGTCCTCTTATATATTTATAAATCATTGGGAATGAGCCGTGAAAAGCTCTTTTGGATTCAAGTGCTGGTGTCAACTTAATCTCTCAAGAAATGTACAAAGCCTGGAACCTACCTCCACTAAAAAAGAGTAACATTCATTTAGAGCTAGCCGACTAGTCCATCACTGTCCCATTAGGACTAGTGAAGGACATTGCTACTATTGTTTGTGGATGGTCGTATCTAGCCGACTTCCTCATGATTCAAGTCAACAACTGTAAGGGGAACTTCCCAATCATTATAGGAAGAGCATGGCTAAGCACAATTGACACACATCTAGGAATACATGATCTTTCCCTAGAGATATCAAAGGAAAATACATTTGGAAAGATCGAGAAAAAGAAATTTCTATGCATCACATACAGTGACACAAGGTGTAGTTGCGTGCAGGAGTCCTAGATTGTACAACGTTTATCATTGCCTACATGCAACCAATGTGCACAAGTAACTAACATACAAAGATGCTTGTATGCGGCAACCACAAGACAGGAAGGCACCCAGTGGCTGATAGTTGACCAAGAGAGCAACTCAACTATATGCAGGAAACCACCTGAGGGTTTGACTTGCACTTACATCGATAGCATAGACACATTAGAGCAAGTCCATTACCAACTTCCAAGTCTCAACATTGAAAATATTAACTGGGAAAAGTTGGAAATCCTTGACAACTTTAAGCAAGAGCCCCTAGAGTTAAAACCATTGCCCACTGGTATGGAGTACACATTTCTCAAAAATGAAAAACTGATAATTATTAATGGTAGGCTCGCTCCTTAAAAAAAAGAGAGACTGCTGAAAATGAAGAAAAAATGGTTGAAATCCTTTGCATGGTCATATCCTGAAATAACTAGAATAGACCCTAGGATATGCCAACATAGGATTTACACTAACCCCTCCATGAAGCCTCGACGACAACCGTAGAGGCGATTGAACCCAAAGTTAAAGTAAGTGGTTAAAGAAGAAATTGAAAAACTTTTAAAAGCTGGGTTCATCTACCCCATTGCTGATAGTGAATGGGTTAGTCCATTAGTTATTATGCCCAAAAAGGGAGGTAAATGAAGGGTGTGTATAGACTTTAGGCTACTAAACATAGCAACATTCAAAGACCACTTTCTGTTGCCATTCGTTGACCAGGTCTTAGACACCATTATAGGGCATCGCTACTATAGTTTTCTGGATGGATACAGTGGATACAACCAAATCCAAATAGCACCAGAGGACCAAGCCAAGACCATATTCACAAGTCCTTGGGGGACATTTGCATACAAAAAGATACCGTTTGGCTTGTGTAATGCTCTTCCTGTAGCAAATAGGAAATGGTGTGGAGGTCTTCATGGATGATTTCTCCACCTATGGAGCAAACTTCGATCAAGCATTGGACCGATTAGAGCAAGTACTAAAATGATTTGTTGAAACTAATTTAAGGTTCAACTGGCAAAAAAGCCATTTAATGGTTCAAGAAGGCGTAGTATTAGGGCATAAGATTTCACAAACAGGGATAGAGGTAGACCCCAAAAAGATTAAAGTCATCCAAGGAATCACGCGTCAACCTGAAACTATAAAAGACATCTGATCATTCCTTGGACACACTGGCTATTATGGGAGATTCATAGAGAACTTTTCAAGGGTTACAAAACCATTGGTTGAACTAATGAAAAAGGACATACCTTTCAAATGGACCAGAGAATGTGAGTTAGCTTTTCAAACTTTAAAACAAAATCTTGTAGAAACACCTATTCTACAAGCTCCTGACTGGTCCAGACCATTCCACATAATGACTAACACGTCCAACTTTGCCTTAGGAGCTGTACTCATGCAGTTAGATGACCAAAAATGACCCTATTACATTCACTGCGTGAGTCAAAGTATTACTGGTGCACAACTCAATTACACCACAATGGAAAAGGAATTAATGGCTATGGTGTTTGCACTAGATAAGTTTAGGCACTATGTATTGGGCTATAAGGTATTTGTACACACAGACCATAGTGCAATTTAGTTCCTGCTGAATAAACCAACGGTGAGCCCTCACATCATACAATGGCTCGTACTCTTACAAGAGTTCAATCTTACAATGATTTATCGTAAAGGCACCGAGAACATTGTTGTTGATCCTTTATCTTGGTTAAGATGGGACAACAAAGAGGATGAATATCTGCTTTCTGATCACTTTCCTAATGAATACCTCTTTGCAGGTGCAGTAAATAATCAATTAACCACAAAAACAAATTGGTACAGTAGCATTCTTACCTATCTCCTTACACAACAAACACCACAAGAGTTAGACATTAAAAAGAAACAACAGTTTCTTCACCGAGCCAAGTATTTTATGGAAATCAATGGACAACTTTATAAAGTATGTCCCGATGGCTTGGTTCGATGGCGTGTTCCCGATGTAGATTACTTAAGAGTTCTCCAAGACACACATGAAGGCCCTTGTGGGGGTTATTACGTTGGGAGACGAACAACCATTAAAATCTTACTTGCAGGATATTATTGGCCTACATTGTTCCAGGACGCTCATCATTTTGTCCAATCTTGTGAGTGCTACCAACGTGATGGGGGAATGACTACTAGGATGGAGGGTTCACAACAATGGATTCAACCTTTAGAACCCTTCAACATATGAGGAATTGATTTTATGGGGCCTATTACACCAATGTTCAATGAAAAAGCCTACATTGTTGTTGTCATTGACTATTCCACAAAATGGGCAAAAACAACCGTTGTTACGGATTGTACATCGTCTACCACTGCACGATTTTTTCAACAACAAATCATTAACAGGTTTAGCGTGCCTCATGCACTTATTTCTGACAATGGCACACATTTTACAGGTGCGACTTTTTGAAAGTTAATGCAACGCTTAGGAGTTGAACACAAACTGACTACACCATACCATCCTCAAGCAAATGGTCAAGCTGAAGTAACCAATAGGAAGATTACGAAAATATTGACAAGAACCATTAGCAAATATAGGCAAGACTGGAGCACCAAACCAAACGATGCTCTTTGGGCATACCGCTTCACATGGAAACTCTCTATAAGCTACTCTCCATATGATTTAGTGTACGGAAAACTTCCAATGCTTCCTATTCAAGCAAAAATCCGTACACTATCTACAGTGTGTGATCTCAACCTTGACCTTAATCTAGCACAAAAAGAACGGTTAATGAACCTTAACCTACTAGATGAGAACCAATTAGTCGCCCTATCATCTAATGAATTGAACAAGGCTTTTAATAAACGACATCATGATCTAAAAATTAGAAAAGTTAAGTACCAACCAGGAGATAAGGTTCTTTATTGGAACCCCACACACATGCCACAACACACTAAATTTCAAACATTGTGGGAAGGACCTTATATTATTCATACAACTTTTTTTTCAGGAGCCATGATGATTTACAAACCTGAGAGCCCAGATAAGAAATTGTTGGTCAACATCCAACGAACCAAACCTTTCCATGAGCCTAGAACAGCCAGTATCCATATTACCTATGCTAGTGGACAACCCTGCTCGCTATTTCAGATATCCTCTTTTCAACTCAATCATGGGGGAGATGGCCACCAATGCTAACCATTCTAAGCCCTCAACTCTTTTTGTATTTTTGTTTTACATATTTTTGTTTTACACATCTTTTCAATTTTAGTTATTTTTGTTTTACACCATCATTCACATTCTTACTATTTCTTTGTTTGATTTACTTTCATTCATCATATAATAAGTGCTCATGATGGTGGGTTGGACTATAATAATGTTGATTGCTAAGGTTTGGTTTTTACCTTTGATTTTCAATGTTGATACTAAGATATGGTTCTTTTGATAAAACAGGCAATGAGTCCATGTCATCCATTCATCCATTCAACGTTGTGGTCTCCTTTGGCTTTGGAACTATACTATCCCTTTTTCTAAATAAACTTATTAATGAATTAGTCTCACTTCCTGCTTTCCTATCTTTCTCTCCTTGGAATGGTGGTGACTTGATGGACGCATTCTTATTGCTTCATGAGGATGGATTGGTCAAATGTATTGATGTGAGGTCACTGGATGTGGTTGGTGAGTCCGGACTTGGGATGAATTTTATTCAATCACCTTAACCACATAATACACAAAGGACTTTACACAACCTTGCTCTTGGGATTCCATTCCATTTCTTCCTCCTCTTCCATATTTCTTTCCATATTCCACCTCATTGCCAATTTTATGATTAGTCTACATCTTGGTTGACACATTATTAGTCTTCGGTAAACTCTTCTGGGTAAGTTCTTAACCTTTGTTTCCATATGTCATTCCAAGAGCCTACGGACTCTTTGGTTTACGGGTCTATTAGGGCATAAAAGGCATGAGCTTGCTTTGGGAAGGACCCACTGGCATTCCTTTTTGGTGCAATTGTTAAGTTATTTCTCTTAAACATTCTTTGCAATCAACCATTTCTTGTTTCATCCCCATCCATGACATCCATTTTATTAGCTTCACCATTGTTTCATCTTCATTGTTCCTTTAGTTTTTCCACCCTATCGCTACTAGTGGTTCACTCTTAGTCGTGGGGGCCCTGTCACAAATTTTTCCATTCAATCACCTATCTCACCCCTAAACCTTGGGTAGTTATCAGTTAAAAACCTCTAACCCAGTATCTGCCATATCCACAACCTAGCCAATGCGCTTATATCAAGGCAAGGTATCAATTGCGTTATGGCTTATCTATCCTTGCTAATTCGTGACTATGTTGTGTGTA